>VZRJ01013664.1:0-267168 GCA_013397565.1 Ptilonorhynchus violaceus | reverse complement strand
TTTTGGTTTTTTTTTTTTTTTTTTTTTTTTCCCAGAAATACTTTGTGTTCAGGCTGTACTTACCCACTTTGCAAGGCAGGTGCCAATTCCAGAGGAATGTCATGTTTCGTTTCGGGGGTGATCCCTACAATTGTATAGAAACATTTAAGTTAAATAACTTGGCAAACATCAACATCATTTTCCTATTTTTCAGTCGTAGTTTCCAGCATTCCTATCATGTCATGTCTGTAGTAAAAAGGAAGGAAAGTGATGAGAACAGACTAATGTGATACCTGAACTTGCTCTTCCTATTTCTTCTCATGCTTCCTTTGAATAGATGGCTTTGTTCTGACTGATTCTCTTGGAGATTTTAGCATTTCTGCACCTTCTTTGAAACAAGAGTGAATTCAGCCCAACAATAAAACAGACAGAAAAGAAAAGGTTGAATTGCAAGGCACATAGATTTCATTTAGATTTTAATTTAGATAAGATACTGATTATTTTATCAGACATGGTGCTTCATGATGCTCAATCTGGAGCAAAATGCCAGAACAATTATGGAGGTCCTAAAGAAACAAATACCACAGATTTCCAGAGATGTCTTACAAACCCCTCAGTGTTGTTATTCTCTCTTTTGTGGAGATGTTGTTAAAAACAACCCTGCTGACGAGGAAATGTGCTATGAATGAATAGGAGGATTACTGCATTTTCACACATAAGAGGTGCCCTCCAGGCACTTCTGATTACAGAGGGGAACCATATAGTTTTTCAGTAACAGCGAGGACAAAGTTATTTTATAACTCTTCATATAAAAACATGAGAAACTCGTATCTTGCACTGCCTCTATAGTTTAGAAGAATTTTGTTTTGGAGCATACTCTCAGTTAGTTAAACTATCAAGACAGTTTCTAGTCATTCATTCTCACAGTTATCAAAATTCCGACTTATCTATCTTGTTGCAGGGGAGAAAAATTTGCACCACAAAGGACTTCAACAGTAAAATTTCCCAAAGTCTTGGAGCCTCCAGAAGAGCTAGTCCCCAGTACACATAGCAGGTGGAGAAGGAGAATAATTAAGGTCTCCTCCCCCCCAGATACACCAGTGGCCTTAGAGCACCTTCGCACAGAGGGGATTTGAACCACTCCAACATCTGTTGGAGGGACAACATAGCAGGGCACAAGCAATCCTGGAGGTTCCTCAAATGTGTCAATGACAACCTCCTTACACAAGTGACTGAGGAGCCAACAAGGAGAGTGCCATGCTGGACCTTGTGCTCTCCAGCCAGGAGGAGCCTGTGGGGAATGTGATGCTCCAAGGCAGCCTTGGCTGGAGGGACCACGAGATGGTGAAGTTTGAGTTCCTCAGGGCACACAGCAAGCCCACCACCCTGGACTTCAGGAGAGCAGACTTTGGCCTCTTCAAGAACCTACTCAGTAGAGTCTCATGGGATAGACCCTTGGATGCCAGAGGGGTCCAAGAATGCTGTCTGAATTTCAGGGATCACATCCTTCCCTAATCCCAGCTGCCCTAAACTGTGGAAAAGTCCTTTATGCTCACAGAAGGCTGGTTCCAATTTGAGTAACCTTCAGTGGTTGTGTATTGGTTACCCAAGGTCATAAGAGTAGCTCATTATTCCCTCCTCTACCCTCCATGCCCTGAATCATGGACTGAAATCCTCCACCTGCCCTGGAGTCCTTTGAAATCCCTGCACTCCCTGAAGAGGTTTAAAGAAAACATGACAGGAATAACTGGAAATGAGTACATGCTACTCTTCCTACAACATCTCTGAATGACCCAGATTATAGAAACAAGAACAGAAATCACCTCTTGGGCTCCATTGTAACCAATGCACTAAAAAAAGAGAGAAGGAGAAGACAGACAACAACACAGTCCTGACCCAGGGTTCTTGCTAACCAAGCAGTCCATAATCTTGTTTTACCTTGCATCAAGGCTGAATGTGTCCTTCATACTTCCAAAGAGACTTTGCTGCCTTTGATACTTATTGCCCCAGATGAGATGCGAACTAAAACCCACTTCCAACATCTGAGCAAGGTAAGGATTTCTATAAATTGTTAACAGATATTTCAAGAGCATTCATTTTTTGTCTGGGAATGAATTCTTTTTCCCAGACACACCACAAACAGGATGTTTTCGTGTTTGTAAATATGGCAGCAGACAAGACATTTCTGTATCAACTGCACTGTACCAATCATATGTGAATAAATATTGTCACTGAATGACTTATACATCTATTTTTTTAAGTCTGAGCTTGGCTTCCTTCACTAATTGATTACAGTACCATAATTTAAAAAGCTAAACTACATAAAGAGAAATTAATGGTATTTTAAAATAGATTCAAATAATCCCAGCTTCATTATGTAGCACCCCGCTTCTAAATTATTCCATGAAGCCACCTGAAAAACACAAGATGGCAAAAACCAGAGCACACTGAAAATTGCTTTTGAGTTCTGAATAGACACAAACATTGGTGGCAAAGTTCAAAACTGAAAGGTGTTTGAATTTGTGATTCGGAATAACTTGACTGAATACTTTACTGCAGTGCTTGTGCAAGCATGAGAGCAAGATGGCTTTACCATGGTTGTAGCAAGAGGCAAAATCTTTTACTGAAGTAATTGGTGGAGGTGAAAGAGATGAAATACTAGCACAAATGTTTCTTAAATCCGAAGTAGGAGACATAAAACAAATACAGTGTTGGGAACAAAACTAAGTTAATTATGTGAAACAAGTAAATCAACATATGCTGCCACATCTAGACATTTAATACACTTAATTGTTATTTTTGGCAAGTGTGGTACAAGTGCTGTAGCTTAGATATTTTAAATGAATATAAATGGGTTCAGATGTCAGTCTCAAGTGCTTCTACTTTTAATTGCTTTTTGAATAAGATACAATTTTAAAAATTGTTTTGTGACATTCACTGTAGAAATAAAAACTAATTTATCAGTGACAATAATTACTAAGGCTATACAATATTATAAAAGTAAAAACATACAACCACTTAGCAGCATCATGATAGCCATGTAATTTTTTTTAAAGGCAACACTGGAATAGACTTATGATTTTTTTCCAAGCACAGAAAAAGAAATGCTTTGGGGGAAAAAATATTTTGAGGATTGAATTCTACAGAATGCAAAAAGAGTCAACTGACATGATGTCTGTTTATGCAGCATTCAAGCCACTTTGTTTGTCTCTGGTTAGTTAGTGATAGCTGACATTTCAAATTAAACTGTCAATAGCTGGGATTTCCTTCCAGTCTGTGGGGAATTGCCCTAACTTTCACACTTACACAATCATTAAGCCTTCTGTACATTAATAAAATTGTTCAGTCTAACTCTGTGAATAGTGGGTTTTATGCGACTAGGGCAGAACTCTAGTTCTCACCTTTTCCCAAATGCATGGAAAGTACTGTAAACAATGACAAATATTGATTTTAAATTTAATTCTCAGGAAATGATCTGAACCTCTGTATTTGAGACAGATGAATAAAGAACTAATCAAGACTATGGGGTTTTTTTCATAAAAATAATCACACATTAAAATAAATAATAAATAGAAAAAGCTTTGCCAATGTTTACTTGAGTTTGGGCTTCTTTTAATAGCCTGTCATTTACAAAACACAAATGCAAACTGAAAAAGTGTATAACAATATGACATTTAAAAGGAGTGTTTCATTTTAGGACTTGAGGCAAGAAAAGGATATATATGTATTTCAAGACATATATTTTGAAATACTACATACGTAAATCAAAATGCTACTGTAGCAGACAAGGTAGATCTTACACATTTCCTCCCTTTTTGATAAACCAGCAACCTGGGTTTTTTTCCTCCATTTTGGTATCTGGGAAATTCTGCTTTGAGTCAATAAATCTTTGTTCTACTTCCTAGGCTAAAGATTTAATGGCGTATACGTTCAGAAAAGGTGACTGAAAGAACAAAAATGAAAGATCAGCAATCCTATTCCCTGTTCGCTTTACACCACTCTCAGCTGAAGAAAGTTATTATCACCCTGGTAATATGTGAGATTAGTGTTAGGAAACATTTTAGGGTTGTAACCTCAATTCAGCTAGACTGAAGTTTTTCAAAGAAAAAAGTACGTTTTCCAAGAATTTGTGGAAAACAAGTTCATTCTATAAAATGAAAGCAAATCCTCACATTTCCATTAAGGTAGAGGTAATATACACCACATTTCTATCAGGCTTTGACTTCCTTTTGTAAGTAAATCTCTCCTGTCTATGGGTTTGTATAAAGCAATGTTTGTTCATAAAAGGTAGGTGTTTACCTTATCCTACTTATGAAGTGAAGTAGAAAAAAATTGCCCTGAAGAAGTCTCTGAAGCTCCTACTGATATCTAGCCTGGGGTTTTGCAATCTGTTCTGCTATTTAATATGTCTGTAAAAATCACTTTGTTTCACCTAAAGCAAGACAAATTCCAGTCTCCGCTGCAGCTGATGGCTGCCAGGGGGCACGTGCAAAACATCAGGTGTGAGAGAGCACTACATCACGAGCCTATGGAATTAATGCCAACATCTAACATCATAGCAGATGGAAAATGCTGCACCAGGGCTCCATACACCGTCTCCTCTCCAAGGCTCAGCCTGTTGATGGGACAATACACTACTGAAGCGCTTCCAGATCAAGAATGTGCAGCTATTACCATGTCACCATCACCATTAGTCTCCTCTATTTCCCGCCCAATGTTCAGCGATGCATTTCTACCACACACAGTCCCCTTCTGACCACCTACACGTTTCCAAGAGGCAGAATATTACAAGGCATTGTCATAAATATTACCTTAATTTAACAGCACCAAAAACTGTGACAAAGTAAGAGCTTTATTGATTTCAGTGCTAATCTACACAAGCACGGGGTCTAGCTTATTGACTCCTGCGATCACCAAGTATTGCTAATTTCTCCCAGAAGCACTCTAATTTCTAGACCTGCTCTGTTGGAACTGATCTTAATTCTGATCAATGCTCTGTGGTATTTTTAGTTCCTGAATTCACTTCTTCAATATCTCCTACGTCATGCAAGCAAATGATAACTGAACACTGATTTCCAGGAAGAGCTGCATCTATATCTTGGATACACGTTTTCTAAAATCAGTTCCATCAAATGAAATTTGATCAATGGGTGTTCATAAAAGCTACACACTACTGATTTGAACACTTTTTCACATACCAGATAAAATTCTCACTTTTTTATTTGAAGTGGGATAAAGTTTTCTGAGTCCCTCCAACATTCAAAGCAGACCAACTATGATATTTTCTTTTATTTTACTATTACAAAATAATAGTCAGACACTTCTGATCAGATTTGTATCAGAATTTTTCTGAATCTCAAAAGAGCTTGGAACCAGTTTTCCTCCAAGAAATATTTACTTGACCTCTTACCCTTTAACAGTTTTATAATTACCATTTATATAGAAATAGAGTTAAGAGGACAGATCCAGCTTAATTTTACAGGCTTAATATTCACAAGCATTTTTTTCCTTATCCTTTTGATAGTTTGCAATCTTTCAATGTGGCTATTGCAACACTAAGTTGTTTAAACTCAAATTTTTCATTCTCACATGGAATTAACTCCAGCAGAAACCTCTTCCACTGGTTGCATTCAAAACCTCATCACGGTGAAAAAGGGAACATACCACAAACTTGGAGCCAAGAACTTGCTGTTTCCCTAATTCACGTTTTAGGGGCCTAATCAAAATACAGTGAGCAATAATTATTAGTCCAGTTATAATACTATCAACACCTCACATCCTGATTGATAAAGCCTCATTAATGACAATGTAAATTGTTACATAAGAAAACCTACAAACAAATAAATTACCACTTATGGCTGGTGTCACACTCACTTTCCAGATGCCCTCCTGCCTCAAATCAGACTATCCAACTACATCTTGATGGACCACTGAAAACATTTAAACCAAATAACCAAAGTGCTTCAGAAATCTTCCAGTAACCAGGCAATAACAGCTTTCTTTCATGTCCCAAAACAGGAGGGGAGGGATGGGAATTCATGCTCAGAGGGACAGCCAGGGTGAGATGCTGAGTATCTGTGTGGACAAGTTGGGCTACAGCAGAGCTTTTTATTCCTGTGCCAGGCTTAGTTCTCTCCATTTCCACCATACTGCTAGTGTACACATTTACCCTGGGATGAATAAATTATCCGACTCACAGTATATTACAATTGAAAGGGGAGTATCTAATTGCTGGAAAGCAGATGGCCTTACCCTTTTGAGTATTTCTGACAAGAACAAAAAAAATTACTGGCCTACAGACATATTCCCATAGGCTGTGATCCTGTCAGATTCCATCAGCCAGGGAAATTTGGATATGATGACTGGCCGGTAATAGAATTTTTCGAGGCAAAAAAAAACCCAAACCACCCAACACACACTTCTTATTTTTTTGTATCAGTTTAGTCACGTTTGCATGCCAAAAAAGGAAAGAAAAATTCACATCCTGCTGGTCTTTCTTGCTTATACCAGTTTAGCCACAACTGTGTCGATTACCTCTATTACTTCAACCTTCCATCTTTTCTTTTTGTTGCAAATATTTCATTTTATTATTTTTATGGATAAGTAATTCAATGGCAGTATAAGAAATCAACAGAGCCTGTTAATGAGAAACTGGGCTAAAGATAAACTGTGAATATATGCAAATTATCCTAGTGGGTTTTTCAGGGTTATATTGATACATTAATCCCTTTAAAAATCAGCATCTCCAAATAGTTTTAGAATATGCTAGTCTTTTTATAGTTATCTTATGTTACAAACTGTGACATTGTATGGTGTATCAAATGGTCAGCTATTACAGAGGGGAATTGTGGCAAACCAGATAATTGAATTTGTAACGGGGGAACATAAATGGCTTAGAGTTATAACCTCAAAAAATTTTGAAACAGGAAAAAGCTGACATAATCTTTTTACAAGAAATTCACTTAAGAGAACAAGATACTATCAGCATAGGAACACCTTGGACAGGAGGGAGCCGGCAAAACAGCTTTTCACAAAACAAGACTGCTTTCAAAATACTTGGTAATTTCTATAACATCTGACATCAAGGAGATTTTCTGACTGTTAAATATGCAGAGAAAGAAAAGTCCTGTTTTAGTTAACACGTATGGACATAATTAAAATAAAGCCTCTTCCACAGTACAGGTTGCTATTTAACAGCACGACAAATGTTCCTGTGGAATACACAGTTTAGGCCTGACCTTCCTGGTCCATTGACATACAAGCCCGCACATAACGTGAAAGAGTTCAAAACAATGGGAAAATCATCTTGGCTGAAAGAATCCCTTCCCTCCAAGCAATAGAGAAGGTGGGAGCTCCCTTAACCAGTACAGCTTGTCCCCTCCTCTGTTGCACAGGTACCTCAGGGACACCATCATTTCGGTGCCTCAGTGCAGCATTAGATGTCTACAGTCCTCTTCCAGGATCTAGGCAATTATTAAAGGCATGGAAGAGAGGGAGAGAGAAATCCTTACCAGTGCTCTTTAAGCGAAGGAGTTGTTAATGCTCCTGACTCCTTGAAATTAATCTGACAGGAAGAACTGCAAATAGCCCAGACACATCTATCCTTGTGCAGTCTCAGAAAGCACGGGAGGGAGAACACTGTAGCCTTCACTGTCAAACGAGGTTTATTGAAACAGGACCACTTGTGCAAAGCAATACTCCTTCAAACTGATAATCCTGCTGAAGTGAAACATTCCCCTCCTGGGAAAAGACAGTCTACATTAATAGCGGCAGCAGAATGAAGCCCAAAAATCATTCCAGAAGGTGCATCCAGCATAATCTCCACGACATTTCAGGCCTGATTAAGAAGTCTCTAGAGAAGTGTTCAGATATTGCCCCAGTTTACTGACCAAGGATGCAGCTTTCCATGTTGACACCTCCCCCTGACCACTGTGAGCTCCCTTCCCCTCATCCCTTGCCCTATCTCAGGTTACTTTGGTGCCCATGCATGGCAGAGAGCTGCCCCAACAGAGTAATGACAAAAAGTGACTCATTTTGTGCTGATTTAGCACTCTGGAAAGGGGCATCTCTGTGGAGTGCAGAGGTGCAGATTCCAAAGATGTGGCAAAATATGGCAAGACAAAGAGAGGAAATAAGAGGTGAATAATTTCATATGGTATGGGGAGCATAATACCATGAAAATTTGGGGAAGTAAAACTCAACAAATATACATAAATTTGTATTTAGCACTCTTAAAAATGTTGCTGGTCAGACCAATATAATTAAAGCTTTTATATGCTCCTCCTTGCAACCTTTAATAGGTGATTTTTTTTGTTTCCTATTTAAAACATGTTAGTACACACAGAGAATAAGAAGAACTATACATTTTTAGAATAAGCTGTTATTTTCTTATTCCCCAAAGTTAACTCACCTAAAAAACTTCTCAAATCCTGCTAAGAAGTTCTCTAGTCCTGGTGCTAGCTGATATTTTTTGCTAGGTAATATTAGATTGTATTATGGTGTACTAATATGTCAGCAGTGATGACTTTAACAGGCTACAACAGCCTTCAAATTAATTTTATAAATATTTTTAATACCACTGAGGACAGCTTGGCTAATAAAACATTTAATTATTTCAGGATGTATAATTGGTATTTTATTAGCTGACCAAGTAGGAAGCTTCAATACTAAAAAATGTTGTTTGTGAGCACTTTTAGCTTGTGTTATCTTTTTCAAGTCCATCCCACATAGTCACTGCTCTTTAAAATGTAAAGGACCTACCAGAGCCTTTTAAAGCACAATATCTTGAATTCCAGGAAGTGTTACACCCACATTTTAAGAATCCTTAGGGGACTCAGCAGCTCAGGCAGCACAAAATCTACCTTCTTTGCTTTCATAAATGTATTTTCTTGGGCCTCTTTTCCCTCACCTTGCACATGAGGAGTGGGGCCAGATGCCCCTCTAATGAGGTGAGCTATGCTCCTGTCTAAGTTGTGAGACCTTGCTAGACAAAATACAAACACCAAGATAGTAGTGAAGAAATTGAAAGGAGGAATCAAGATTTAAATTACAGTTACAGTCAAGACGCATGCCATGGGGTTTAGCTTTATCTGAAAGACTCCAGATACTCAAAATTAAGATGGCAACGACATGGACTCAGTTATTTACACCCTTTGAGTCAAATATTTGACATCCATCCAAGTTCCCACTGAGCAGCCATTTACATACGAGTACAAAATCAGTGCAGACTCTGGAGAAGATGACTCAGGGCATAGATTTATCTCCTCTATAAATTCTGTGTGGGGAAGAAATATCACAGCCTTGCCCACAAGGGGACATCCCTGCACTCAAACACACCCAGCAATGTGAACACAAACATGCAGGTTATCAGTCTGGCATACCATCAACCAGATTTCAGGTTTGTTTTAACTCATCGTGGAAGCTGAGAGACTCCCAATAACCTGTTAATACCGAGCACAAGCAAATCACTTGAGAGGAAAATTATACTCTGTAAATTCCTGCTAGGGTTCAGACAAATAACTAACATCGCAGAAAATCAAGTTTTACTTTGAGTAATGATTAACTGTGTTTGCTAATATTGCATTTACAAAACATTATAGCATTTCAATCAATCATTCACACTCGTATAACAGCTACTGCGGATTATAAAGTTCATTTACGAGTTCTAAGGATTGCAAGATGGTAAATAACATAAAAATTTATTTATAACTACTCATTTAAATAAAAGCAATGCATCCACTTCAGTGGAATCTCTAAACTGTTTTATTCATTTCTTATGAGTAATCAGGTTAACAAAATTTGTTTTGTGACAGACTTGACAGAAAGAAGTCACGTCATGTGAATATCCATATAAAAAAGTTACTAGCTATAAAACTAATCAATCTTTAATGTCCTTTGTGGATTTAAGAGTCATCCCTTCTAGGGAAGGGCTCTAGTACAATGGCATTTTCACAAAGTGAAAGTGTAACAAAAGATTCCTGAGAACGAAATGAAATAAAGATTAAATGAAATGTACTCTTCAACTTTAATTGAAGGGGTTTTAAATTACAAAGTAATATTCTTTTTTTAAAATTCTTCTTATGTAGGAGTGATTATCTGAACACCATCACAGTTTTACCCATTGAACATACTGATTAGCACATATGCAGTGGGAAGCTAAATCTGCAGCAGGTGAGCAGTTGGCAGAGCTGCTTTTACTTAAGCCCTTTCTGAATTAGGCACAGAAGGGGTCATTTTTCTGGTGTGAATCATAATTGTGCTATAGTATCCTCCTGAATCAACATAACTCTCCACATTTCTGTTCTGCTTTGCCAATATAATATTCATACTGAAATGGTATAATAAATCTACATCCAACAGCCTTATAATTACAGAAAGTGGAAGTGTTTTTCTAACACTGGAATGTTATTATTATCATCTACACAGCTTTCTAGGTACATGCAAACTCTATTCAGCAGTAAATTTCAATGTCTTCTAGCACAAGATGAACAGAAAAATAAACTAAAGAATAGCATACATGATCATGACTACTGAGGCAAGTCTAAACTTAAGACTGCAAGCCTCTACAGTTAACTGGACTTAGCCAGGATACAAAGATACCCAAGGCTTCAGTGCGGCAAATTGAGTCAATCAATCAAGATTTGGAGAGAAATCCATTGTAATAATGGATGCTCAGTAGGAGAGATTTCATCAGCAGAGGTTCAAGCAGCAAAACATGGAGATATTGTTACCCCAAAGGTTTTCGTGAACAATATTATGGAACAATATAGTAACTTAAATTTGAATTAAAAGGACATGAGAAAGGCTCATTTCTCAGTCTTTAAAAATGGAAGCACAATGAGACATGTTTGTGCCAAAAAACCTAAGTAACGAAGATATCCCCATTATTATTTTCAGAAATGAGCCATGGAAATTAAATGTTCAGTTAAATATTCCTAGGACCAGGCTGTATGCCACTTTCTGAGGACCAAACATGATGTTGAAATCCTGTGACAGCTGATCATTTTGAGTAAAGGATTTAATAGATGAACTCTCATCCAGTACCACACCTTTCAAAAGGAGACCATTGACCTTGTTTCACCACAATTTCATTTCCTCACCAGTGTTAGCCATGTCATTTAGTAAGCCTGGTAATGGCACAAGGACTTACAGTGATACAGTACCTTGAGCATACACTAATACCAGAGACCCAACACATTTGTCTTAATAAATGAATCAAAGCATCCAAAGAAAATTATTTTAGTTCATTTGTTGAAATAGAACCTTTGACCAAGATGCTGACAGTTGTCTAAAATGGGAAATGAGTTACCTAAACCCATCTTGTTGAGTACCCCAAACTAGAAACTTTTGGTTTTACCTGTGCTTAAGTGCATTCAGCACTTAGGGTGCCCATCCCCTCCAGAGAATCTTGCACTGGTTTTGTGATTAACTTCCATTATCATCTTTAGAAAAATAAGATTAAAAATCAGCTTTGAATATTATAAAATGTGAGCCATATAAACAACAAATATTGCATCATTGCACACAGTTTACTGATTATTTTAATTGTTTTAGACTCCAGGTCCCTGCGTGAACTAAACAAAGAGGCCAAAATATCTAAAATAAGTTTTATTAATTTAAAATAGAAAAAGTTAAACAGGATTGGTTTACAGATATAATTATTTTAAAAATGGAAAAGAAGTAAAATCCTTGTAGGTCTGTTATGTTAATTCAATAAAGAAGAATTTGAATAAAAGAATAAAGTGCAGAAGAAAATTCTTTACAATAAAGTTAGGGTAACAAATTAGACTATTAAGATTATTAAAAAACTCCTTCTTACATATTAAGTAAGAAAATTTCATATCCACTCACCAATACATATCCTACAATTAGATAAAGAGCAGCTTACACTGATGGATTCAAGTACCCTTCTTCCTCTCTCAGGAAGCTCAGTAACAAGGATCACCCTTACCTTTGCAAGGAACATGGATGTCATGAAGCACTTGCTACACAGAATTTTTGAGTCATGGATGTAGGCTAGGGCTCAGCAGACACCGTGGCAGTATCAGGAATGGGAGAGTCATCGGAGCCACCAGCATGGGTAGCAAGCAGGTCCCTGGGACAGCTGAGGGAGCACTGCCTGGGGTCCAAGCCAGGAGAGCAAGGGGAGCTCAGCTGTAAGTGAGGAGACTTTAAAAAGAGTTGGGGCAGCTGGTTCTTGTTCTTGGTAATCAGCTGAAACAAGCTGGACTGAATCACTTCCAGCCCAGTCTTGCTAAGAGGCTGTCCTACAGGAATGACTGCAAGGAGATAACTGTTGGGATTTGACATGAAGTCTAATTCTGGTTTTCCTTTTTCGTGTGTTTTTTTTTTTATTTTATTTTATAATAAAGTGATACAAACAAGCAATTAGGAAAATTTAATTTTGAAAAGCACTTAACCCCAATTGAAATTAGCGGTAATAAGCATCTGACTCTTTGCCTTGGCATTTTGTTTGAATTCCAGGTGTAATAATGCCTTCAAAAATCTGATCCTAAGTGAATAAATATAATGTTCTGTCTTATTAACTCTATGCCATTCTATGTCCTTTAAATCCACTCTGAAGCAAGCTTTCTTCTTTTTCCTTGAGAAGCTCAAACCTTCTGGATTCCCCAAACACAAAAAACACAATAGTCATTCTGAGCTGCATGGAGCTTAAAATCTGCAATGAAGACAATAATTCCAGTGACAGAAACAACCCATCTTTTTCTTGAGCAGGTTATTTTATGCTCTCTCAAAACAGGCACATTGTGGGGATGAGACCTAGACTAGTCACAGAGCTGTCTGCTACCTCTCTCTCCTGCTTCGTCTGTCTCTAGGTGTGTCTATCAGATTGCTCTGCATATCATATCTGTTTGCTCTCCTTGTCCCTAAACTGGTTATAGTCCTTCATAATCGAGTATCATCTCTTTTGTAAGCTTACTAGTTTTACTGAACCAGATGTAACAGTTGGCATCATCTAGGACAGCTGATTCAGATTCTCTTACCACATAATGCTTAGGATTATTTGGAACAAAGTTTATGTTTCATGTTCACTTTATTTTCAATTACACAAAACCATAGGAAGAGTAGTGTCTGGCCCTGAACATAAGAATACAGTTTGGGTTGTCATTTGGTATGCACTAAAACAGAATATGACTAAATGTGTGCTCTGGAGTCTGGGGTACTTGTTTACAGATGACTTTGTGATCAGCTCGGTATTTTTCATGGAAATGAGTTTGTATCAACATTTACCCTTTCCAGCCTTAAACATAACAGCAGGACTCATGAGAACAGAAACAAAAACTTTGCAAATGTTAAAGGAATAAAGCACCTGGCAGAGACTTTTAACATGCTTAAGAAGAACGTATCCCACTGGACATGACCATTTTATTGCTGGAAAAAAAACCCCTGTTAATTCTCCTTTCAAGGCATTTCGTAAGATTGTAGACACTCATACGGTTTTAGTAGAGAAGAACTAAGACTTGTTCAAATACACAGTTAAATATAGAATCATAGAATCATTAAGGTTGGAAAAGACCTCCAAGATCATAGAGTTCAACCTCATATAATCACATAATTCAAAAAGAGGTCAAGTCATGCCAACCCAGATTATATACTCTGTATCCATTAAGAGACAACTTCCTCCAAGTGGAGATTTTCCCCATCATATGAAAGCAGAAATCAAATTCCTTTCATCTGCTACATCCTATTATCCTCCTCAAAACCCTAATTTATAGTCCCTGTGATCCACACCAATGGGAGTAGACATGCTAGAGAAGGTGGGAGGGATTCCATAGGGGACCCTTTTCAGACTCCACAGAACATCCTACATAAGATATGCAGTCAAGATTGCATAAATTTACAAATGGGTGCAATTTGCCCTTCTCCTCTTGGACCAGATTTCTGGACAAGACTGTTTTCAGCTCAAAAGGACACTTGAGAAAAAAAGCTTCTCACTTTTCCTGAAGTGAAATACGAAACACAGGGTAGCTGTACAGTGGTCTAAGAGAAAACTCAATGTGAGAGACAGCTGATTTGTTAGCCAGCTACATATAATTTGTATTCTACTTTCCTGGAATAAAGGAATACTGCCAATCCAACAATCACAAAAACATGAAGCTTGTTTTTTTGTTTTAAGATCTTGGAAAACTACCATTATTATTATTATTGCTGTGATAACACTGGTCAAAGATTTTAGTAACTGTGGCTTGGTTTTCCTCACAGTGTTACAGACCATAAATAAAGGACAAGAATCATGCAAATTGCTTTATGCACATTAGTAATGCTGTAACTACTGCTCTTGGTGGCACCTGTACAGGAGGGTTATAGGGCAATATTAAGTGACAGTACAGTGGAGAAATACATAGTGGAGAAAAAGGAGACAGTTACAAGATAGTTATAAGGACGGGATTTTTTTTTGTTAAGGTCTGATTTTAATTAATTCACATCAACAAGAAATATTAATTATTAATTACTAACTGGTCAGTTGCTATATAATAGTCTTTATAAATCTTCCATAGAAATTGTGTCCCAGATAATTCTTCAAACATGATTTAAGAACTAAGTAACACTCAAGGAAATCTATTTGGGGTAATATTCTGGTAGGTCCCTTTAGAATTGCTAAATACTTTTTCCTATGCCAAAACACACCAAAACTTCACTTTATAATAAGCTGGGCAGAACAGGTATTTGAAGGCCATCCAGGAGTAAAGGTTCAGTAATCAGCACACAGTCAGGGGATTCAGACTTCATTGCCTTTTAATTAGTGAGAGAACAAGTTTGTGAAGAGATATTTCTGGGAAGCAGGAGAAATGGCAGGAACCTGTGGAATGAACTAATTTGTCTATAGTTTAAATAGTGTGAACAACTCATTTACTTCAGGGTCTGTGTCAAACTGTTACTATTTCTTTTCTATATACATTCAAACTATACATATATATATATATCTGGAGGAAAAAAAGGAAAAAATAGAAAGTAAATATATTTTGCATGCATAATTCATCATAAAGTCCTGATTTAACAACCATTTATGAATATAAGTAGAGCAAACCACTGGGCTGGGACTAGAACTGGCTAAAATATATAAATGTATTTTAAATACAGTTTTGGATGAAGAGAGTACCGGAAAACATAACTGAAAGTTTCTGTTTCAAAGAGAAAAACAATTTCTTGTAATATTTTAACCAAAACTGTTATCAAAACCTCTATCAAAGCAGTTAGTGGCTTTTACCTTTCCTGATAGTAACCACATTTGTGATTAAGCATATAGAATTTACAGTTAATTTTGGATTTTGTCATATTTCAACGGAAATACAGAACTATCACTAAGTTTCTGTGCATCAGAAGTTCTGAAGGAAGTAATTAATGTAACCAAATTTATTATCATTTACAAGTTTTTCATGATAATAAAAAATTGAAATCAGTGGGAAAAAAAAGACCACTATGATAAGATAGAAAGATACAAAACTGAAAAGCTGTATTTCCTTCTTGAAAATGAAACCTCTTTTTATAGGGCTGGGACTATCGAATTTTCACCAGTTCTGCTAGAACATTTGTGGAAAATAGTAATATTTGATTTCAGGTAAAATGCAAGTAAACCTTTTGGCATTTCAGAGCTCTGAAGTTCCAGAGAGTAAAGAGCTCAACCCACTTTTGGAGAATGATATTTTAACGCTCAGCTGAAATTTCCCTGATGAACAAAGAAGAAGGTTGGTTCCACACCAAGTCTCTGGTGATAACTCATCTGAAACTACTGGTGCTGACTCTGCTGACTGAAGAAAACCCGGATCATTCCCAGAGGCCAAATCTACCCGTAACCAGCATGGAGCGTTGGCACTTGGCACCTGCACTCGTTGTGAGGTGTCAGAGCTGCACAGCACGTGCTGATCGTGGCCATCTGCTTGTACATCGACATTCCAGTGAAGGTCGGTGGGGGACAGCCCCGGTTTCCAGCCCTGTGGTTTGAGTGACAGAGCTGGGCTCACCTTTGCTGCGTCTCCGGAGCATGAGTGGGTTTTGTGCTGTGAAATTGGATGGAATTTCTGTTCAACTCCTCTTCTCTGTGTGTGGAGACATCTTGGCATGCGCTGGAATGTCTGCCCTAAACAAGAAAAAAGGGTTTTTGAGTAAGCATTGAGAATAGAATTTGTTATACTGTTAAATTCATCTTTAGTACTTTGTTATGAGAAATAAAAAGTTCCTAACATAAGCAGCATATCATATGGGTTTTTTTTTTAACTGAGCAGCGTTATTTTGATTTCTTTTAACTAATGGTTTTGTTTTCCATTCAGCCCCCTCATGTATCTTTATGATTAACAGCACTGAATGCTGTGATGAAGAATCATTTTTAAATTTGATTTCTGTTTTATAATTTCCATCCTTCTACCCTTCCAGTAAAAATATTGATTACTTGAATTTTTTTTTATAAAAAACCAAATGAATCAAGGAAAATATGTTTCCTTCTGTTATTTAAAAGTATTAATTTTACTTCTTCCTACCTTTTATGACTTTTTATTTAAATATGACCTATAAAGAAATAGAAAGAAATGAGGTAGACTGAAGCTGCAAGTAGTGATCTCTAACACTAGATTTAGCACAAACTCCCTGTATAACTTTAGTCACAATTTTACTGATTTCCCATCCGTGAAAGAGAATCAATATTGGGTGCCTAGGGCTGGACTTTTAACATTTGATATCCTGTCCTGTGCAAAAGAGGACACACCAGATGCATGGACCCAAGAATTCATTGCTTGTCCAATTCATATTTAAAGCAACTAATAAGTGCTAATTGAAAAGCAAAGCCTCATTAATAATGCAAATTAAACCATTATATGGGAAAACCTGCTCCTGACATACTACTTTTGCCTGGTGTCATACTCACCCCCAGATACCCTCCTGGCCACAAGGTGGACAGCATCAGCCCTTCCCCAGGATGGGTGGGAGGGAGTTGCATTGAACTGCCACTGTCCCAAGGGCATCTCTAGAAGGATGGATCTGTTGTGGCAGGTCCCTGCCTCCTCATTCTTGGGTTTACTTTGGTTCCTCTTCCCCAGAAGTATTGCCAGGCCTGTATGATTATGGAATAAGAAAAAAAAATTTCCCCTGGTAAGAAGTGGAGGACAAGCAGAGAAAATTCACCATGTTTCTCTTAAATACAATAACTAAATGAACCTTGCATCACCAGGAAACCTAAAGTTCCTTGGGACCCTGGAATAGAGCCACCCTGATGAGACAGAGGTGTGTACTTATGTCTAAAGCTGAAAGCAAACTTTCAGACTCTGACTTTGTATTTACTCCTTCAGCTGTTTAATTCTCCTGATTCTCTTAATAATGTTGAACATCTAGGGCTGGATTCAAATTTAGGGCTAAACATCTATAGGTTTCATTTTCTCAGGAGCAGAAAGAGAAAAAGAAAATATTTTAGTATTTTCAGGGGGCTCATACATCACACAGTCTTCAGAACAGAGGACCAAAGCATGGCTATACCTCAAAGAACAAAATCGTGTCATTTTTAATGAAGGACTTTTCTTGTGAGTTTTCTCCTTACAAAAATGAAAGAAGACATCACTTAGACTTTGCAAGACTTACAAAGTAATGATAGCCCTGTGGCATATTATGAAATAGTCATCAGAAGTGTTCCCACAGTGTTAGCACTGGATTGAAATGAATTTCTAACAGATTCTTCAATTTAACAAGTCAGATCAATTTAGTAGAATAACTGTTTTATGGCTTCCAGTATCCTTGTAGGAACTTTCCACTTTCACTAATTGCTGCATCATTTGCTAAATGAAAGGACTCATTCTTAGACAGGCTTTTTTCCATTATCAAAAGTATTCATTAACAGTAATTTTCATAGCAAGTGAATTCCAAAAGTTCCATTTCCGAGAAATGAATTTTTAAATTCTTGTTACTATTTGCTACTGATATTCTTGGTGGCATCAATCCAGAAGGAAACTTGAAAAGAAAGATACCATTGACTTACATTATCAATCTAACTGAGTAAGAAAGAACACAGACTGAATTTTAAGTTCTACATATTTTTTAATCTAGAAAATAAAATAACCTAGTAGACTAAAGTTAATCTAGAAGCTATTCTAGAGAATATTGTTCAACTTTTAGATATTTACTTATTCACCAACAAATGATTGCTTTCCCCTAAAGCATGAATGAAACTTTTGTCTTATTTATTTTCAACCACAGAACATTATTGCACTTTAATTTTAGCAGAGATACTATTTTAATTCCCTTATGAGTTAAAAATTTACTATTCCTAAGAAACTATGGGGAAAAACATTTCATCTGGTCAAAAGTAAATCTAGTTAATGTGTATTCTCATTGACAGTGGTTACTTGTGGCTGCCTAGGAGAGTATATGAGGAAAAGGCAATGGCAATACAGACAATAGTCTGCTATCCCCTGGAAAGCTACAGTTCAAGAGGTATTCCTGGGACACTTGAATGTACTTCTGTTATTTTTAATCACCCTCAACTGAGTTTTTCCCTCTGTGAAATTGTTAAGTTTGTTTCAAACCTATATTGGCTTTTAACACTCGGAGCATTCTGAGTAAAAACTTCTCCAGCTTAATTGCTCATTACATGAAAAACTAGTTCCTTGTATTGCGTATGTTTTCTCCTAGTTTCTTTTGATGAATCTTAGTCATATCTCCTAAAGCAATGCAAAATATTTTCATAAATTAAGACTTACTGAGTCACATTTCTCGCTAATATTTTAGTGAGGGGAGATTATTGCCATTTTTTCAACTAAGAAAAAAATAGAGAAGTGTCTGCCTTATCTAACAGAGGAAAAAGCTTGTAAATATTAAATAAAAGGAAGACCAACATGTCTCTAGATATTCAAGTTCTCAAACACTTTTGCCAGAAGTACCAAAAATTATATGGATATGCATGGAATGAAAATAAAAGTCATCACCGTTTGTTTATAACTCTGACAACAACTATACACAAATTTCAATTCATAATACTAGACATGGCCCCACTGGTTTGTTCTGTGTGCATCTGAGCCCACAGGGAGAGTCACAAACTTTTGTTTTCTTAAAAGCTATATACTAAATCATTACTTTAAAAACAATGTTATATTGGAAAGATAACATGTCACAAAAATTAGGAGGAAAATGGTGACAAAAACCCCATAGGAACTTGTGATAAATTTTTATTTTGCTGTAAAGAAGATAAACACTTTTTAAATGAAATATTCAGGATGAAATGTCAAAATAAATGCCAGTGAAAAGCAGACTACTATGGGTAGTTATAAAAAGGCACATTCAAGATGTTCTAATGTTTTATTCTCCAAATATGATCACAGCTTTCATAGCAATTGCTTTTTGAATAGTAATTTTGATATTCATTGGCTAAGCATATGTAATTTCCATCTTCTTTTGAACATATTCCTCGTGAACCACATCCCATAAATTTGCTCAGTGCTTCTGCTGAAAATCGTCTTTAGTCATTTCTCCATCTAGAGCAATCTGAAGTAAGTTTTCCCATTCCAACATTTCCCTCATGCGTTGGCTCTGACCACTCTTTTTACAGTAACCCTCTGTCCTAAACATCAGGTGTGCCTAACACAATTCCTTCCATAAAAGGTAGCAATCAAAGTCAGACACATCACAAAGGTATTTGCAAGACTTAGGCCAAAAATTTTGTCTGGTGAGCGAGGAAAATATTTTATTTTTTTTTCCTCCAACAGCCTTTTTTACTCTTCCCCCCCCCCTCCCCCCCAACTCTAGTGAAACTATTTAAAAGTACATTCAGGATGATTTTCACCTAAATGTAAACATTTTGAATTTGGGGGAAAATGTTCAAATTGGTCCTTCTAAACTTTCATGGTCTCCTACTAAACGCCACATGTCTGAATTAATTTTCCTTCCATAATCTGAATAATTTCATTCTTTCCTAGCACAAGTTTAGGGTTTAGTTTCTGTGCTGAAAGTATTTTTTTGCAAAAACTCCAATGGACTGTAAAGAAGCAACAAATAACAGAGATGAAAGCTCAGACCATATTGAAAAAATGAATCGAGACATTTAAAGAGAGAGATTATACCAGACAGAGAGGAGCCCAGGAAAACAATTCCTGGTAAGGCCCTCTTGGTGCATATAGAAGAAGCGGTACCTGAGGAGATGCTGTGTGTAAAAGTCCTGGATTTTGATCCACTGGTCAGTCTCTCATTCCAGACCCATTTTTGTGATGCTGCTTCTCTGCTTCATCCTCATGACAAAGCACTGGCAATCAACTTCAGTGACATTCACATGAAAGCCTGAGAGAAATACAGAATTGCCAGAAATAAGTTCACTATTTCTAGCTCCATCAGTTTGACTATTGTTCCGATTCTATTAAAAGCTGGTATCACATAAAAAGGAAAAAAAAAACACCTTAAGAACTTCGACAAAACAGTTAAAACCAAAATATTTGAAAGCAAAGATTTCCTATGCAACCATACATAGATGGATGTAGGTGGAAAATTATTTTTTTCTTTCTGGATTTAATAATCTATTTCAAAGTAATTTTACTAGAATTCCTCTTGCATTTCTTCCTCCATTTTTTATTTTTGCTTTCAGAAACTTGAAAGCAAGTTATCACAGATAAACAATTATCTTTTACTCTTTTTGAGCATACACAAATACATACATTGTTTTTATCTTTTACCTCATTATAAAAAATATGTTCTTACTGCATTTGATTTTTTTTCACTATGATTTCAAATTTTGGTGAAACAGATTGCACACAATTGGATTGAGCTGAACAGATGTTTAAATTAGACGCATACGTCTAAAGTACTTAAGGTATAGCTCGTTAAAGTTATATATATGCCTAAGAGATTTCATGGATCATGGTTTAATGATAGTTTCTCTCACTTTCAATGAAGTCAGTAATAACACTTAAACAAGGTCAACAGGCACTGCTAACATTCACTGCCCTGTTTTCTTTTTTCATCTTTTCCCCTTTTTCAGAATGAGCTGTTGTACAATGTCCCCTCACTCTCTCCATGAGTTCAGATATAATTACATATGCATAGAAATGATTACAAATCCATGCTATCCTTCTGCCTCATTAGTCAGAAATCTGAGGGGGAAATGCCACTACTAATATGGCTTAAAACTCACTTGGCCTGATTTTTGTCAAGTTTTAATCCTATTACTTCAAGTGATTATTAATTAACATTGCGTGTAGCAATAACTCTTGCATAAATAAATAAAATGCAGCTGTTTGTGACCCTCTGAAACACATCAACTCTCCTAAATTACATTCTCAGTTATTATGTATGTTATTAACTTTGATTTTTCTTGTTAAATCTCTCATCACAATTTATTTTATATTACCATCAGGCTGCCAATCATCCCAAAATGAGTTTTTTCCATAAAAAGCAGCTGTGGCCATGTTTCTTTTCAATATTGTTTGTTGTTTACCTACTAATTGTCCCTCCAGGCTGTTACTCTAATCAATATTTAAGACTGTACATAAACATATGAAGAAAGCTTTGTCCCAACCAGCCTAAATTATGAACACTGAAATAAAGGAAAAAGTTAATCATTAATAGTTGCCTTTAGCATATTGGACTTCAGTTGAAGAGTGCAAAGTGAATTAACCACTAAGATTTCAATCTTGTTCAGGTCTTCAGCGTCATTCAAATTTATAACAGTAAACCCCCTCCCCCCTCCAAGTGGCACCCTAAGAAATCATCCACCACTTCAGACTTATTGTCATCTCAAATCTTTGTCGGTCTCTGAGCCCACTTTGAGCAGTTAACTGAAGAAAGACCATATCTCCTCGGGAGCTGGAAGGAGAAAAATGCACAGTACTCACCATCTAAAATTATATAATCAAATATCTTTACATGAAAGTCATTTGAAGGGACTTTAGGTGTACTACCTTTCCATTTAGGGTCAAAATTTATTATGTGCGCTCTGGTCCACAAAAGTCTCTGTGGGTTTAGGATAGAAAAAGGCATAGTCCGATGCTTAACTTCAGCCTCAGAACCTGACTTACAGCATTCATTCAAGACGGCTATTGCTGACTGCTATTAATTAGGTACCCTGGGTTTTGGAATGTTTCCAGTTTGAAAGCTGCTCTCCTAAGGATCATTAATGAGGTCCCAATTATCCTGCTGTGGGGCAAGTGTGAGTAATGGAGTCAGACAGGCTCCACCTTCAGGAGGTCTACAGAATCTGATGGACTGTTTGACTCTGGCAAAACCTTTTCTCTCTGTGAGGGGCAGACAGAAAGGCTGAGGTGATTCGAGTAAAAGCTTCAATCTTGTCAGCTGTACACACAGTTCAAAGGATAACAAAAACAAAAAATAAGACTTTAATATTTGTGCAAGTGAGCGGGTACCAAATATATTATGAGATTTGTTTTCATGTAGAAAATCCTCCAAACTCTCCTAAATAGCCAATGTAACGATAGGCACATTCTCAGTGTGTTCTGTTTCTTTAGAGGGTCAATTCTTTTTTTTTTTTTAATCTTAAACCAGATAAAATTACCTTTATCTTCCCCAAATCTATTATTTAATGCACTTAATGAGGAAACAAGCCATGAAGCCTGTTCACTGTTCTGAATCTGCCTCTTTACAGCTCTATGTGATTATTCTCATACTTACAATAGACCTTTTCTAGCAGATGATGCTTGGGAGACTTTGAATAAGATCATGGTCAAATTGAGAAGTGCTGATTTATCGTGTTCAAAATTATTTTGGTAAAAGCACGGTAGAGACACTTAGGACAAAATTAAAACAAGCAAAAGCAACAAATGACTTGATTTTGTTCTGAAGCTGTACTTCTGCAACTTCAAAACACAGTCTTTGAAACTTTTTCTCCTGCACCTGCCCCACCACTATTATTCCAATGCTAATAGTGAATGTAAAAATCTGTTTCCTGTAAGTCATTCTGCTCCAAAAGCATCTCATCTGATAAAGAAATGTTCAAAATAGTAGATATTGGTGACAAAAGTTTTGTTAAACACTTCACATGAGATTTAAAGTAGCCTGGTACAAAAGTCAATATTCAGGGTAATATTTTGATTGTCTTAGCTCTTTTATGAGTCAAAAAGAAAATCACTGTAAAAGGGGGACCACGGAAAATTTAACGTATTAGTCAGAAGGTAGTAGTTGAAAAATTAATAATGTTGTATCAATGTTAGATAATCTATTGTGATAGATAATCTATTTTATTAGCCTTCTGCACTGGGTGGGCAATGGCGCTGGGTACAGAGATTTCGAAATCCCAGGGCCAATTTATCCGAGCTCCCGATCTTTCCTTATCTGCTGCACTGCCTTACAATGCCATCTCTCCAGCTGCCATAACCAGTGCTTTGAAAGGCATCAGTGGAATTCTCAGACAAACTAGCCTTGGGAAGATAATCTGTTGATAGTTTCAAACCCAGATATGGATTTTTGTTCATCACAGGCAAGTCAAGAGAGGAGCTTCTTTTTAGTTGTATGTGCACGTACATGGAGCTTTAAAAAAAAAAAAAAAGGAAAAGCACTGTTCTGGTACTGCTGTGAGTTTATTTCATTTGGCAGATTTTAATTTTGCTCCTAGCTTTTCCGAAATATATGAGAGTCTGATTCATTAAAAAATAAATTATTTAAATTTGTCTGATATCACAGTAATATGCCATTATTGCAAAAAAGCCTAATGAACCAGGAAATTATTTTATGGCATTTAAACACAGCAAGTAGATATTTTAATACCTGCTAAGCAGCAAAAATATGGCCACCGAGGGAATGAACCTGGACTTGTCCAACAGCTCTGACATATGCTAAAGCTTTCAGAAAAAATGCTGACAATGCTGATCCAAGTGTACTTGTATGTTGTGCTAAGTCTAGAATACTAGAAGTGGTTTCATTACCCAGAGAGGAGGAAAATTTAGAGTGGTCAGTTTTGGCTAATGCTTCTATTATCATTATTTTGGTACATTATTTTGGATGTGATTCCTTTAAAAAAGACCTCCAATACTTAAAGCACTTTTATGCCTCTTAAAATCCACATCTCACTTTACTCTGATGATGAGGATAATGAATAGTCTCAAACCATGTCAAAACAACTGCACTTTTAGTCTTCACGTAGACAGAGAAGAGGAGGGGTGAATCAATTTTTAATTTTCTAAATGATGGAATCAAATTTGTAAGAGAATGTAAAGCAAGAGTAATTTCTTCATATCTGTACAGTCTTCGGGACTGTGCTGAAGAAAAGTTAAGGAAGCTTTCCTTATGTGCTCATAAACCACAAAATTTCAGCCAGAAATGGGCACAATTCTATCACCAGTTACCTTCTCTTCACCTTTCCTCTCCTGGAGGATGTATCTAAACCACCTAAAATCTTCTGTCAGCAAAAGCAGGAGAGGTTTGTAGGAAAGGCATTCTTGGCAGCAGGGATCAGAAGTATTGGGCAGAAGAGTGACAGGATATAGGCAAAGAGGGAGAGAATGAGAAGAAGATGGACACAGAACTCTGTGACACATTTTAAGTTCCATATGATTAAGTAAATTCATTGTCCAGTTACATTTCGGTTTTTTTTTTTCAAGTAGCTCACGGATATTTTTGTTTACTAGCAGAACCACCACAACATTTTATTGAATATTTAGACTTTGACTGCTTGCACATACCCAAGCCATACTCAAACCTATCCACGTAACTTTTACATCATTCATGCCAGAAATTCAAAACCAGTGTTGCAGAGTGATTCTTATTGCAAGAAATACAAGAAAGATTGTCCAATTTCTCGAACAGAAGAGTTCTAATACAAGAAGGCATATGCATATGGAGTCCTAACAGACAGGAAGCTGACCTAGAAGGAAAATTAAGATTGAATTCAACAGAATCATTCATTCATTCATTCAAATACTGACTCAATTTAAATTCTGAATTCGATTTTACAATTGTGTGGGTTAATTCTTAGTAGATTAGTATTATTTATGGCCATTTATCCTTACTAATACCATTGTTTTTTTGTTTGTTACTAGCACTAATGAAAGCAATAGGCTCGGCCATATCTTTATGTTAACAACATAAGAATGACCTTGAAAAGGTTCATAAGCAAGATGATTTCCTTGAGTTACTCCTACATGGTTCCTATAAAATTAGATCTTTGATGCTCAAGCAAGAAACTTTCTGGCCTGATGACAGTACCAGAGGTGCAGGACTGAAGCCTTGTTCTCTCTTTATCATTCCCTTGTCAGTAAGACAGGGAAGCTAACTCTCTCAGGCTGTGTGACATTCTCAGAATGAAAACATCTCAGAACTAATAAGTGTCCTGAATTTAAGTGTTTACATTAGCAGTGAGCAGTTTCCCTTTGATGTCAAGAAATTATAAAAAAATCTGCAAACAGTTGAGTAGCCATGCAGCGTACATCCCTTATTCAAAACAATGTGTGGAGGTCAGGACCAGGTTTTCATATCTTTTTAAAAAAATTTTGCACCACCATAGAAGTGTTACTAAAAGTTCAGTAATTGTTTCATGAATTTGTATGGGATCTCCTTCTGAATACTTACAGGAATGTCTGCCAAAGTTGTGAATTAGTGAAGCAGAATTTATTCAGAATTTATTATTGAACACATTTCCTTATACATCTATGTGCATCTTGCTCTTTTTGTGCTACTTTGCTTAAAAGGTCTAACATTTTTAGCTTTATCCCTTGGTATTCCTATGGCAAAGTGCAGCTTCTATTTGCACCTGAATAAGTGGGAGACAGTGAGGTGATTATTTCTGACAGTCAGTAAAGAGAGAAGCAAACATACTCGAGACAGAAATCGATGTGCAGCACTAAGACATGAAGAGGAGCAAAAAGGAACCTGCCTGAAACGGCCAGCCAAGGTTCTTTTACCCAATGATAAGTGAAGGATAGTAACTTAAAATGTAATTTTCAAATAAACACATCATCAAATATGTCAAATAAATGAAATGCTAGCAGCCAATAAAAATTACCTTGGGAACCAGTCTGCATGCAGTTTCTTCACGAAGTGACAGTGAAAGATAACACTTACTTAATATAGCATATCTGTTAGTACAAGAAGAATGGCAGTTTATTTTAATTATGCTTTTATAAACTAACCTTGTGTTTCTGCATGTGTATTCCTCTGTTTACAGTACCTTGTTTCAAAGGACTCTGGCTCTATAAATGCAAAGTTTACATACAAATCATATATTTTGTGTTGATGAAAAATGCTGCTTCTCACTGCAGTATTACCAGCTATGGCAATTTTACTGAGAAAATGTAGCTAAAAAGCAGAATCTCTACTTGGGCATAGAAAAAACAATGAAAAAAATCCCAAGAAGTGAAACTCATGCTGTGTTTGTTTCCATCTCTGATAGCTCATAATGCATTTTAACCCCAGGAACCTTCCCATCATGTATTAATTATGGTCTACAAATAAAATCATTATCATTATGTAATGAAAAATGTGAGTAAATTACTTTTAATATCATGTGCAGTAGAAATTCAACAGAAGCCATGCAATTTTTATATTGGAATTTTTCATTATCACATTTTCTCCTACCTGCTGTGGATGTTATTTGGCATTTATTTTCCCTTCATGACAAACAAACAGAGATTTACAGAAAGGTCTCAGAATAGTCATGCATGGCTCTTATGTATATTAAAGAATAGTACATCAGCTCTCCAAAACCAATCTCTTATTGCCTCTCTCTCCATTCCCTTGCAAGAGTCCTGGAATTTCTATTTGTGCTCAATTGCTCTACTTGAGTGGATAAAATAGCTTGGCAAGCAGGGCTCAGTTAAGCACTTCTAGAGCTTTTGCTAAATAAAACTCCCTTTCTTCTGGGAGTCTGCAAAAAGAGCATTGAGTGAAATTCTTCCAGCCAATATAATCTGAGTACATATTGACATACCTATGGACAATTTTGGGAAAACCCTTGCTTAGAAATTTGCCTTGATTTTACAGCTTTAAGAATCCCTTAAGATTCCCTGAATGAAGGGGGCTCAATACATTTAACATGAGACTGAAAACTCAGCTTCGATGCTGTCGAACATCTCCCCGCAAATGCAAGAAAAAGTGGATTCCAGAGCAAATATTGGTCAACTGTAATAATTAAATCACTTTTTCATGAAACATACTGTAACTGGTTACTACCACAAAAGAGACTGTGTGGAGCTGGCAATGACATGCCATATGCAGGGATGCCATCTCTAACAGTAAAATCTCCCCTAAACTAGAAAAAAAAGGAGGTATTTCCTGCAGTAAATGATCAGTATTGCTGCGTTAAAAATGGTTCGCGATAAGGTTGACCTTACATATTGCATGAGGATGTAAGGTGATCATAAAATATCAGCTTAGACTACATGCTTCTGTATGAATTTAATCTCCTCAATTGCACACTTTGCCTTCTTTACCTCGGCTAAAGGGACATCTTTTAACCCACAGGTGCGTGGGTACACTCTACAACGTACCTAAGCCTTTATTCATGAAAGAAACAAACATTCCTCAAGAATCAGAAGAGAGAAATCAAGGCTCAGGATGACCCGAGAAGAAAAATTTCAAATAAACATTATTGAACTAAAACATCCTGGAAAAAGAATGTGTACTCCTATCATGCTTCTAAAGAATTCCTCTCCTGTACACCCGTCTAGTTATCCATCCTATAATTCTTTCATTGACAAAGATTCAAGAAAATATTAACTAATAAAACAATTCATTTCCTAAAAGTAGATTAAAGTGTGACTCCATTAATAAAAACACAGGGCTAGACTCTCAGCCAAAACTGAGTTCCCTTGCCATCAGTCATGGGTGATGTGAAAGACTCCTACCTGGCAGAAAAATTTGCTAAGCTGTTTTTTGGCCCCGCTGGAATCCAGCAGGAATTTGCCATTAAGTTCTTTTGTGCCAGCATGCCCTTTAAAATATCGTAAGGATTTGTCATGCCTAAAGCCCACAGTGACATGACACAGCATTATTCTCAGTATCCACAGCATATCTCTCATCCCCACTGCCTCTGCATTCAGGCACTCTGGGACAGGAGGTTCTTGAGAAACTGTGGCAGTAAAAAAGGCACTGAAGATCTAACTCAAAGCATGGAAAACAAATGAGCCATGTGAAAAATTTCCCTTTATCATAACTATTCAGAATAAAATTAAAGATGAAACACTTGCCTGGTTCTGCTGCAGATAGTTTGATAAAATATTGTTTTAAGAGACCCTAATCACATGACCATAGTCATTATAGCATAAATTGATTCAGAAGAGATTTAATCAATTTAATAAATTAATTTAATGCTTCTGGTTGTAATTATTATTCTGCATTTATTATGTAGGATTTTTATTAGCTTAATGGTTTTATACATTTATCAGATACTCACTGGAGAAAATTTCAGTGATTCATAAAGAATCTGAATAAATCAGCAATTACTTTTTTTCTTTTAAATGGTTTTATTATAATGATTCGCTATTTTGGCTCTTAGAGTATTTTCTCAATGAAGCTGAAGAAATTCGTCATGACTGCTATCCAATATCCACTAAAGTCACAAAACAGATTAAACTGATTGCATTGCACTGTAAATCATGTTTAAATATCTTTATAATACAACGATTCCTCCAGTCCTCTGATGCAATTCATAAGGATCACTTCCATTCTATTTACTTTTTAAATAAACAAGTCATTTTAACAGTTTTAGAGTAAATACTAATGTCTTTGACAAACCTTATTTTAATTTTCTCACTATTCTAAAACATGCCTGCATCTCTTTTCTAGCCCTACATGCCTATGGTGAAACCATGAAAATTCCATTATTAAGGGCCTTTGACTTTTTAGGATTTGCTTTGGCTTGCCTTCAAAATAATAATACATAAGAATACTCTGCAAAGGGAACCTATGCATTTTAAAAATTTGACTGAAAAAATATCCAGAAATTTATCGCAAAATTTTAACTTAAAACTGCTGTTATTTATTGAAGTATTCACACTGTAAAAAGTTCACATAAATTTGGATGTGTTCGGTTGACCTTAGGTGATCTCAGTCAAACTGCGTTGCATGGGGAGAGTCACTCAGTAGAATTATATTCTTCTACCCTTCAAACTCACTGCTGTAGCCCAGACTCTATATGTCCAAAGACTACAGCTTGCAGGACTTTGGCAAAATGTCTTTTCTACTATCTGCAGGCTCGCCTGATATCCTCCCAGGCATCTGTGGGAAACGCCCATGGAAACCAAAAAAGAGGTAGGGAGTCTGCAAGCTTTCGAAGCTGTGAGAGGAAGCACAGGCAAGTGATCTCTCTTTGGGTGTTTTGCATTCAAAAGCAACCTGTCTTTCTATGGATTAACCTCGCCAGTTCATTATTTACTGCTGTAGCATAGAAAGGTAAACAGAAGCTTTTCGAGTTAGTACAGCTCCATTGCATTTTTGCATTCAGTACACACTCTGTTGTGACTCAAAGTTGTCTAAATTAACTGACAAAAAATGACTTGAAATGGGCTTTTGTAAAAAGGTGAGTGTTCTGAGGTATTTCTTTCTCTTAAGCACAATTTGGGCTTTATGTTTACTTAGAGACTTAAATGGTTCTTTTAGGACAATTTCTATTTAGACACAATTTCAAGCATTAGCAGCTTTTAGGCACCAGTTTTAAGGATATTTCTGACACCAAAATGTGTTTGTTTGCATGCAGATGAACTCCGCAGCAATCTCATCCCTTGCAGGTTGCTATTGCTATAGCCAAGATTAATTAATTAGAAATATTAAAGTTAGGATTAACTCTTGGACTTGATTCAGAAATCATCAGAAAGCTTGTGACTCCAGCACAGAAATAATTTCAATTTTAAATATTAACATTATACCAACAAGAAGTAATTTAGAAAATCCAAATGGCTCGGAAGGGGAAAAGTATAAAAAGTATTTTAAAATAATAAAACTTACACTATAGAAAGTTCTTCTAGATCGTTTCAGTTGGAGTTTAATTCTTGCCCATCTATTTACATTTTCTTTATGCAAGAGTACATAGTTTTCCTAGAGCCATTATCTTCATTGTGTAGCTCTCCATCCTACCAGCAAGAGTAGTTTTTAACTCCTGGTTTTGTGGTTAAACAGTGAAAAATAACTCCACTCCAATGTAACCAAGGCAAGAACTACTGGAGATTGCTTCCAAAAAATGCTGTGGTTCAGGAAATCAGAAATTTTTAAGTCTGGATCAAGATTCCAGATAAGGAAGTTTTCCCAAAAAATGTTTCAGTGAGACTCTGGATAAACAAGACAACAGTTACTGTGAGTATTCTCAAACAGCCAATATGGATGTGGGACACCTCAAAAGACATTTTTTTCCAGAAGAATACAAACATTGATCCATCTTGGAACAAAACTACCTGATAAAATCATAGCACTGTAATTATAACCAAGGAAGAAAAAAATTAGGGATCTTCAAAAGATTAAAAGGAAGAGGGGAAAAATTTGCTTGTTACAGTGACTGGCTAGCAAGTTTATCAAGAGAAATAAGTGTAAGAAAGAGTAAAACAATCTAGTCAAGTTACTATCAATGTGTAACACAAACCAACAAAAATTAAATTCTCTACCTATAGTTTAGGATCCAATGTATGCAGGAAATGAGCAGAAATTTCTGGAGTAATTAAACTACTTTTATTATTAATTAGGATGAAAATTGAAACACAGTAGAAATGACTGAGTATCCCNGGAAAGGGCATTTTATTTTTCAAGTTTTATTCTTGGGAAACCTTATAGACAAAGAATAACTACTTTAAAAAAATTCTGAATTCTAAAGTCTCCTGACAGATGGCAATTTTTTGAAGGTGTGCATACTGTTGTTTTAAACCCTTGCCTTTTTTATTAGATTGAAATTAGATAAGTCTTAATTAAGTCTTCTTATTTTTGCCTTGGACAATCATATAACAGTTTTCATGAAAAGTCAAAGCTTTCACTTAGAAGGAAATTTTTTTTTTCGTTCAAATCAATGTAATTTTAGAAAATAGAAACACATTAAGGATTTGATATCTCTTTGTTTCTTTGGACTATGACAGCCAACAGATGGAAAGCACCAAAAGATGAATCATAAAACTTGCAATTCATAAATGAAATTATTGAATTAACGTTTTTGTGGACGTATACATAGTGAAATTTATGATACGTTATTATAGACCAATAACAATTATTTCCCATTTATTATCTCATTTCCAAAATAAGGACGCCTGACAAAAGTTATTTTGAAGTCCTGTGGGGGTCACAGTTACTATTTAAATATACTATTAGAACCCTTCTATCAAAACAGCCAGCCTCACAGATGCCTCAGTAGATTATCCTCCCTCTTGGGTTTGAAAAAACGTCATTGCTACAATTTAACACATCATGGCAACATTTGCCTTTTGCCTGTTTAGCAAAACCACTAAATTATTAAAGGGAATTGAGTTGTACCTTTGTCATGCTCAGCAGTTACATCTTAGAATGAAACACCTTATTACACAGGATGTGATAGGCCTTAAAAAAACCAGAATGTCGACAAAGTGAAAGAAAACTATAAATTAAGACCAAAATATGACTTTATACAAAATTGGAGTTACCTAAGATACCAACCATACTGCAGAAGAGTTTAGCAAGTGCCAGGAGCCACATTCTACTCCTGTATCCTCCTCAGTGGTGTTAATTTGAGTTGAACCATATTTTTAAATAGCTTAATATAATTAAATAAGAACTTGAGCCGTGGTAGTTACTATAATTTGAATGTGCAGCATGTCTTCCGCTGAATTATCCATTTCAGTTGGGCTAAAATGAAATATATTACGTCTTGCAAGAGATCTCTGGCTGTTTTTTTCATTCTGTATGATTTTTATTCCCAACATGTCCCTAAACTTTTCCTCTATTTTACCTTTATCCACCACATAGTAACAAAGCACTAATTTCTTTCTACAGTTTTATTATTGTACAATAGTTCAGTTAAAAAGACTTGGCTTGTATCCTCTGGCAAGGAGAATTGCTGGTTTTATGAAATATTATCCATCAACTTAGATAAATTTGTTCATTTTGCAAAGTTCTCTTTGCAAAAGAGTTAAAACAGAGGCATTTATGCTCTGTCCTAAATCATTTTCCAGCATATTAATACACGGCTTGCTATTTTTGAGCAGTCTTATGGAAATTAATATTAACTGTGGGTTTGTTTGCTTTTTATATTCATTGATGCTCAGCCCCCAAAGTTGGTAAAAATCCCAGGAAACCAGGCAGTCATTCATTTTCGTAAACACATATGTCTGAATTATAATTGTATACTAACTCAAAAAGCCAGAAATTTCCTACAATGAAAAATTATATTCACTATCAAAAGAAAAGGAAGAATTCAATCATGCTAGAGAGAAGGAGGGCTTGTGTCTGTTTGTCAGTGCCCATGAGAGGACAAGAGCGACTTTGAATTCTCTTTGGTTTGGTTCAGCTAATATGAAATACAATTTACTGCCAACTTTAATACAAATGTGAGCAGACTTTACTTCTACACATAATAAAACATGACTATACCTCACATTTCTACACATGATTAATGCACCTTCTTTTTGGGCCTTATTTTTACATATAATCAATTAACATAGTCAACGACACATAAAGTAGTTTGAATTTTTTTGAACCTAGATATATTACTGGAGCAGCATCTCATGATGAGATCAAAATGATCACAAGCTCTCCATCCTCAAGAGGAATTCTTGAGACCAGAATCTTAGCCCTGCGTATATCCAGATTTAGAATCCTAATCTAAGTGCTTAAATCTGTATAATGGAATGAAAAAAATGGGTATAATGTCTTTATAAAAATATGATATGAACTTCCATGTCTAATAATGACCAAAGACTGCTTTTTCATGTGGAGCCTGTGTTATATCTGGACTTGTACTGCTTAATCAGTTTTGGTCTGATAGGCACTCACTATAATCCTTCAAACTCAATAATAAGGTTAAGAGGGCTAGCAGGATTGAGAAATGACTGCTGCCGTTTATCTTATGTGCAGAGCCAACTTTTAAATGAAAAAAATCACTGTGTGAATCACCACTTTAAAGAGATCATTTTACGCTCAGCTTTTCTTACACTAATCTTCCAGTCCTCAGCCACCTTACAAACAGTATGTTTTGCACTCACAAATGTAACATCTGGCAGATCTCAACATATCTTCCCAACATGTATCCTTAAAAAAATTTTAAATTTTGAATGAATCATCACGTATCAATTATCTTGAGGAAGGCTGAAGAAACGAAGACAAACAGAGGGGTTTCTATTTTTTTTTCTGCTAATATTTCCAAGCTCCTGTTGGCTTCTGGATAATTAACTCTTTAGAATGTTAATATAGAGCTGACCTAAAGTGTTTCTTTATAACACTAATCTGAAACTACAACAGATTATTTCTTTGTAAACAAAATCACAAAAATTATCTGGTTGGATTCTTTTTTGCCTTTCTTTAGAAAATCTGAAGCAATATGTAAAAAAGGGGATAAAAAGTTTTGGTGATACAGATTTGAAAGCAGAAAATACCATAAAAAATAAGCACATTTGAAATACAATTAATATGTTGCCTATGAGGTCACAAAACAAAGTACAAACAACTATGTGGAAGCAACTACTATACACTACCTCTTAAGGAACTCCCCTCTAGATTGTCAGGATCACTCTTAAAACTCATGGATATCAAATTCTCAGCATCCTTTTCATCAATGTGTTCATGGTGTCCTAGAACCTTCCTTAAACCACTAGATGTCCATATTACTAGTGCATGATTGGTGCACAAATAAATAAATAAAATACAACAGGTACATTGGCAGAATGGTTCTGTTACATTCAGACAAGAGGCTTGACTATGAAGTAGCTTATTGGTATTTTCATGAATTATAGATAAATCAGGCCAGCATGTGATGTCACTATTTTCACTCTCACATGGGTAAATGTGGCATGAAAATGAAATGAGGAGTAAATGTATTTACTTTTTCTGATGTCTTACTACGTAATTTATTCAACTGATGCTGCTCATTATATTTCATACTCCATTATTTTTATATGTGAATTCTCTTACAATATCAAATGAGGAAAATTTCTTTTTAAATTAATAATTTCAGAGTGAATCATTAATATTCAAATTAAATCTGGTGCTATTGTGGGGCTTCAGGGACAAAGAAAAAACTTTTATGCTGAGCACAATGAAGGATTGATAGGCATTTCTGTTACTCATTAGTCATTCTGGACAGTTCAGACAAGTTGTTACCTACAATAATAGAGAGCATTTTACTTTTTAAAGGTTAATTTAAACTCTATTTTATACTGGACTGAAGAAAACTATTTATTTATATATTTATTGATTGTGACAAAATAGATATTTGCATTTTTTCTAAAGGAATAAATAATATTCACACAGCTGTAGCCAGGAGTCTGACATAAGATGTGACAATCAACATATTCTGGCTCCGTGGGAGGATGACCACCGAGGTCAAACTGTGCACTTGTCTAATAAATTTGTATTACATTTCAGAAATGTATAAAGCAGACAGGAAAGAGGAGAATTCTTATGACTGGCTTTGCAAATCTTTTGCTTTCAGCTCCTATCTCCATCACTTCTCTGCATAGTTCCCCTTCTGAATTTAAACCCACCTCTTGTTTGTTCCTTCAGAGACATCTTCCAAATGTCTTCATTGATAGTGTCAGCATATAAAGCCAAGCACAGGTAATATATCACTAAGCACAGGTACTATATCAATCTTATACATCATTTTGCAATGCTCTGAGCAGCCACATCTAAACCTTCATTGCAGAGAGTAACATCACAAAAAAAAAAGAGTTAAGGTTTAACAGTTATGAACTTGCTGACCCCTTCTGATTTTTCAGTGTGGTCTATATTTTTTTTCATAAGATAACAACAAAACCCAAGCCATCAGCAAATATTTATTCATTATGGTTTTTTCTGTCGTCGGCATTTTGCTACACTGCCGTGTTTAAAACAGATATAAATATATTTGTTCAATCAATGTATGTTTTAATCCAACCAAACATTTCAAGAAAAAAACCAAATTCTCATGAAGTTTGAATATGAAAAATATGTTTGTTATGCTTAAAAAACAGTTTTATAGAAAAAGATACAAATTGTGAAGATTCCAAAAACTCATGTTCATCTAAATTATGATAGCATCAATAATACCTAAGCACTATTAATAACTCCCTTTTTGTAAGCCAACACCCAATTCATTTGGTCAGAAGAGAGTGAAACATCAGATTTAGATGGATGGCAACATAAAGTTTGGGAGGGAATGAACAGGCTTGTAGAACACTGGCTGTGTCTGACTCCTTCCCTTCCACATCTCTTCTACCTGGGTCTCCGCCCTGTGCTGCTAGATCCCATCCAAGCCGGCCCTCATGCCAAAGCCATCTTTTTCATCTCCCAGATCTCACGCTGCCTCCTGACTTTCTGAAGAATTCACAGGAGCTTTGTTTCAAGACTAAGGTTTTCAAGAAACAAACAGAAGCTGGTAGAAACTGTTCCCCTCACCACTGTGCATTAGCCAGCAAACTAAGCCATCAAATATTCTGTTTGTGGGGAGAAGGCAGGATGAATGTTTAATAATTAGCTCAGCACTCATTCCCTTGTGACTTTAAAAGCTCAAGCTGTGAACTCTGCTCTTTAAGATGAAGACCCTTTTTATCACTGTTACAAACACACTTGGTAATGTAATCAAAACCTTGGAGAAAATGTTCCTACAATTTTTGAGCATGCACTGATTTCCTTTAGTTCCTTTACCTTGGCCTGACTCTGTGGATGCATGTGGGTGCATGCACACACACCTATACACAGTGATGAGAAATAAAAGGGGATTTCACTGGAAATCTGAGCTTTTGTATGTGTTTAGATTCATTCCCAGAAGAGCGGGAAGACAACAGGACTCAGCTCTCTGCTGGATATGGTCACTGGAAGGCTGCACATTTTTCCTGGCACAGCAGGAATGAGTGGACCTCTGTAAGTAACAGGGGGTGTGGGGCATGGACAGAGACATCTTCTCCAGGCAAGAGAGAAAAGTTCATGTATTTTATACATAACTACTATCTCTGAACTACTGTACTGACCTAGGCAATGGAGTCCTTTCTGTGGTACTAGACAACAAATTTGCCACAGGGAGCTGTGTCCCTGTTTCACTTCAGCCATTCCTGACCTCCAGAACTTCCTTCTGATGCTGCTAAGATTTAACCTGACCCAAGGCTTGTAGGTATGTGGTTTTTCTTAGAATAAAAATTGCATAACTGCTTGAATATTAAACCTCAACTGTTGTGCATTGAAGGACTCTGGCGTAATTTGTTGGACAGAAAGACCTTTTTAAGATTCTCAAGCAGCCTTGGGTAGTTTGTTGAATTGGTAGAAATATCTAGTGTATCTGTGACACACTTGATCTTTCTGCAAAAATGAAAGAGAAGAGGTTAGATTATGCTGAGAGCCCCTGGAGGCAGATTTTAGCATGTAGAGTGGGTACGACTTTTACAATCAACTTTGGATCACGAGGGCACAGTTCAACAGATTGAATCCTCCAAGGGGTGGCATTTCTAGAGATTTAGGATGTTTTCCCCAATTTATGTCTATTTCTAGTGGAAACCAAAGCCTACTATTTTGACCTTCTCCCCTTCCTGTATAATTTCTTTTGGTTTTAGTTTGCAGCTTTCTTGTATTTAGTGTTTCTTCACAGATCCAAAGTATGACTATGACGGCATAAGCACTCTGCTAATAACAAATATTTCTGGCATTTATTTTTTATGAGTAGCATCTGTAATTATATTACTTTCACTGTAAATAACTAAAGCACTGATGCTTTTATGATGGAAATTAATTCAAAGGAGTGAGTATTATGAATTAGTATCTTTCTTCTAAGAGTATATGACACAATGAAAACATGCAATTACCAGAAATATCTATAGTGATTAAAATGGTAATTAATGACAGCCCCTCTTATTAGCGTAAAATAAAGCAATTTAGAGATAAACCTATATTTTTTTTAAAATTGGAAGAAAGTGAAGGAAGAAAGCACTTACAGACTGATGACCTGTCACTGACAGGTGGTGCAAAATACTGAGAAGAGCAGCAAATCTTTCTTTATCTTTCACATAAGGGTGTAGAGGGGATATTTTCCAGAGGGGAAAAAAGAAAAGCATTAAGATAGTTTCAAAGTTCAAAATCTAAAATAATTTCAAGTAGATAGCCAGTCATCTTCCTCACAGACCCATTTATGAGGTTCATGTCCTAATTCTGCTGACACCAATATCTGGAGGCAGAATTAAAGACTTATTGTAGCCCAAATCAGGAATTTAATTCATAAGAAAAATTACATCTTTTCATTTTAACTCAGAGTTTTGAGTTGCTTACATCTTTCTGAAAACAGACACATAAATCACACATACAGACATCTATGGCAGGCATCCTGCCTTTGCTCAAAATATTCACTAATGTGACCAAGAAAGCCTTTCCTAAAAGATGGAGACTTCTGCAAGAACTCAGTAAGCCAAAGTAACTGTTATTAAACACTCCTGAAGAAATTGTGAGAAAAATTTTACTTTTGTAATTGTGATGTTCAAAAAATGTATTTGTCAGCTTATATTAAAAAATTCTTTGAAGCAATTCTCCTAAAGTTTTAGATGTAATGACTTCCAGGATGGCAATAAAAGTTTCAGAAAGTTGTGGCCTCAAGAAAGATGCAATCAAAACATCCATTGAAAGCCCATCACAGATTTTCTTACAATAAAGTAAGTTTCATTTTCAGTGTGGAGTAAACATGGCTGCCTTGCTCATTCACTGCAGTTGTCGGGTTAATTACAGCTGCTGAATGTGGAGCATTTGGGGCTGCAATTCTTAAAGCTAGAAAATATTAAATATTTTGTGTGCAACATGAAATCCTTTTCTGATCACTCCAGTCTCTTCCAGCACAAAGGCTGGCAAGCAGTCCTGTGTGTGACTTTTAGAAAGCAACAAACCAGCACAAGTCAAGCAGGCTGGCAACTCTTTGCTGTTGCAGAACTTTTTTGGGATAAAGCAAACACCAACTGTGTGGTTTACATCTTTCAGAAGAAATTTTCTGCAGAGCAAAGTGTTTCCATTCACTCCAAGACATGGAATTTCTCTTTATGTTCTTAAGTAACACTTGGAAGTTGCTATGCAAGATCATGCTTCCTGCAAAAGACAACCACATACTAAACCCAGTTTCTGTTGTCCATATACTCTCACACCTAGGGATAATTGAAAGGCATAGAAAATTGGAGAGTTAAATATTGTAGCTTTGCAATGTGTTTATCTCATCAAGCTCTTGAAAAAATATAGAGGTTCAGTGCCTTTTAAGTTTTTGTGTCACAATTCAAATGAGTAAATAAATACTCTGAGCGGCATCTTACTTTTGGGTGTAACTAACCAAAGAGTTAGTCTGACAAAGACTCTTGGACAGTGTGAGGATGAATTTTGTGAAACCAATAAAAGAGGAATCTGTCCTCCTAAAGCAGAATGCAGAGACATGAATGAAATCCTTGGTCTCTGTCCAGAGCCCTGAAAAAAAACCTAAGAGTAGTGTATAGAAAAAGCAACATTTTGAGTGGGGTAACGACTAGAATGTATAATTATGTCAAAGCTGGGTCCTACAATGCTGTATTACCCACTAACTAGCCCTGGATTCAAGATGGGAATTCTGGATTTCCATTTCCTCCTCTTTTATGCTGAGGCAAGCACCCAAACCATCCAGTGACTCATTCAGAAGCTGAAAAGAAACTGACAGCATCATCCTCTGGGGCTTCAGTTTTATATCTGTGGGGCATACCAAGGATGAAAGTAACCTGAAATAAACCCCTTTATACAAGGATCTATAACAGTAAATCTAAAACATTCGCAGAGACCTGAAAGGTTAATGATTTTATTTCCATTCTGGCTTTAGGTAAACTTCAAATAATCACACCCTCTTTAAGATGTGACTCCCAGGATCTCCAAGCACCTGCATAACTCCAAATTAATATCAGCCTGTCAGGTATATCAGATGGCAGAAGGTGCACTGAGTGTGTGGGCAAAAGTAAAGTCAGATCTATTCAAAACACACACAAAAATTCTGCAACTTCTCCTGTCCTATGCTCTACATCTACACAAAAACATTACACAGTGGTATAATGATCCAAAATCCTCATTCTACACAGCTCTGCGGTCTTCATCCAGTAACTTGTTTTCCGCCCAGAAAACACAAAGTTAAATAGTCCTGTCGACAAAATGACAGGAATATCATTTAATGAACCAAAGCACGGAACTGACCTAAATTACATTTCGTAACAGGTTCAAAAAGCTTGGCTGAAGATTTCACTTCAGATAAAAGTACTTAGAATAATTTTCAGAGAAAATTAAATGCGATAAGGAAAATTACCATCTTAAGTTTTTTTTCTTGCTGCATTGCTTCTTTTTCAAATTAGTATTAAATCACAGGTGGATAATAAATTTCCTACAAGTAAGTTGAAAAGTTATGAAATATTTTCACATGGTTGTAATGGAAGGCATTTGAGAGATTATGCTACAAGGAATTCATTAAGTATCTGAAATTTTCTGATAGTCTCCCAAATACCTTTGTAATTTACTTAAGTCTGGACTTTTGTTTGTATAAAAATGTAATCTATTTCTTCTTGGAAGACATGATTCTTTACAAACTGGGATAAAGTAGATGTGTAATGGGTTGATGCTGGCTGTATTCCAGATACCCACAAAAACCACTCTCACTCCCCTTTGCATCTGGACAGAGGAGAGAAAATTTAACAAAGGGTTCATGAGTTAAGGACTGGGAGAGATCACTCATCAAATACTGTCATGGACAAAACAGGCTCTAATCAGAGATATGAATTAAATTTATTGCTAACAAAATCAGAGCAGGATAATGAGAAGTAAAATAAAACCCTTAAAACACCTTCCCCCCACCCCTCCCTCCTTGCCAGCTCTACCTCCTCCACCAGCTGCACAGGGAGACAGGGAATGGGGGTTATGGTCAGTTCATCACCCATCGTTTCTCCCACTGCTCAGGGAGAGGAATAGTTCCCTTGCTCCACTGTGGGGTCCCTCACATGGGAGACAGTTCCATATGAATTTTTACCAACATGAGGCCATCCCACGGGAAACAGCACCTCTCAAATTGCTGCAGCGTGGGTCACTCTTCCAAGGGGTGCAGTCCTTCATGGACTGCAGCAGGTCCTCCTCTTTCCATGGGCCTCCCTTAGGATCACAATCTTCTCTTAGGCATCCACCAGGGATTGGCTCTGCCAGAAGTGGAGGAAGCTTCCAGCAGCTTCTCACAGAAGACACCCCTGTAGCCCCCCCACTACCAAAGCTTGGCCATGCAAACCCAATACAAGATGTGATATTTCATGTTTGCTAGCTTTTCAATATGATGATTGATGCAGACCTTTAATGTGTTAGTTTTATAACATGAATTCATATTCAAATAGATAGTCTGGTTAAGAAACATGAACAGCATCAAATATGCAACAGTGAGGATCTGAACTACCCCTATCACCCACCTCTCATAAGGAAAAGAGTCCATTAGTGAAATTGTTAGTACTTTTGACTTCTGAGTCTTTTCTTAGCAAGTATTTACAAAGAAACTGTAACCAGAACTACAACTGGGAAGAGCAGACTGAGAAAAATTCAATAACTAATTAAAAAAATTATGGAGCACCTGTGACGAATTTCCTTCCCCTTTAAAGAAATTAACTTACCCTGTGTATCCACAATACTGTAAACAACAGTAAACATGCTTTACACCTAGTCTGTTGAACAGATTGCACTGTGTTATACAGATTTCAGACCAATGCTGGTATTTCCATTTTATAGGCATGAGACGTGCACGGCGATGGAAGTCGCAACTAAACAGCATTTAGGCAGAGACATCTTGCACCTGAGACAAGGGCACTCAAACAGGTACTTGAAATTCCACAAGCAGAACATGGATTGTGCCGACTCACTCCCCATCACTCCCAATCCCAGTCTGTGTCCTTTCAAGTGCTCCACAACCTATCAGTCCACCATGGACTGTATGTGAATGAGGTGTACAAAAACCCTGTTGCAGGCAGGCACAGAGCTACAGAGTGTTGAAACAGCAGTTTGTAAGAGCTTGCCAATAGCAGCCCACTAATAGCTGTGGTACAATTAGCACACGTGCACTGTTATCCACATCCTGGCTGCTCCTGTTATCAGCAGATCAGACAGCCACTCAGCATGCCTCCAGACAGCCACTGCAGAGAGTTCCAGCACCTCAAAGCACGGTTCTGTGGAGCCCTGGAAACATCTGTGCTGCAAGATGTGTATTTACAGCACTACTGCTAGATTCCTGGTGGGCCTGTGATACACAATTGAAGAACCCTATTCTCAGCAGGCAACTGTCCATCTAAAGTCAGTTGAATGGGGTTTTAGCAGACCAGCTGGGGATCTGAACAGATGTGTTTGATGGGCAGTGAAAACCTGGCAAATAGGCTGGATGAAATGTACTTGTCCCTAATGAGTACTGTCCTGACACATCCTACTTTTAGAGCTATTGTACCTTTCTGTTGGGGTTTAACCCCAAACAGCAACTAAGCACCACCCAGCCGCTCACCTGGTCCCCTCCATTGAATTGAGAGGTGAATAGGAAAAAGGTAAAACTCACGGAATGAGATAAGAACAGCTTAAGAAATAAAATAAACATTATTATTTCTTTCTATTATTATTATTACTAGTTTTATTACCCTTTTTTTTTCTTTTTTTTTTTTTTTTTTTAAGGAGCATGAGGGAGAGGAATAAAACCCAGGACAGATGCACAATACAATCCCACACCACCCACTGACTGATGCTCAGCCCAGCCCTAAGCAGTGATCAGCCCCTTTCAGGCAACTTGACTATTTTATATTGTGGGCATGATGTTCTATGGTATGGAATATCCCCTTGGCTAGTTCAGGTCAGGTGTCCCAGCCATGCTCCCTCCCAGCTTCCTGTGCACGTCCTCACTGGCAGAGCATGGTTTAGGACAATTTAAAGAGGGGGGCACTCTAAAATGGGTAACCTCTCCTTAATTCCAACCAATCCCTTTCCTCCAGTTAGGAACAAAATATGAGTAGATGTAAGCGAAAAAAATAACAGTTTACTAACAAACAAAACAGCAAAAGGCAAAAAATAACAGTAAATAACTTCTAGACACCAAACTGCTAAATCTCATGAACCCCATGGGAAGGAAGAGAGACCCAAAATGCTGGAAATACCCTTTCCAAGAAGGCACTTGGCAGGGGCTACTGTGAGGCCTGAAAGACAAAGACACAAGATGGAGCCAGATCCCTCCAGGAAGGCAGGATCTTATGAAGCAGTTCCAGCTGCAGATAGATATGGAATACAATAACATTTTGGGTTACCCGTGACAGACACTAAGAAGTTCTTGATTTAGGGTAAGCACTTCTGAACACCACAAAAACATCAGTGTGTTATCATTATTCTCATAGCTAGTCCAAAACACAGCACGGGACCAGCTACTAAGAAGAAAATAACTCTAGCCCATCTGAAATCAGGCCACCACCTTCTCATGCATCTGGTGAAATATCCCAGTGTCTCTTCGTCTAGCCTCAGCTAAAGTTAGGCTACAGGCTCGACAGCTATTGAACACAGACAAGGGAGCTGCCACAGTTTTGTGCAAAAATTATGGAAAATCCACTTTTTTCCAGACATCTCTAAGGCCCCAAACAGCATCACTCGATGATACACTCAAAAGGGCTCACGGTTGTTCATGCACTCTGAGTTAGACACGTGGGAGAAATATCGACAAGAGACTCTCAAGAGGTCAAAACAATAAAAAAGACTTTACTGGCAACCCCAGAAAGATCTGAGAAGTTTTGCAAAAGGTTTAGCGCAGCATTCAATCTACATGAAACCCTTCTCGAAGCGTTAATTTAGCCTATTCAACTCCTCAAACTCCAAGCCCTTTTGATTTTACGTTACTCTAAAATGCCAAGAAGAGGGAATTAGATGAAGAAAGAGAAAGATAGGAAAGATATAGAAAAGCACACATATAGCTACCAACTCCTGGGTTCCAGCAGTGATCAGCAGATAGAAATTCCAAGAGGAGATAGGGTCAAGACATGTATTTGCCTTATGTTTGGCCTTAAATACCCCTCGGCCTTCCTGGGCCCTTCCCCAGGTGGGACTTCTGGTGATTTGGCCACTCAGGAGCTGGGTTAGGGGCTCCAGAGGCAGGTGTGAAGCATTCCCTTTGCTGTGCCGGGGATGGGCAGCCACTGCTGGGGTGGGACAGAGGCTCTGGGGGTGTGGGGCAGTGCACTGCCTTTCCAGGGCAAGGCCTGACCTGCCTCTTTCCCCCACAACCCCTCCCCCAAAATGTCTTGAGACATCAATCTTCCCAATCTCTCACAGGTATCCCAAAGAAATGTTCTGCCAGGGTTGAGAATAGGCCTGTGTCAAGAACGGGATTTATTCGGTGCCCAAGATATATCCATTTCATTCCTGTACCACTTTTGTGCTAAACATTGCATTATCCCACCCAGGAGCTCCACGGGACATATTGCCAAGAGCAGAACACTGTTCCCATACGAGGATAATCCAGTAGGACCTCAGGATCTGTAGCTAAGTATATCACTTATGAGGAGATACTGAGCAGTGTGTGGGGACCAATATAACTGAACCAAGTTCTGCTGAATTTTCACCTTTCTCCCTCTCCCCATCCCATATCCACACATAAAACTACTCATTTGGAAACATTTCAGTGCAACCTCTTCTTTGCCACTTGCATTCCTCAAAAATGTACTCTTAGCAGGAAGACTGGAATGTCCATCCAACAAAAATACAGCATATTAAAAAGGTCAAAGTACTACAGCAAAATAGCATAAATCAGAAAACGTAATATGCCAAGTCTGACACCTCTTTGTCATCACCAAAATTGTAACTAGAGTGAGAAATTATATGGAATTAGCTTCTTACTGATACGCTCTGAAGACTATAATTTCATGGTGCCTGAATGTCATTTTCAGAACCTTCTGCCTCTTTGCAGTCCTGTAGGCACACATTCAGCTATCATCCGGGGCACTTGAGATAAAAGTAGGAGTAAAGGAGAGTGCATAAATGTTTTACTTGGAGCAAGAAGTCATGACAGTTTTCAAAATTACAGTAATCTTTTAGTATTGCTCCTACTGAAGTCAGAAATCTTCAGGAGATGCCTGATCTCTTCCTCTGGGCTGTACATTATTGAGTCTCATTTGAGACTCAATAGTGAGAGAACATTATGATTTAGGAAGAAAAGGTAGATCTCAATGTTAGAAGTTGATTTGCCTCATGTTGCCTCCTTTCTGTTTAGGCCAACAGGGCAAATAGGACAGAGCAGATCCAACTCATTGAATCCAAAGGCATGATGTGGATTACTCCTAAACCCTCTAACTGACAATATGAGACCTGAAGTATTAAATGACCAGTAGTAAATCTCACTTTCTCTTACGGTGATGTCACTTTTGAGGATCATTTGATTTAATTAAAGCACACAAGGAGAATTACTCTGCTGACATCTTGTTGATTTAGTTGAACTCTGTTAATACAGTTAACAAGTTATAGTTTGTTTGTTTTTTTCCCTATTTTATGACCATCTTTCACTTCCTTTTCCTCGTGCTCCTTGTGCTGAAGAGGCCAGGAATTGACATCAACATGACTATCCCCAAACAAATGGTTAGTTAAAGGCTTGCAGCACTTCTTTACACCTTTACTTGTCAAGTACAAAAGGATGGAGGTGAGTCTGAGGTGAAATCTCTATTCTCTAACTTCTCAGAAAGCAGCTGGAGCTTGAAGAAGTTGGATTTCTCCAGAAGCAAAACAAAGAGATCAAGTGTTAGCATCCGGTCTTGAAAATCACAGAGCCTGAAAGACTTACAAACACAATGAAAGCTGGAATAGGAGAGAGGAACAGGAAGGATAAGAGGCAGAATATATGAGTTTAGGCATCCCACCCTGCTTGCACGGCGCTTCTGTGCTGGAGCTGGCTCACATACAACCTGCTGGGAGAAGAGGCGGAGGAGGTCGTGGACCTCCTCTGTGGTAGACATAATCTCTCTTATTGTTACAACAATAAGCACACAGTAATGGAAGAAAGAAGGGACTTTGTCAGTGCAAAAAAGCAGAGAGAGAGAAAAGTCAGCGAACCAGACAGGGAGGAAGCAAGCAGCACTATAGGTTTTGGGTTGTAGTGGTAGCGAGAGGAAAGTTGCATTGTCTGTGCTGCTGTGGATGTGAGGTGCAGTGCACTCACTTCACTGTGGGGTGAAAACTTTCACTATTCTGTTACATTAGAAAGTATAGAAAGAGGGTAGGGAAACAATTTTGGTTTAGGGGGAGTGCTGAATGAGGTCACTCCTGTATTCCGTAATAATTCTTGCTGTGAAATTTGACTTGATTTTTGGTGAATATAAAATATTTAAATGCTGAATGAGAGAATTTACTTTAGCTCATAGATTATTCAACCTATAAAGGAAATAACTTTCAGTTAAGCAAAAACCAAAACTAAGTCAAAACTGACTGATTTTGAGCACAGCCAGATATATTCCTTCCTTTGTGCATGTTAAATCATAGAATGGTTTGGGATGCAAGAGACCTTAAAGATCATCTCATTCCAACCCCCCTGTCAAGGGTAGGGACATCTTATGCTCATTTACCTCGAGGTTTTCTTAATAGACATGCTTTTCTCTTTCAAGACTTCCCTAGCTTTGATAATCCTTGACCACCTAATCTAAAAGAGTGACCTCCTAGGGAGAAATTATACCCAGCAGTTTTAAAGGGACTGTATTGCTGCGTCTCTTTGGCAGATGGATGCATCTCACCCCAAAATAAACTGATGCAAATCTGGGATTAGTGCAGAGGCGTGTCACCATCCTGGCTTTTCCTCAGCCCAATCAGATTCTGGAAAAGACACAGCCAGTACTTGGCACAAAAAAATTCATACCCCACATGAACAGAGCACTACCGAGCAAAGATGTCCTTTGTGTTTCAAACTCACAAAAAATGTGGTCATCTAATTGAATAGTTGCCAAAAACTATTTACTTAAATAATTAATTTGAAGTCATTTGTTTTGCATGTTGCCAGTAAAAGTAACGTGTCAGGAAAAATGCCAAAACCAGAAGGGTATTTTCTCAATTTTGTTTTTTTTCTGGTGTCCATCTGTGTCTATCTTCCAGCGGTACAACTTATGAGGCCACATCCTCTTACATGATTTCCCCCAGTTATTACACTCAAGCAGACTACAAATCACTTGTTTAATTTCAGATTACAGTAGCTTTGTTCTAAGGAAGATTTTCAGAGTAAGCTCACTACCAAGTGTAACACTGTTCAATAGAATCTATAGGTTATTTATCAAAACCACATAAGAGCGGTAAACCACAATTATAAAAAAGATGAAGCAAAGCTTTGCAGTCCCAAAGGTATGATAATCATATCTCTTGATAATCATATCTCCCTCTACTGCCTTATTGCTAATTAAATTAATTAATTAGGGAAGTCTTTCCCAAGTGGACTTGATTTAATATGCTGTATGTAATTAGCAGCTCTTGGAAATGGAGATGAGATGATTTCTCCCCTTTTTTTTCGGTGTCACAGAGAGCTCTCACAAGCTTTGCAGAGAAAGTGAATGATCAGGCTTCTTGTTTGCTCCAGTGACAGCACACACCTTAAGATTAGTGTCTGAAAGTATTTCTTCACAGAAGGAAGGAAAAGAAAAAATAAAAGAGTCAGTATGATTAAGGACAATGAGATTTTTAGAGATCCTGGGTCATTTTTTGTGAGCTGACCTGAACAGTCTTCCAAATTTAAATGAATAACAAAGAAATTCCTGTTAAGAGTAAAGGCAATTGCTATGGGGATGATACTGCAGCAGTGGAGATCTGTACAGGGATTGTGTGGTGGGTTGACCCTGTCTGGATGCTGAGTATCCACCAAATCCACTCTGTCACTTTTCAGCTGGAAAGGTGGGAGAAAATATACCGACAGGCTCCTGGGTTGAGATAAGGATAGGGAGAGATTCATTACCAATTCCCATCATGGGAAAAACAGACTCAGTTTGGAGAAAATAATTTAATTTATTGCCAATCAAATCAGAGTAGGGTATTGAGAAAATTGAATCTTAAACCAGCTGTCTCCCATCCCTCCCTTCTTCCTGGGCATAACTTCACTCCCTAATTCTCTACCTTCTCCTCTTAAAGTATGTTACTCCTGAGGTGCAAACACCATCACTGTTGGGCTCGGCCTAGGCCAGTGATGCCAGTCAGCTGGCACTGACTCCTTTGGACATGAAGGAAGCTTCTGGCAGTGTCTCACAGAAGCCTCCCCTGTAGCTCCCACTCTGACACCAAAAGCTTGCCACACAAACCCATCACTCAAAGACAAGGGAACTGCTCACAGACCAGCCAAATTTAGTGAAAGTAACCTTTAGTGTAAATGAAAAGGAAGGAATTTAAGAAATATGTTTCATTATTTCTAAAGATATTCCAGATGATAGATTCATCTCCTAATATCACAGGAAATACAAATGTTATCTAATAATAATTAGAATAGCTTTGAATTTGTAACTGTGTCATTAGATCAATCATGTTTTCCATTGCTCAGCCTGCCTCCACTGCTTTATCATCTACCTGCGACCTCTTCCTCTGCCTTCTAACATGTTCCTCAGATTTATTCTGGGATGCCTGACACCTTAATATCTGCCAGTGGCTGATGGTGATAAAACTTAAGTGCCAGAGGAGACTGCTCCTGCTTTTATTCAAACGTGTTTCATTTTGTCTCCAAAAGACCAAGTTGGGGAAGTCTCCGTGTTAAAGCACAGACAGATCATTCACGCCTGAAAAAGGAACTTTAAAAGCCAAATGTTTTAAAGGAAGTACCAAGAGGAAAATGTTTTTTTTAATGCCGTTTCAAAATAGAAATTTCATGCTTTTCATAGCATCTCCCCTTGCCAGCATTAATGTAGTGCCAGTTAGAAATGGGGAAAAAGCCGTTGAGGTTGCCAAACAATATAACAATAAAATATACTTTCCTGTGTGTGGAGGAAGCTTTTCCCTTTGAATTTTTTCATGGAAAAAAAAGCCTAGTGGAAGATGCACCTTTCTGCCTCCAGAATCATTAGTGATGGGCTGATGATTCCAGCTTCAGTGCCTGCTCCCTTTTGTTCTGGGTGAACATCAGCCCCTCCAAACAGGATGTATATAATAAATGCAACAGTAATATAAACAACAATAAATCCAGAGACTTTTCTCAATGTGCTCTTCAGCAGCAAGGAAGTCTTCCCCAGTGAAATCCTTAGTGACATTATTTATAAAATGTTCAGTATTGCCAGAACAGTATTTCCACCTATGTTTTATAAATCAGAAAGATTCTGAACTTTTCTGAAGGTATCCTGTAGCTGAAAAGAAATAAGGAAAACAATCGGTATGCATTGTTGTGTGTAGTATTTGTGCCTCTTTGTTAAAAATGGAATTTTTAATTGAATATTTGGGGAAGTGAAATGCTTGTTATTTCAAGCAACAATAAATATTCCTGCAGAAGAAGCCTTAAAAAAACCCAAACAACAAAAAGAAACACATATATACTAGAGTATTTGAAATATCCTTGTGCTCTCTATTAGAGAAGTTTCCGAAAAAAATGTCCTTGAGGGATTTTCCCTCTGCAGTATGGATTAATGTGCTACAGATATGGGAAAATAAAACCAATTCCTAAACCTTAAAATCACAAACCAGAATACAAACAAGAAGCTGGGCAGGGCTGAGAGTGGGAGGGTGGGATGACTGACAAGCAGTTGTGGCTTGCAGATGCCATTACTACCAAGAACACAGACTTCATCTTTAAGAGGAATAATCTCTAAGGTTATTCTTAGAAGCACAGGACTTGTAAATCATACATTGAGGAATATAATTCTGTACTTTTTGTGTGTGTGTGAAAAGGTCCTGGAGGCTGAGATGCACTGGTGGTATGCGTCTGCTGAGACTGAGAAGTCGTCACTTTGGAATGTCATTTATGGAGGTCATTAATTAACCACATCAATAATTAAAAGTATCCGAGGACAGAAAGAAAAGACTATGTCAACAAAAATTTCTAATGCATCTTCAAAGGGCTTGTGGTACAGATGCCATCATTTTGATCACCCTTTTTGGTACTTACAAGTACCAGTGAGAGAAATCCCATTCTATTTCCTGGTGGTTTTATCAACTCCTCTTTGGCTGGAGTGAGCTGAGCAGGTCCTCACCGCTTACTGACCCCCAGACGCTCTCCTCTTTCCCAGAGCAGGCGCAGGGATCTGTGACAGCATCCTCCAGGGATGATCAACATCCCCTTGGATACAGCACCCAGAGCGTTTGCCACCAGAGGGCACTGCAGGCTGAGGCAACAGTCCCTAAGTGGAATTAAAAAAAACCCACATAAAACAAAACAAACAAAAAACCCTCCATCACCACTAACAAAAAACCCCCACAAACCCACAAGGAAAAAAAAAAAAACAACAAAAAAAACCCCAAAGAAATAAAGCCAAAACCCCACCAGCACACACAAAGCTAATCTCTGTCCAGACTGAAGATCAGGATTTCCAAGCCAGCCAAGAAAGGCAGTTGGCAAATAGCTCAGACGTTCCCCAACATCAAAAACGCTTACCAGGGATTGTATTTATTTCTTTTTAAATGCATCAAATACAAGAGAGAAGAGCAGGAGGATTCAGCATTTCAGCAACAGGATTCAGATAATCTCACTTTGGTATCAGCTGTTTGAGTCTGACCAGGGTCAATCCGATCACATGTAACCAGCCTCTGCTGACTGACCAGAAATCCACCCTGAAGTCTGTGGTCTCAGTGCAGTAATTTGACAGGTGTGAGCAACACTGGAATAGCGTGGAAATATCAATAAAGACAGCAAGAACTAAATTGGTAAGGATCAAAACCCAAAACACTCTCAATCAAGCTGCAAAAATTCTCCTGGGGACTACTGAGCTGTTCCAACAGTACCCAAAGAAGAGGGAGAGCTGATATTATTCTAAAGCTCTCAGTGCCTGCACTCAAATCCTTGAATGAAGACTCCCACCAATCATTTAAATTTTAGCATCTCTTATAGAAAAGAAATTCAGAAAAAACTTCTGAAATATCAGAAAAAATGGAGGATCAAAAGAATGCATTGAATAACTAAAATATCAGTGTTTTCTTACATAAGGAGTGAGCTCAGGAAACATTAACAGCCAGCAGCGGTAAGACTAAGCATATCTGCTCCAGGCTTTTTTAGATCCTAAGACAGGACAAGGGGGAATAGCTTTAAATTGAAAGAGGAAAGGTTTAGATTATATAATAGGAAGAAATTCTTTACTCTGAGGGTGGTGAGACACTCAAACAGGTTGTGCAGAGAAGCTGTGGATGCCCCATCCCTGGAAGTGTTCAAGACTGGGCTGGGTGGAGCTCTGAGCGACTTGGTCTAGTGAAAGGTGTCCCTGCCCTTGGCAGGGGAGTTGGAATGGTCCCTTCCAACCCAAACCATTCTATAATTCCATCAGTATTAACAACAATTTGTGTGTGTGTGTGCATATGCTGACACCCAATTAACTTCACCGATTTCACATACATTCAAGGGGAACCAGAAGCAGTGAAAAAACATGTCACTAAATAATACTATATGCACTGTCCTACAGCCTTATATTTTTCTTCCAATTCCTATATCTAACATCAGGGAGCTCTTGATTTTGCACCAGGCTTTGTGATGGCAAACCATCCAAGCGGAACCGTGCTGAAATCACATAAACCATCTTCTGGAAACATGTGTGACTGTGTCTCCACTGAGCTGAGGCCACAGGGAGACATAGATTAGATTCATTACAGAGTCATTAATTAATTAATCAATTAGGTGGGTTTAAAGTTAGTTAAATTACCTTTTTTCCCAATGAATGGCACTTTGTTGATGTCTGTATATCTAAGAATAAGGGTGTTTGGATGAGTGTTGTAAGTGATACAGGGAAAATTAATAGATAAACAGTATATTTACCTTTCTCTAGCATTGCCAGAGGAAGGACGAGGAAATAAATGGTGTGGCTCTCTCTTGTCTTTTCCCTATGGCTATGTTTTCAAGCTAAACATATAAAACAAACCAGTTATTTTGTATTCATGTTTGCGCGCAGAATTTACTCTCCAGAAGTGTTTTGCTTAGAGTTGAGCTGCAAAAAAAACCCCAAACCTACCTCTTTTGAGAGGACAAGTGTTACACTGCTGAAGTAAACTAAATGTATTGGAAGAAGCTCTTTGGGGGAGGGTGGGAACAGGAGGAAAGTATTTTTTCCTAGGTAACGGTCATAAAGTGTATCCAAACCCTGAGGCTGTAGTGAAGGGTACCATCAAGGCAGGTGAGAGAAAAGGAAGACTCTTGCAGAGAGCAGAAAGGCAAATTAAAGGAAGGAATCAAGGAGAAAATTGAATGCTGTAGAGTCTTTGGAAATTGCTTATGCATAGCTCTATGTGTGCATGTATTTTGCCTTCCTTAATAACGATTTCTTTGAGTTACTGAGCACGTGAGCTGCAAACACAGCTGAAGAAGCTACTAGAACTATACTTTTATACTTCTTTATTTTCTTCAGTTTGAAAAGTTTCATTATGGTCACGGAGATTTTTATAAAAATCCAACTTATCTCTATGACACAGTGATTATTCCTCATGAATAAAATAATGATTCTGGCTCTCCAGCTTTTTCAGAACAGCAGTCTTTAGAGGAACTAATAACTTCATACAGTCAATGCTTTTTGTGTTCTCTTAAAAAATTCAACAAATTTCAGAAACAAAACAAACCAAAAGACTTTACTACCTATTTCTAAGGAATCTCTCCCAGCACTACCCTTGTGTTTGTAGAGATCAAGAATTCATCTCAAAACATATAATGAAAAAAGAATAAAAACATGCAATGAAAGATAAATAAAACAAAATAAAACAAAACAAAACATAACTTTTATCTAATTTATATTTATATGTTCTCATAAAATTTCCTGCTTTTGAAGTCACAAGTCAAAACTAAGTATCTTTGGGTAAAGCTGTAGCAAGGCTCTATCTTCTGTTTTAAGAGTCAACAACAACCCCTCTGTAAATTGAAATCCCCATTCCCTCTCAGAACTACGGAAGACAGTTAAAATTAAGTTTTACAGGGCTTTAAGATTTAAGAACTGATTTTACTTTGTATTGTCAGCCTGGTAAAAGGCAAAGAACAAAAAAGTGTCTTAGAATATAAAATCAGTGCTACACTATTTGAATTTTAATAATGAAAAAAATGTACAGTATCATTCTCATGTGGTAATTATTAAGTTCTCTTGAGCAAAGGAAAGGAACGTTTACCTATATAAGGATATATTATATCCTTATAAGGATACAAAGTATATATAATAATATCCTTTATATTCAAATAAATTTAATATTTTAAGTGTGTGACTACCATATTTCCAAAGCAATCACCAGCACAGAGATGAGCGACCTTGTCCTGTTTCCAAATGGGCACAGTGATTTAAAAGATGCAAAAAGGCACCGCAGAGCTGAAATCCTGTGAGTTTTGCAGAAAATGGTAAATCTTTATGGCAACAGCAAGATTTCTGCCTATGTCATGAAGCATTATTGATTGCTGTCGGGCACACAGCGAGAGGATACGCTGGGTAATAACTCACCAGGGCCACTGCCCAATAAAGTCAATGGGGAGAGTCGAGCTGGTTCCCGATAGCGCTGGGCCGACTCCACCAAGCCTCAGATTTCACAGCTCCTGCTTCTAAGAATCAGCCAAATTATCAGCTGGTGTAAATCAGCTTGACTTCACCGAAGTCAAGAAGCTGTGTTGATTTAAAAGGAGTCAGTGACATTTACATTATGTCCTTCAAGGGGTGTTGTGGGGAATGACAGTCAGTAATAGCTTTCTGCCTTCCGCTCAGTGCTCCAGATGACAGGAGACACACCACAAATTATTCTTTTTGACCAGCCATTTTTATGGGCATAAGCAAAATTACAACAAGTCTGCTCTCTGAATGTCCTCCTCTTCAGCTCAGTTGTCTTTCCTGCATTTCATAACGTCAAATTTAGGAGTTGCATCGCTAAAGAAGCCCAAGGAAGAGAAAGCAGGAATCTCTCCTCGTGCTTGGAGCACTGTCTGGCCTGGGGGACAAGGTCCTTTGGTTCCACTCACACTTTCTGTAGGAGCACATTCCAGCAAACCCACTGCTCCAGACTCATTCCTTATCAGTATGTCAGGTGGGAAATGTTTTTCCAGGGCAAATGAAGTTTATTTACCAGTTCTATGCACTTAGAAATTTGGGAATCAATTGGACTCCAAGCTTTGTGAGCTGATGTCTAATCCAAGTGCTTATTGAAGGCAAAAATATATCCATTCAAGCCAGATCACGTCAAATGGATTATCAAAACATTATCTCCAAATTGCTGCAATAATTTTCATAGTAGTTTCACCTCTAACCAACTGACACATTAAATTACCAGTTTTCCTGCAAAACAAATGTAATTTCTGAACTCAGCTTCTTGTATCATGGAAAATAAAATTTTGCAACCCATACAAAGCAGCAAGTCATACCATTATGTTCCAAATCAAGAGTCTTTTCCAAAAGCATATGCCCAAATAATATCCCTATCTAAGTACACAACATGAAATTATAAAAAAGTCACAGTTGTTTAATTCTAGCTGGTAAATCTGGCCTCTGTTTTCCATGTGCCACTCTTATCAGTCTTTCTCTCCAGCCCCCCATTATTCATATACTTTATTTGACCAGCTACAGTCGCAAAAATTTTGTAAGACTATTGGCTTTGTCTTTCCTGAAATAATATTTACGAATTAACTCCTTCTAGGAAGCTTATAGTCTTTGCATTCTTTAATTAATCAATTGGATAGAAAAATTTTGCATGACTTTTTAACAGGGTTCAGGTTTTTGTAGTAAAGATGTTCATGCTTCATGCTTACAGCACCTGAAATCATCTCAGTGCATGCTGTTTGGTCTTCAGGAGATATCATTTGGGCTTAGAGAAATACTTTCTCATTGATCCTCTTTTCATTCAAGAATGATAAGGACACAAAGTTTTAAAATAAATTGTCCAATCATGCTCATATCGGAAATATCAGTGTGTAGGACAAGGCTTTTGAAGTTGCACATGGAGGTATTATTTAAAGATAAAAGTCATTTTAAATAATCTAAATGTAGTGCCAGAGAGGAAAAATAGGCCAAGACAGAATATTAATATTACATTCCTGGCTTCTATTGTCAACTGAACATGCTTTGCTGTCACTTCCTTGCCTCACCAAATACCTGCCTTTATTGAATCTCATTTTTATCCTGTTCTAAGAAGGAGGGAATGGAAACAGTCCTGGTTTCCTTTTCTGCCTCCCAACCTCAGCACCTGGATACAATCACCATCCTAAATTCAGATAGCATAAAAAGTCTCCATATTACTTACACAACTTGATCCGCTGTATACTTTTCAATCAATATGAAAATGAAACAAACATAAGAGTCTATTTATTAAAAACCAGAATTGATTACATTTTGTGGAGATACTTGCCAGCAGTAGTTGCTAGAACTATTTAGTTGCTATTGTTTATTTTTACTATGTGTACTTGCATTTACAGAGGAAGAGAGAAAGCAAGTAGGTGCCCATTAGTATCTACCCTTTCTTTGCTTTCTTTTTGGTGTTTCTGCATTTTTCACCAGTCTAAAGAGATGACCTATTGATTTAAAGCTTACCTACCATAAATAAAACAAACAAGAAAGAATATGCTAAAAACTAAGTTATGTTTCTTTTTCTTCTCTTTTTTTCTTTTCTCTCTTTTTTTTTCTATTTTTTCTCCCTTTTTTTCCCTTTCTTTTTATTCTCAGAATTAGTAGGGTACTGTTCACTGTCACGCAATTGTTTAAAACCTGGTCTGGGCAGAAAACTGTTATCATTTGTGAGCTGCTTGACTTCTCTCGCAGTCAGCAGCTGAGTTTGAGATCTCAATCCAAAAGCACAGCCCAGACTGAGAGGTGTCTGCACCACAGCTGAAGTGTTCCTGATGGTTTCATTGAGCAGTCAAAATAAATTCCCTTCCCATCCCAGCAGCAGTTCTCCAGATGGCTGTTAAGAAATGATTTGCCAACAGGGAGTAAATAAATACACAATAGATTTCTGAGAAGGGATAATAAATAATTCTGCCTGGTCCCTGCACTATACCTATTTTGAAGATAAATAAAGGTCTGTGGTGTCAAGAGCTGTCAATCCATCTTTTGTACTGTTATGAGTGCAATCTCAGAGCCACACTACACTGAGCCTCATGCTTGAAAGGCAGACTTCACAGAATGCATGTCTATGCCTAAGACACACCTGTTTTCACCAAATTTCATTAGAGAACATGTTTCACCAGACTTTTAAAAATGTAGAGGTACATGCAACAGAAGCCCAATGCAGAGGAGCAATAGGTTTCAGTGCCAACACTGCAATATGAAACGTCACTTTGACCTTTAGTGCCCCAAGTCGCATGTGCCACCACACATACATGTTGTATTTTGCATACTGCAGAAATACCCGGTGGATGGGCTCAGTAATAGGAGGCTCAGGAAGAAAATTTTATTTATTAAGCCACTGGAATGAACATCTGTCTGTTCCTGTGTTACAAAGTGCTCAGCTCGTACCTCCTTTTCAAATCTTGTAGAGAGAAATGTCAAATTCCATAATGTAAAATTAGCAGCTTTGTACTGTACACAGCTGGACAACAAAGCTGAAATGAAACAAATTAATCTCAAATTTTACTTATTTTACTCTCTTTTCTCTCACTGCCTTTCATCTGTGTTGTATCAGGCTTACACTGACACAAAGATGTCTATGTGACTGAAAATTTCACAGTTAAAGCACAAGTGGGATATATACAAGCAAAATTATGCACAGGTAATTTTTTCTTTATTTTTCTACATAACTACTTCTCAAAACTTTATATCTAAAAATGAAAAAGATCGTGTTTTCTCAATCTGTTATATCTGTTCTTATTTGCTGCCATTAAAGTAATTATAAACCCACATGTCATTTTACTCTGAGAAACGCTATTGAAAAAGGCAAACTGTTCCATTCTCGTGATGATCAGTGCAGACAGTCTGTGTTGCTGTAGACAGTATTAAACCTAAAAATAGTAGCACCACCTATTGGCAAAATGCATAAATTTCATACCAGCATTCATCCTGCTACTGGATGTTGAGGTTGCAAACTAATGTTTTCAGTTTATTTTAATTATTCAGAATGAACTTATTTGTTAATATGGCTTTTTTATTTCCTTTACAGTACATCTGACATAGAATAGAATAGGATCTAGTTTTAAATTGGGAAAGCAATAAAAATGTATCCCATAAATTCATAATGTCAAGGTCAAATTTATTTTGAACATATCTAAAACGTCTGAAACCTTTTTACCTTGTGGATTTTGCATATTGACTAATGTTGTGATCCAGAAATTTTAGGTCTCAACTTCCTGACAAGTCCCTTTTATTTAAATGGACTATAAGTGGAGGCAAAAATTAGTGTGGAGGGAAAGTATTCTAGCACTGGGGTGAAAAGACAAGATTTTCAAATATTTGTGCATATCAACATCTCTTTGTATATAAAATGTGACCTATGAACTGCCCTTGGCTTGTAGTTACCATGACTCTGCTTAATATAAATAAAACCAATTTTTTTCAGGCAAGAGACAGAATGTGAAATAATAATTTAAAAAATCTTTAATTTAACTAAACATGAGAGGCTAGGAGTTGGGTGGGCAACTTTAATGTTTATCCAGACTGTTAATCCACAAATTCTTTCACCACGCTTCTGTTTCCTTTTGGTTACTTGGGTTGAGTTGCTCAGAACAATCCTAGCTTAATTTTAACTTTATAGGACAACTTATTTCTGAAGATTTCTTTTTTATTATTTCTCTAAGATTGATACTTCTAGAATATTATATTTATATTTCAGAAGTGATATTATTTTGCTTTTTAGACATCATTAGGTTTCATAAAAAAAACAGGTTTTATCCATGCATTACCATTAAGACTGCTCTTTTCTTAAGTCTTTTCTTTCTCTCTACCTGCTTCTCCTGTTCAGTGCTCCATCACTTCTGAGAAAGAAAGTGTTGCTAATCGTGGTAGGTCAGATTCCCACAACCAAAACTCTCTCTGCATACTAAGACTGACTATTGACCTTCAGTTCTGCATTCCTGGGTGTTTCACTGTGTTCTGCTACAGTGCCCAAATATTTTTTGTTAATGCTGGATTTTTCCTAAAAGCAAAATTTCCCTGTGCTCAGGAGTGTATTCATTTTCCTTTTATTTCAAAGAAACCTCATGCTTTTGAAGAGTGGTAACAATCCTTGTATCTGCAAACCATCACCAGCAGGACGTGTTTCTTACATAAAATCGTGCCAAACCCTGTAATAACTCATCAGAGCTCTGGGGTGGAGACCTCTGACTGGAAAGGGGACACTTTCTGTGTTTGCAGTCTCTTGGACCTCAGGATTCATGCTTTCGTGGCCTCATTTTAGAATCATACGATCATTATGAATGTTGGAAAACAACGTCAACCTTCAATCGAATACCATCATGCCCACTAAACAGTATCACCAAGTGCCATGTCTACTCGTTTTTTGAACACTGACAGGGATGGTGGTGACTCCACTTCTCTGTTTAGATGCAAAGTGGCTGCACCTACCATCAACACTCATAGCTCCAGCCTTTGCCTGTGATGAGTTCTTCCAGTTGACAAGTGACAGGATGAGAGAAAATGGCATCAAGTTGCATCAGGGGAATTTTGGATTAGACATTAGGAATTTATTTATTTTTTTTTTCACAGAAAGGGCTTTAAAGTATTGGAACAGCCAGCCCAAGGAAGTCTAGAGTCACCATCCCTGGCGGTGTTCAAAAAACGTCTGGATATGGCACTTGAGGACATAGTTTAATGGTGAGCATGGTGGTGGTGCTGGGTTCATAGCTGGACTTAATGATTACAAAGGTTTTTTTCAGCCTTATCAATTTTATGTTTCTCTGATTTTACTAGTAGCAAGGCCAGCAAGAGCAATATCTCTCCTGGTCTCCTCTGCAAGGTCTCTTTTCTAATCTGAGCTGCAATAAGCAGAGTGATTAAGATCACCCTTACCACCTCCTTATGGCTAAGTTTTATGTCCTCTCAGTGGCACGCGTTTCTTCGTGGTATTTGCTACATGAAAGATTTTTTTATTCAGTGGAAGGAACAATTCAATTTATTTTTCATTCTACAAGAATGCATTAGCTTAATAATTTTCGTAGACTTCCTTGGCTTTGTGGCGCTGTTTCAGCAACGCAAACAGAGCCAGCCACGCTGCAGCTGCAGGCTTGTAAATAGTTGCCTAACAAAGCAGCTCCACTCCAGCTAATGAATCCTGGGGAGGCCAACACTGCAGCCCAAGCTACAAATGGAACTTATTCCATGAAATGAAAACCAGCCAAACAGACTGCACCATTTCCTGGGGCCCTCTGAAGACACGTCACAAGCTATACATCACCCTGGGCTGAGTCAGTGAGTTGTGTTGTTCTGCAATGTTGTCTTTGCATTTGATGCTATTTCTCCATGGCTATCCCCGTACAGCATGAGAACAGTACATTGGAAATCTGTTTAGAGATTTCTGAGGGACACACATACCCCCAACATCTTGTGGCACAGGGTTGTCACTATGTGGTTGCCCCCATATCATGGGACAGAGGATGATGGCCTCATCTGTCAGACCCCTCTCAACATTACATCCAAACCCCCCAGAAGGTCCCCTGCAGTGGGTGGAAGATCTTGCAGCTGGATAAACAGCACAGAAAGAGATAAACATCTTGCCCAAGTTCACAGAAATGACTTGGTGCAAGAGCCAAGCACAGAGTCAAGCAGTTTTGACTCCTCATAATCTGTTTTAATCAATAATCACAATATGTCATGGATGTGTGATTACTGTGCCTGCATCCATACCTCTCCAGCACTTGGTGTCTCAGGAATACATTGCAGTTTTATTTCCTCTCACAATTACATCAGTATTAAAAGTGTCACAACTGTCGTCACTGGAATTACTCTTAACTTGCCTCTTTGTAACTAAGAAGAAAAACCAAGATTTATATCATGTCTAGGGAGCTATATAGATTTTGGTATTACAAGTTTATTTAACTTCAGACTAATAAACAAAAGCAGATTGTGGATGGAAAAGAATTATAGCAGGGGACAAATGATTTATCAGTGGAGAGAAAATTTATCATGACAAGAAGTCTCATATAGATTATTCTTGTGTGAGTTTCGGGTAGCTGTGCAGTTTTTAAATCATTACCAAGTCATTCAAAATTAGTAAGCCTAACATAAAAAGTCATCACGTTGCATATCTAGGGGATAATATTTGTGGGGTACACCCTTGGTATGCACTTCAAACCACAGTCTGAGGCAGTGAATTATGTACAGTTCTTGAACTCAAGCAGTACATTACTTGTTAGACTACGTAGTGCAGTGGATGCAATACTCTCAAATGTGACAGCGCCTGGGTACCGATAGATTGCATCCTCTACATTCACATTGCTGAGGGATTATTGATTATTGAAAGAAATGGAAATCTTTCACCAAAAAATTGGAGGTGCCCCTTCCTGGAATACATGGGAGGAAGCCCATGATCTCTGAATCTTGGGAGTTCTACAAGTTTCATATTTAAATGACAGCTAAAGTGATAAATTACCATAATCATGTTACCTTCATAATTTAATTTTTTTCTTGGTAGCTTATAGAGCTGGCTGGATAACTTTTTTCTAATAATGTTTGCATTATTAGAATGCAAATGCGACTTTTATTCACATTTTTTGACTATTTTATGGGTTGCAAGGCTATGTAAGTCTCTTCATACTGCATAGTTATGATTCCCATTCCTGTTTTCCCATTGAACAGCAGTAGCACCTACTTCCTAAACTGTTTCCTGGTAAACTCAATCTACCCGTAACAAAGTACTTACTGAGAACACAAAGAACAAAGTGATGACTTTTGTATAAACATATAGATAGATATGGGGTTTTTGACAAGTGAAAATCATCACTATGACTGAGAGAAATAAAACAGAAGATAACTGTAACAGATAAATCTAACACATTTCTCCTTGGGACAATTAATATTTGGGAGCAAAGAAAGCATTTTAAAACACCAGGATCTTGCTTCGGCTGAGGAAGACACTGATAACCTTGATAGCCACTTTTTGCTCATTTACATTCTTCAAGCCAAGCAGGGCAGAAATCAAGGCACAGAAATGGATAAAAATTCTAATTTAAACAATTAGTTAAGAAGAATGTTTTACACTGTTACACTAAAGGACTCTACATGCAGCAGGTACGAGATTCGTATGGAGACAGAAAAGAAACAAGCAACTCATTTCCGTGCTCTGAACAGATCCACATGGCCAGAAGGCTCCATGTAGGGAGGGAGACCTGGCTCCAGCACCAAGTGACACAGGTGTCATGGGCCACGCCCCGTGTGACACACGGAGAGAGCATGCTGCTGCTCCTCCCTCAGCTTCCAGCATAAGGCATTGTTGGTTTGTGTCTCTTTTCCACTTCTGTGCCCCTCTCTGGAAGGTCTTAAGATGAGGATTGTGTCCAAGCATCTGTTTCAAACAGCCTTTTGTGGGCTTTTCCTCCATAAACTCATCTCAAGGGAACCACTGGCCTTTCTCGCCTCCAGGGCACCCAGCAGCAAGGGATCCCCTATTATAATCCTATGTTCTCCAAAGATCTCTCACTCCCCAGACAACACCAACAGCTGAGTCTGAGACAGGCCCTCAGCTTTGTTCTGCCATCACGCACGACAGCAGCTCACCCTGATGGTGATGAAAGCTACAAACAATCTTCCCAGAATTTCAGGGGCCTGGGTTAGCTCTAAAACGAGACAGCCGGAGATCCAGAACTCCTACGGAGATGAATATGCTGCCCGATGTGTCACTGATGCTTTGGAAACTGCTTATGGATTGCAGACACTTACTGGTTATAAATGTTGTGCCACTTTTCTCGGCATCCTATTGATGGGGGCGATGAAGAAAATGAATATCACCCTTAACATTTTAAGAGAAGGCTGCTAAATTCCTTCTGATCAGCTGTAAGTGACTCTGCTTACTAGGCCAGGTGACATCAAGTTAAATTTTTCTTCCTTTCAGATTATTAAACATAAAAATAAAGATTTTAAAAATAAATTTCTCAAACAAAATAGATTGGATAGCTAAGAGATCAGGATGCACAGACGAAAGATGATTTAAAATATAGGTTAGGAATGGTTCTTTTTCTTCCTTGGAGCAACTTAAAATTAAAATTATTAAAGCCATGGATCAGGATAGCTTGATTTTTAGTTAAAGGAAGATTTTAGGCATGCCCTTGTTTCTAATACAATTCTGTTCCAATGCCTGGGCTCTCCACTCAAGCAGTTTGGGTTTCTGAGCTCTATTCCTTTGTGGTCAGGGAGGTGCTTTAAGTGTTTTCCGGACATTCTCTCTCCCTTCATTTTCATCTCTCCCATTCTGTCTCTTACATTTCATTGTAGGGGATGCCCTGTGTTCTACTGTCATTTCTCAGAAATTCTGCACAAATTGATACAATTGGCAGCCATTACCTATCTATTCCCCTTAATTGAAGACCATATGGAGCTCACAGGAAAGTAGTAATATCCAGGTTTCTCTTGTCTAGTTAGGGCCTTTGCTTCCAGACTTGAAAAGCAGCTCCACAAGGCAGGCAAGGTCAAGAAGAAAACTGATCTAATTATCCCATAATTCTTCAAATAACAAGTACTATCAGGCTCTGTATGTGTAACACAGAGCTGACCAAAAGACTTTAACACTATGGGATCTTGCATGGTAAAGGTCTTCAAGAGACTATGGTTGGAATTAATTTATTTGGGGCAAGGAAAAGAATCACAAAATACAGCCAGTGCTACCATACTGTGAAAATCCAGCACACAGGCACTACTTTTCCTGGCTGTCTTTTAGATCCCCTTGCATTTATTTTAACTAGTTGGACAAACCTCCAGACTGAAACTTTCTAGAAATTGAGGGTTTTTCAAGGCGAGGGGTGAGGAGAAACAGGCTAAGTTAAAGCAATGCAGTCAGCTCATTTTGAACATGAGACTGGGGTGATCATACTGAAATCAGCACATTATAGATAGAAATAAGCAGGTTTATTTCAATCAGATATGTCACAAATTTAAGGCTGTAAAGGCAATTTGGATGACACATCCAGGCTGAGGGGTTTTAAGAGTGAGGAAAGCTTTCTGCTGTTTCAAATATGGGCAAACCATACATTTTCTGTTTAAAAATCTCTGTTCAGCTACAACAAACTGAAGTACAACAGTTAAATTATATTAAGTATATATGAGTCTGTATACACAAGCCCCTCCACACAAACAGGCAAGGGTGTCTGTCACTACTGAGAGAACTTCCTTGCTCTCACAGGGAGTGGCTTCTCGTCCCAAATTCTGCCTTGAGGTGCACCACGCACTGTTATTCACTGGCAAAGACGCTTTCAGTTCTCTGAAACCTCCCCAAGACTTTCAATTCTCTGAAACCTCCCCAAGAGCAGGGCTCCAGCATCCATGCAAGCCTCACGGATACCAGGATTGCTCATGACAGCACCAAACTTTCCAAGTAAAGAGTCACTAACCCAGAAAACCCTTCTTAGTTAAAAAGCACTAGAGGCACAGATCTTCAGAAGAGGAATCAGGGAAGGATTTGAACAGAACAATCTTTTCTCAAGAGTCTTTCCTTGCCCCAGCTCTAAGGCTTACAGCAATCAGGGTAAACAGTCACTGTGTTTGGGGAAAAAATAATAATAACTAAAAAATATTGGAAGCATATCCTTTCTTGAAAATTAGGTTTCCTTTAAGACAGCTACTTGTTATATTTTAGCTCAAGTATATATTTATGGAGTTCTTTCTCTAGCTGTGCTCTCAAAACACAAGAAACTATTCACATCAATGAACCTGATAATGTAAAAGAAGTAGCCCACAGGGAGAGTGACTTAACATTTATGACTCTTCGGTACTTTATCTTGTATTCTCAAACATATTTTTCACTAAGCATCAAGTCCTTTTACTAAATAGAATACAATTTAATCAACAAAATACATTATAACATGATATCAAGGAAACATTTAAACTTGAGACGAGGATACAGAAGAAACAACCTGAAACAAAACAGGATTCACCAGGCAGCATGGAGTTCACAATGTGTTCACAGCCATATCTTCAATCTGCCACTTCATGTATCACAACTCCCACCACACTCTATTTTGAGAGCTGAGGTGGGATTAAATGAACACACAGATCATGAATCAGGGGTTTTTTTACATATGGGTGGATTTCACCTGCAGTGCTTCATATTTTGTATATTTTCACAGAAAGAGAGGGTGACCACGCTTCTTAATTCCTTTGCCTTCTTTATGTTAAAAGTTTAATGTAAATATTAGCGCATAAGAAATACAAATAATGCAGTTACTGTAGAGAAAATGAAGACCAACCAGAAATAAAATATGCTGCCTGTATTGGAAGTGAGCAAGACTGCAACAGAACTAGGTTTGACTGCAAAGAGCCTGTAAGTTTTAAATGATAATCTCTCTTTTATGGAGCTTAAACAATAGTAATTAGAGCAACTTTTGTGAGCAGTATTTGTCGAGCTATGTAAAATGAAACTGCACTAATGAGATATATTTGAAATCAGTAGGACTGCACGATGAGAAGAATATCCATTGTGCTCCCTTGCTTCAGCTGCATGTGAAACCAGTTTGGGGACTTGAAATGTATGAGGGGAAAAAAACCACCAAACACTTGCAATGTGCTACTTAGCACACACTGTGACAGTGATAAATTCCCTCAGTGATTCTCAGGTGCCCTGTTATTATCTTTAACTGCCTTCTAGCCTGTCAATCTCCTGCCTCCAGATGGTATCGGTCATTCACACTGGCAAAACCTTGCTTAGAGGGACTTACACTTTGTGCTGGTAATAGGTGTTTTATCTTCCAGTGGGTTATTTGCCCACTATTCTTGTGGAATTCCACAAAAGAAGCATCTCTGATTATCTGACAATTTATCTTTTGTACGGATCTTGTTGGAAATTGAGTTACTAGAAGGAGTTGGTTCTTTCAAAGTGAAATCTGTCCCTGAGGCTTTCAGTGCAGGATAATAAGATTTCATCTTCTGCATCTCAGAAAGCAGGGGATGGGAAAACACCTACGCCACCAAAGTGTTTGATGGGGAACACCAGCAGTTCTGTACACGGCACATCCTTTTGAGGTATCTAATGCTACAGCTGGCCCATAAATTAAAGCATATACTCATAATCCCTACTGGAGCTCAGCCATATTGCATATCTCCATGCAGTTATCATTTATTGTGCAGAACACTTCAAGCAGGATTTTTTTTCTCATTTACTAGCAAATAAAATCGTGCTAATTTGTCCTTGACCGGGTGCTACGTTATGCACCCACTGTTGAGAACCCATTATCATGTTTAGAGGCCCCACTGATTCATCCTTGTGCTGGTGACATGTCATTATCCCACCCTCCCGGAGCTATTTCAGAGCTGTGTACAGGTGAGAGCACATTAAAACGTCAAAAATGGTAAGCATTCCATCAACTTCATTTCATTTGATGGATTTCACAATATCCTGACATTTTATCTGCAAATACCTTTGAAAACAATATAATAGAAGGGAAATGGACTTTTTTTTATCTTTTTTACCCATAGAGCATCAGATGTCAGATAAGTTTTGCATAAATACTCTGCTGAACGACAATGTAATGTACAGCCTTCCTTAATAAAGTTCAGTTTGGTGTAAAGAGGTTAAAGTATTTAATTGAGGACATAGTTTAATGCTGATTGAAAAGAACAAAAAGAACAAAATCATTGAAAAGAACACAGACCATCCCAAGCCATGGAGAAGCACTATACTTAGTCACTCTAGACTGAAGAGACATTCTTTTTATGTTTAACAGACTAACAAAATAATTGCCAGAATTTCTAGACAAAAATAAGAAAAAGAAAAATATTTTCCATGAGAAGGTTAGGACTGTGGAATTCTTTAATGCCTACAGTCTGTGCCATGACTTTTGTCTCTTTGGACTGATTTGTTAATTTTTTTTTTAACTGTTTAAAACATCTCAAGCATGGAAAAGTATGTCAATGGCTTAAAAATGGAACAGGTGCTGCTCATCAGAAGCTGGAAGGAGAAGACAAGAAAGCTCTGTTTTAAGAAAAAAAACCAAAAAAGGACAAAACCACTGATGCTACTGAGGCAGTGCAAAAAACTCTGAAATCCAGGCGGCATTTTTAAATTCAAGACATTTACAAGCTCTCTTCGTGTAAGTGATAGTTTATTTTATTTCATTTTTTTATTTTATTTTAATTTTAATGTGATTCTCAAGGCCTTAATAAATTACTTTTTAATAAAGGTAGTAATCAAGACCTGAACAACTCTTCTGAGAAACTGTGTAGGAGGTTTTATGATTGGACTTGATGATTTTAGAGGTCTTTTCCAACCTTAATGATTCTGTGATTCTATGATTTCAGGGCTTGATGAAGTTAAAGAACAGTATTTCCAGGGAAAAAAAAACCAAACACATTTCTTTTTTTTTCCTGCTGGCCGGAATCCATTCTTTTACTAGAACTAAATGAATTGAAGGACTGTGACAGCTCTCACTAAACCAAGTCTAATACTGCATATATCCTCTACTCAGCACTTTTCAGTTTAGAGTAAAAAGAAAAATGACAATAATTAAAAATAGAGGTACAATAAAATCTACAAACTAGAATAACATCTTCAGGAGACAAATCAAGTTGTCTAAAACAAGTGTTATTTAACATGTGCTTTTCAGGTCATATCAGTAAAAAAGTCCCAGTTGCTCTCAACCTCTGTCAACCCAAGACCGACTGGAAGTGCTGACTGAGGGATACTGGGCAATAGGCTCGCCACAATGTCTTTGAAACATACTAGTTTTAAGGCTCATATATAACAAGAAAAATTATTTTCATGTTTTCTCCTTTATCTGAAGTACACCCAACCCTTCAAATAACTTTGTTCTTGGTAATAAGGTCCTGTTACCTCAACATCCATTTTTCACTTTCTGCAAGGGGAAAATACTTTTATACTAATTTCATAAGGAAAAAGAAACAACCCACTTACAAAAGCCACAGAAAAACAAGCAAAATATTGATAAATGTAATCAGTAACACTGATAGGAATACTGGAAATGAATACTAGAATGTTACTTTCATTTCCCTTTTTTTTTTAATTTCAGTAAAACCAGACAACTTACAGCTTATCTGTGAGTTTATTTTTCTTTCCTTTCTTTCCTCTTCTTGACTAAAAACGTGAGTGTATATTTTTACATTATAGGTTATTTAATTTTAAGTCTTTTATATATTAAGCCTGATGTCTCACATGGGCTGCAAAACACTGACCCTGGTGAGCCAGTTTGCTGGCTCCTCTTTGTTGACCATAATTTCATCATGCATGTTGCACCCAACAGCTTGACCTTTGAAGGTGTAAATCTTTGTACCCAGGCAGAGTTATTACTAAGTTTATTAAAACACTGCCATGTGTAGAATACAACCTTTCTTTCTGGGCTGAGGGTCTGGTCACAGAAGGTTTTCATTGCACAATCCTCCCACAGATCATCACATAGAGGTATTTTGAACCAGTTGACATCACCAAATCTACAGGAGAGACAAAAATCAAATAACAAATAACAGAACCAGCATATTTTATGTAAAAAAAACCCTAAACAACCTTTCTTCCATTAGCAATATTTCTATCAAAATGAGACTGAAATTAGATCATAAATATTGATCATTTTAAGAATAACTATTACACCTTCTTTAGTAAACTCTTTTTCTATATATACTTCTTAAATTTCCAAACTGTTCCGTATGAGATGCTTGCCAATTTTTTCAGAATATAAATAAAACTCAAGTGAAAACATGCTAGAATTAAGGCCAGCTTTCCTGAATCCTAAAATTCCTCTACCTGGAAGAGGTAATTAAATTTGGCTAGACATTGATGTCAGATTTTCTTACAAGCAGGAGCAGAAATGGAAAATTAGAACAAGTATGAGTGATTACACTCCTCAGTGTTCCAGAGGCAATAAGAGAAAATTAAAAAAAAAAAAAGGTAATATTTTTTTCTCTATTAAAATATTTGCATCCTGTGTATGAAATTTGCATGATTTGGTTTCATGACAGAGTTCTGGAGCCAAGCAGACAAAACTTTTAAGGTCTTGCGTGACAGCAAACCATGTGAGCATTTAGGCTCATATTAAGCTTTGTAAAAATACTTTTTCTTTAGCAAGAAATGCTCATACAGAAAAACCTTTCTGTCACAGCTTAAAATATGTTAATTTGTTACTCACTGTCATTATTCTAAGGCTTTGTATTGTTGTAGTTTTTTTTTTTTTTCCCTTGTTCTTTACCATTCCGTTTATCTCGCTAAAACTCTTAGGAGAGGTCGCAGAAGTAATTTGTAGCTGCACAACAGCTGGTTTAGACTTTGTCAGGATTTCTGTTACATTTTAGTGCGCTTTCAGATTACGCTGTCTTGCGCTTAATGTGTGTAATCCATGTCTGTATTAAGAGGATACTTGACCGCATTTGGTGTAAATAGTGGTGCCATCCAGCTGCATGAAAACAACCCGTAAATCAGCTTACAATTAGCGTGCTTCGTTCCATCCCGGGGATGGGGACAGGCTCACAGCACCAGGGATCACGACGGCAGCGCTTTTAATTAAATGGAACAGCCCCGGTTACGCCGAATGTGGGCCTTGAGTTCTGACACAGTTAAATTGAAAGATGGATAATCCCAGCAGCCTTTGAATTGGTGATGCTGTAACCAGGAAGAGATTAGAAAAGCTTTTTTTTATTATTATTATTTCAGAAATAATAATAATAAAAAATGCTGAACTGGGATATTTTAGAAGGTGGTACCTACCATGTAGCTTCCTTAATCCCTTTCAGATGGTTACAAATACATCAGCAGCCAGTACTAAAAAAAAAAATTCCTACTATTTTTGTCACTTGCACGGGCTTTCAGCAGCTCTGAAACAATGTGCACTATGTAGTCCTATTTCTGAGTGCCTCGTGCCTCTTCCCAGCATGAAGAATAGAAAGGAGGGGACAGAGAAAAGTGACGTTAGTTACCTTGGCATCTCCAGTACTCCCCAGGAATTTAGTCATCCACAGCTTGGCCCCAGTGCTATTCTGAGCACTAAAGGCACAAGGCACGTGGCAGCTGAGATGAAATGCATTCAGCCAAGCCACCTCCCTCCCTCCCTGGTCTGCTCTCTCCTCAGCTGGGGTGTGGCTGAACACGGGCAGATGCAAAATGGTCAGCGTACTGTGGTCCTTTATCTCTTACAGGTATAGATTTGGAATATAAAATAGAGCCATGTATAAATACTCTTACGTCGTCTTCCCTCTTTTTGGTTTACTAACACTATTTATGGACCATAGCCATCCAAAGGCAATGGAAATGAAATAGTTGCTTTTCTGTCCTCACAGATGACTTATTTTTTTCAGTTTTCAGCGAAAATCTTCTGTGAGATACAGGCACAGCAGTATCCAGGCTATTCCTTCCGAAGCTCCAGGAAAGCTCCCTAGGAATGGTGCTGTGGATGAGGGAAAGTACATAAAGCTGTTTTGAATGAAACAAATCAGGCCTCGGTGATGTGATATCTTCTCACTAAACAAGTTTTTGATTGCTTATAACTCCCTCTGCTCTGGAAAGCTGCCTTGCACCATCATTCCAAATTATCTTGACTATTTCTTCAAATTATTATCAAGTGAGGCGTGGTGAAGGAACTGCACAGACACTGCTGGAAACAGCATTACACAGAAGGCACAAGTTACTTCCAGGGAGAAACCAAGAGTTTTGCAAATGCAGAGGCAGAGCCGAGAAACAGAGGTCAGCAGTTATGGAGCCACCCAAGACAAGGGGTGTTCAGCCACCCTGTTTATACGCCTGACATCAAAGACTACCCGAACTACCCCTAGGCTCTATACTGTCAAGCTGTAAAACCTAGAACAGTCACATCACAAATCTGGAAACTTCATTTAGCAAGAAAAGGTGATTATTGCTGTTTTTATTGTACTCTTCCAGTCCAAATACAAAATAATTTTCCTCTCGGCTTCTTTCCTAGATAGGACTCATTACATTTAAATGACTACCCTGTGACTTGCCAAACTTTAATGACTGTGAAGATGAATAGTATAGTTTAGATTGTGGTGAATGAGCTCCTTGTGGCAGTCACAACCAGTTATTAAAAAGTTTAGCCTCCTTACAAAAGTTTATTTTGTTGCTCATGAAAGTGTTTTTTACCTAATGGCAAAAATTCACAGAGCAGTAAACAATACCCGACTGTAAGTCTGCATAATGTCACAAAAGCTACCATTAGGTGTCATCTATTATTATATTATTTGTGCTTTGTTTCAGATGGTTATGTTTGTAAATATGTTATTTACTGCTTTTAATATGAATGCCTGACATTTCAGTGGAACATGCTGACAGACTACTCATGTCTCTGGAAAGTTAACGTTACACAAATCAAGTAAGCTTTACAGGAATTTCATTTTATAAGCGTAAGCAATTTCTATAAATGTCAAAATATCTCATTTCATCATTCTGGGAACCAAATGCTTTCCATTTTAATTTTCTTTTTAAATTTATATTTTCAAGTTTTAAAGCATTAGGTAAGTTTTCCAGTAAAAGATGTTAAACTTACAGAATTAAGACATTTCAGTCAATAGTTATCCATTATTTTGTCTTATGCAGATTATATATTGTCAGTTTTTTGCTTTCTTTGAGAAAGAAACCAAATTCCTAGAGCCTTCACAGTCATGACTATTTTATTTGCTTTAAAATTAGCCACTGTAATATGGGAGATATCTAAGGGCAAGCAGGCAAAGAAGGAGTGGTTGAGTGTTACAGTCAGATAAACTTTAACACAGGAGATTCTCTTGCTGGCTTTACACCTAATACTCCTGAGCATCTTACAGATAAAATACAAAGTAGTCTGTGGTGTTGTTTGGCTTTAATACTTTTAAAGACACATTGAGTGTTAATGTGGTCCTCTGGACTTAAGTCTTTGTTGTTTATTATACACAGACTGCCTGGGTGTTCTCTAATGACATTCTCTAGTAAGCCACCTAATTCCTGACCTGCTGTTAAAATCAGAAACCCCTGGATTATCTCCATCCACCTCCCTGCCTGAAGCAGCCTCACTTCAGCAGTGGGTCATATCACTCTCAAAACCATGCCCCAGACCCCAAAATACGCTCACACACTGCCTTTTGCATTCCCCATTGCTGTACCAGTGTGGTATCCAGGCTTTCCACCCCCCGTGCAGAGCTGCACTTTGCTAAAAATTCCAGCACCCAAACAGGAGAAATAAGGACCTTGAGGCACAGGGCAGAGTGTAGGAAATTGCACAGGCAGCCAAAGAGCCCAAGGTGAAAACTGAGGACAAATGGAACTTCCACTAACAATATTCACTTGTCACCAACACAAAATTCACTCCTGGAAGCTAACAGTGAGCAGGGCTTAGGGTCAGAAATGAGACCCTGTACTTTATAAATGGCTCTGGTGGCTGGCTCTACTGTGCAGCCGCCTGCCAGGAGCAGGGAGAGGTTATTTAACCAACCAACAAACAAACAAACAAAAATAAAACAACAAAAATACCAAGAAACGGATTTTTCCAGAGTAACCTTTGCTCTGAAACCCTGAGCATATGCAAAACCACTTCTCTTACAGGTTCCTACCTCTGGAACAATGCTGTTCTCATTTGGATATGCTAAAACTGAAATAGAGGCAGCATCAGAGTTAATGCCACTGTTCCTGACTCTCTCCTAAGACAGATCTGTTCCTCTTCCCAGGCAGTGATTCAGCCTTTTGTCAACTAAATCAGCAACAAGGTTCCCACTGCCTCTCATGGCATGAGCTGGGACACCACAGCACTGCAAACCAGAGGTCAATCACAGCTGCACATGCAAGTGTTCATAGGCATTGCAAAGTGAAATTCATAATTGTGATTTTCTAAATATTTCTAATAGATTGGTCTCAGCTACAGTGCAAAAAATATCTTCACTTTAGACTTGCCCAGTACCACCTCTCAAACCTGTATCAGGTTTTACTCTCAGCTGCTACATTTTGTTTCTAAGATTTTGAATGGGGATTTTGAATAAACTTAAGGGTCTCTGCTAGGTGTTAAAATCTCATTGAAATTCAGTCAAAGATAAGTGCCTAACTCCATAAGAGCACTTGAAAATTGTGACATAACCTCAAAGGCACAAACCAGTTCTTATCCTGAGTTTTTTCAATTCAAGGAACAATGAATGGCACCCAAAAGTGCCATATTTAATTTGGGTTTGGTTGTTGTTTTTTTTTTTGCAGTACAAAAAGTAATAACTTCTTACAAATCTAGAGCTGGCTCATCTCAGAGGTATCAGAGGCAGTTCATCCCAGAGCTGTACAGGGACAATGAGAGGGAAGATGGTGCAGTTACAGCAGCAGCCCCAAGAGAACCCAGTTTCCCTGCTGTGCAGATGGCTTTCTGTATTATACTGAAGAGACACATTTAGGCTCCTGTCTTTAAATGTTCTTCAATACCTAACTTTCATTGGAACAGGTGACTAAATGCCTTTGAAGAACTGGATTATAAACTCTCAGATTCCCACATGAATTAAGGTCCCCAACAAGGAGCTTAGGTAGAACTGGGGAAACCAACTCCAAGAGTCCAATTCTCCAAACCCTGCAAAACCCATTTAAGTTGGTGTCTATTGATGCCTATATGCTTTAACTTAAGAATTCTTTCTTGAGCAGCAAATGTTTGCTTCCATCTGTTTGGGGAATTGTCTCCATGTAGTTAAAGAAGGAAAATACTTGTGGTTATTTTCCAAAACAAGAAATGTTCCTGCCATCTCAAAGTTGCTTATCAGTCAGGAGTCAATTACATCAGAAACAGCAGTCATGGGTTATTTACATACAAAAATATATCTGAAGGAGGAAGCTGTAGAAATGCCCTAGTTTTAAAATGGTAGCTCAGGTGCCAGCAAGCCAAAGATAGATTCAATGGCTTCTTCAGCCTGAAAGACTTCAAATCTACATCTCAGGAGAATCCTACATCTCTCCTGATATAAGGGAAAAACAGAGTAAAGGGAGAATCTTTAGGTTCTAAATTTTAATTTTTAAAAAAGTCACATATTTTGCCCCAGAGACAAAGTAAAATTCTTTATTCCATTGATTAGAGCACAAGAGAGACTTCTGCTTCTAATCTTGCCTCCAGAGAAAAAATATTTAATTATTTTACCTTAATACATTATTTTACATCCAGTATTTATTTAAGTGGCCCTTTGAGTTTTTGGGTTTTGCAAAGGAGCAGCCCCCAGCTTTATTTTCTGCTGAAAGAATCTGTAAACTAACCATAGCTACTGGCTAACAGGGCTGCCTCTCCCAGATACCTCCCGCTCTTCTCCCCATCGTGGGTACAGCTTCTTCCAGTGACTCAGATCTGTTTGCCTGGAAGATTAATATGCAGCTCTCTATGATTAACACTCTCTCACAGAATTATTCAGATATTCCTTCTGTTACCCAACTCCTGAAATGCTGACAAGGCATGAGATGTGCCCACGTGTTACATATGACACAGTGTATAGTGATATACATCCACTAGGTTCTTACTGTACTGAAAATCTTCAAATCCTTTCCAGGTTGAAAGTGACTAGCACATGTGTAAGCAAAAATAAAGAGCTTTTTTTTGTTGTTGTTTGAAGTTTTGATTTTTTTTTTAGCCTGTACCAAAACATCTGTGGTTTCAAAAGTTATTTTCATTTAAAACATTTCCTTTAAGTACAAAAAATGAGTATGTGATTTGCTCAAATCCTCCAGCCAAAAAAGAAACTCTCTCAAGAGTTAATTACAACAGCTTAAGACGGAATATATTCTTTACTCATTGCTTATTTAATTTGTTCAAGAGTTTATATTGCAGTACTTCCTACTTCCCTCTTTATTCTGAATCATTTTACATTTTTCCTTAGCATTTCTATTTTAAGTACAGGACTGTCCCTTTTCAAGCGAACGAACATCTTTGTTCTGTAAGGTTTGATAAATGAGAACATTAGATACACCCAACAGCCTAATGAAATTCCCCACCTTGGTTTGGATGCCGCAGATTGTTTATTCCTGAGTATGATTATTTGCAGAAAAATCCCATCTTTGATAATGCTGCTAAACAATGCATGGCTTCATTGATATTTAATAGACAACAGACTTAAAACAACACTGTTGGAGTATATCTTTTGTACCCAACAGCTGTTCAGTTTAAAAAAACAGAAGCACAATACCGTATTGTATACTTGAATTACTTAGTTTAAGGGATAAGAATCCCAGCAGCAGATGGCATTCCAGGCTGTCATAGCAGGGGAAAGAGAGAAAAAAAAAAAAATAAAGCAGGCCAATAGTCTGCCTTGATATTATAAATCAACAGACTGGTTACTGCCGAACACATGAAGATTAATACATCAAAATCTGTGGGTTATTTCTGAGAAATGAGAGTAGGAATCACCTCACTGTGTGGACGGTGTCATGACAAAACTGTGCTTCAGGCTCTGAAGCAAGCAGACAGAGAAGCCCTTGCTAACTGAAGTTTCTCTAGTAGTTCTCATTAAGTGCAATTAGGTTCTTGAACTGAATTTTCGGGGGAGAAACCTGAGGACAGATACTCCACTCCCAGGAAAGTCCATGTGTTGCAGTATGACAGGGTATGGGAATCACAACTCCCAGGCACGTCAGCCCAGAGCTGAACCTCACAGCTTGACATGACACTGCTACAGTGGATCAGGGAACCATGAAAGTTGATATATCCAGTGTAATCATGTTTTATTCCAGGAGAGAGCCCCTCCCAGCCTGGTTTCAACCTCACAACAGACTCAGATTAGCTGAGGGGTTTAAATCCCTGATCAACAAATAAAGGCATATGGTATGAGAAATCTTCCTTAGAGCTGGAAGGATTAAATCAGCTGAAACAAGTATAGTCAAGAATTCAGGGCTGGCAGCTATGTCTTCTCTCTGAGAGAGTTACTGTACTGCAAATTTGGACAGTGACTGCTAAACTGTTGTATGAAAACCACTTCAAAAGTGAAAACATCTCCAGCACGATGATCACCAGCATGACACAACACAAGAATTCGTGCAGAAGGGCACAAACACACAACACTCACTCAGCTAATCACCTATTGGGCACAGTTTGTCTGAAAGCTGAGCAAGTTCCTCCCTGCACAGCAATCCCTCTGTGTGCTCCAGGTGGGAAGCTCATGGGTAAGCTTCGTGGTTCCTGGATGTTAAGTTTTCCCTGTGCATGTCTCTGCAGCTTTCATGCATGGGGTTTTATGACTAGGTCTCCATAAACCCTGCCATGGCTGCCCAGAATACAGCTATCTCAAAAATTAACCATTTGTCATCAATTGTGTAACAAGACGAAAGAATTCACAGTTAATTTGGACATGGCAGCAGCAAACATTGTTATCAGCAGATCAGAACATATAATAAACTCTTAGGTGATTCAAAACCAAACTAGAAACTCATAAAAGAATTGGTGGAAAAACCTGAAAATGTATAGATTGCCTGAATCCCAGTCTTGAGACTCACATAGCACTCTAATATTTTAGAAAGCATCTCTGAGTTTTCAGAACCATACACATTCACTTTTTTTTTGAGATTTGCTTGTTTCCATAGCCTGTTAAATGCTAAAAAAAAAATCCTTTCTTTAGCTTGAAAAGACAATATATTACTATGGTTTCACTGTTGGCATAAATTGATGCTCTTTCTGTTTTGTTTGTTTTTCAGCTGCATTTATCAAGTTGTCTTAAACTGGTTCTGCACTGCCATTGCCGTCCTCATTACAGTAATTGCAACATAATTGCATCTATAACTCACAGGTTGTAATTATAATATTGTAGTATAAAAGGATTATAAAATATCCAAGAAGATTTATAAAACAAATGATAGAGAGCACTATATGACACACCTACTATAAAAAACACCTATATCTCTTTGGCTGCCCTTTGGAAAAGAGCTGCTTTGAATTCATTTGTCAAGGAAATATTAATCCAGAGAGGATTTTCTTTCAGTTTTCATTCTGTAGAGCATCAACAACCAAAACTTAAATGGCATTTTAGCATTTTCAGTTGTTTCATCATTGTATCTTAAGGAAAGCAAATTTATCCTATTTTCAGATCTTTTAGAATTTGCAGTCTGTGATTAGAAAATCTGGGACAAGGAAAATAATTTTTACATTGAAAAGTGGGACGCTTCCACAGATTGTGAACACCATGAGTTCACACAACTATTAGTTATCCTCTTGTTTGGAGAAAACATTTTGTTGAAGCAAATAATAGATTAATAACCTTCATGAATGTTGTAGAAGGGTGTATTTTTAAAGTAGCAATTAGTTTGTTTAGAGGCCTGAAGACTTTTGCATCATATGTTGGTCTTCTTACACATTTCTGAAGTAATTTTAGTCAATTTGGTGTTCTAGGTTAAACCATGCAGTGCTCACTTACAGAATTATTTACACAGTAGACTATGGTCTTGACAGCATCTGTGATGATTCAGTGACATGTAAAAAACCTATTCCCCAGGGGAAACTTAGACATAAATTTACTCTCTATCTTATTATTGTATAATATTTGCACCATTCACAGATATTCAGCAGACATCTACATTAATTTTCAATATTCTTAAACTGTACTCTTCAGGCCATTATTACTGATGTCAGCATAACTTTCCATCATTTTTCAAGAGGATATCTCCTCTAAAATGGAGACAATACTTTTTTGGTCCTATTTATCATGATCTGACTAGCTGAATGGCTACTTATCCATTCTATCTAAATGACTCTATAACTCAGAAAATTAAAAAAAAAAACAAAACAACAGAATCAAATAAAATGGGCAGGTACAATAGGTTCTTAACTAGAAAAAAATAAAAACACTTTTGCTGTTCTCCAGTTTGTAATATCATAATTCTCACAGGCCAACTAAATATATATATGGGGAAGACTTTTGCATTCCTGTGGTTATTATAACAATACATGGAGTGCACAGATGTGGCTGATTCCTCAGATGAGCTGGAGTTAGGCAGGCCCATCAGGGAAATCACATCACACACTCCATGGTGGAGGTGAAATAAAAACCATCCAGTTAGAAGAGCTGATTGAACTAGGGATCCTCTCCTCTAACAGAGGAATAACTGCTGGAAAAATAGGTGAGACTGTTCTTCATCTATGTAGAAATATTACTAGAGCACACACACAAAACCTATTTTAAAAGGAATCAAGGCTGAAATCATCCAGCTGGAACTTAATGATAATAAACATGCAGAAACTTTGTGAACACCCCCAAATCAAGTGTTCCAAAACCCACAAAATTCAAATATAGTGGTACGTTAAAAATCACAGTAGGAAATACACAACTAATGCTTCTGAACTTCAGCTTAAGATAAATAACATCAAACCTCATCAGATTAAACACATAACTGAAGTGGTTTTTAGTGGGCTACATAAATTTCCTTCTCTATTTTTCTATATTATTTGGTAGACATCATATTATATATCAGTCATATGAATTAATCTTTTATCTTAAATAATCCCTCTAGAGCATCAAAATTCATTAACTATGCACCTTGAAAAACAATGCTTTGTTAACAGTCAGAAAATGTTGGATAAGAGCATAGACAAAGCTCTTTTATATGTTATGTGTTGATGATGTCATCATTATATGTTAAATAAATATTATTTGTCAATGATATAATCATTTTAATATCCAGTATTCGTGTTTCCAAGTAAGTGTACTTTTTGAAGGACTGAAAAGCTAACAGACATGCTTTTTCTCTAGGAAATTTGTTTTACAGTGAGAAACTTAAGGAAAAAATAATGACTTCATTTACTAAAAAAGTGATTCTAAATATATGCAAGAAAATAGAATTTCAGTAAAGGAATTTTTATGCAGACACTAGTACAACGTGACCCTGCAGTGTCTTGCTACTGACAGTAGATATATTTAGACAAGAATTCAGGTGAAAATATTTAATAATAATGGTATCAGAGCAACTTATCTATTGAAGCAGTCAATTCTCTGTTACATCAAGTGTTTAAAATAATATTAGCTATCTTATGAAACAATATCTTCTAGCTCAACCAGAAGTTGTGGACTTGATTTGAAATTGGCTAATAAAATTGCACGTTATCAGCTAACCATAAACCATGTTGGTTTCCTTTGGCCTTCAAAGTTTAAGGAAAAAATCTAGTATGCAATACCACTGAAACTTTTACAAAAAATAAGGAAACTCGCTGTCATTAGTCCCTGGCCATTTCTATTATGCCAGCTTTCGGTGTAGAAATTTTTCATTTCACCATGTTTACTTTAGGAGGAGTCATCCCTAACAACAGTCATTGAGTGCACACACAGATTTCTGTTGACTGCAGGGAATTATGGTCTGAAATGTGCTACACTGCTCGTCCTGAGCGCTGTCTCCCTATGTAAATCATCACCCTTGATCAATGGGATGAATTTCAAGATAAGATACCAATCAACAGGAGCTAGAGTGGAAGAATAAAACCCTCTATGATAGCTTTTCCTCAGTTTTGCCTTCAATTACTTTCTTCCTCCTAAACATACAGGCATTTACTAAAAATGAAAAAGAACATGCTTTGAAATTTAAATTTTCCTACCAGTATCGAAATGCTTACTTTCTGAGGTTTGAGAGGCACATTAAAGTTTATATTTGCAATGTTGTTTGTAACCACTTTGTTACAAAAGAGACAATTTATTTGTATAATTAATCAGCTGAAATATCCCCAAGGTTTTTTTTTTTTCCCCAGGAAGACACCTTTTGTTGTTTAGAAGTAATGAAAACATTTCATCAAGGCTTTCTAGTGTGATTGATAGTCTTTGCTGAATTTTGTTGAAGGCTTTCTGTCTGAGTGGTGCTTTGAGCTCTTTATTCACTTTCATGGGATCTGGAACATTGTTTTAATACTCTACTAGTAACAGGTGTTCCCCCTATAGGAAACCATTAGCTCCACATTTTTAAACAATGCAAATCCAATTTTGATTTCAGGCTTGAAAGTTTTCTGTTTTCTTTCTTAGGATAGATCAAACCTTTAGTAAGCCATGAATAAACTTCAGATCTTCATACAGACAACTAATGGAATACTGAAGGCTTCATTCACTAAATAGGCTTCTAAGGATATTCCTAAACAAATGAACTTTCTCAAAGAAATCTGATTACTATTGATGTTTCAAACTCTTCTCTGAAAACACACATGGAAAGAAGTGGGTGTTTTTTTTCTTCTGTGCTCAAACTGAAGAAGAGCACGGATGAACAGCTACTCTGGTTTCAATAATCAATCTGAAAACATGGGAAGGAACTGAATAAAATAAAATTATTTTGTACTACATGGCTACTCTTTGAAGCTACTCACAGGCTGATCTTAACCTAGAGGCTACAAAACCCAGAAAAAAGAAAATACAAAAGTAATTGCTGTTATTACACAATGTCAAATCTAGCAGTAGCTAGTGAGTAGTGATGTAAATACCTCTCTGGAGGGGTAGTTTTACGCCTTTGATAACTCAAAGAACATGTGGCTAGTGATAAAATCTCTGAAGAAGGGGATGTAGCAAAAAAAGTCACTTTTTGAAGACCTCAAAACCATCAAATAGACATTAGTGAAACCCAGTAGGGAAAGAATAACTGAAATGCATATGGGAGGAAGAAATTTATAATATATTTATTATAGGTAAAAATACATATAAATGTAGATAAATATAAATTTCAAGCCCAGGCTGGATGGAGCCCTGAGCAATTTAGTCTAGTGGGTGACATCCCTGCCCATGGCAGGTGGGTTGGAACTAGATGATCTTTAAGGTCCCTTCCAACCCAAACTTTTCTACGATTTTATGAAAAACACGCTTGTATTTTTGTGTGTGTATGCATATATATGTATAGGTTACTTAAAACTAACAGAAAAAGGAATGGAATTAGTCATGTGGGAGTATTCTTTCTATTGCGTTTGTTATTATTCACTGGATCATATGCAAGACAATACAGAAAGTTGAGTTGGCTGTTGATATTGCTGAGCATTTTGGATTAGCTTTGATTTTTTTTACAGCTCGTCAGTACATCAAAGACTGATTTGGTCAGTGTGGCTGCCTCGTTGACTGTGTTGTGTGCACTACCCAAAGGAAGCTATTTAACTAACAGTGGAAGGGAAATTCCTGAAGTAGTCATGGGGTCATGTGCAGATCTGTCATCAATTAGGGCCTAAAGGTGGTTAAAAAGGACAAGTGCCATTTAAGTTTTAAAATGCTTGCTTGGAGAAGCACAAATTACCATTTAAACTGAGAATTCAGGCATGTAACAAATATATTTTTTATATTTTGACTTCTGAAGACAAATGCTTTCATTACTACATGAGAAGTAAGAACGTCAGAAAAAACGCACGAGCATGCCTTTAATCAATTTTTAATGTCTATTGCTGTATAAAGGCATGAAAAGCAGGATTGAAAAGGTAAGAACAGAATTCTAATCTCAATTAATACAAATGACACTTTTAAATAAAAGGAGGTTTAAACAAACTAATTACTCCCAGCAGAGTGGATACTCTCTCATGCAGTGTTGATGTTAGATAAAAGCCTAATACCTTTCCTTCTACTGTTAATCTGCTCATTTAAGACTGCTTGTTAAAATCATGTACTGCTTTCCATACAATCCATGAACTGAATTATCAAGTGCCATAGTAAGAATGGGTAACATACTTTAAAAATTGTGGTTCTTATAGTCACAGATTCAGAGCACTGAAGTTTGGATTTTGAGTGATAACTGGTCCTGGCAGCAGTGGTATCATTAGCTGATTTTTTCTTCATGTTTCATCAAAGATGCAAAATGCAGTGAAATAATTATTCAGTTGCCATATAAGTGATGTTTATCTGAAATCTTGCTCACACAATTAGAAAGAATGTAAATAGGTTGTCACTAAAACTGCACTAGTAGACAGCTGCGGGGAAGACAAATTATGCACATAACTAATTTATAAAGGCTTTGTATACAAACAAGTGTTATCTGAGCTCTTGATTGATTAAATTATTTAACTAGAAATAACTTTATTTAGCTTTATACAAACTACTAATCTACTTTCTTCGTTAAAAAATGATAAATGTACAAATGTGAATCACCCTGAAAATTCCAACCAACTTTGTTTCGGCTGTATTGGAAAAATTTAGCAAGTAAATTGTATTTTTTGTATTTTTCTATGTAGATATGTGCTTTTCAAAAGTTTTGCTCTGAAAATTGTTTCCTCATTTTATGAAAAAAGTTCTTTCTGCTTCCTCCATGTTAAAATGACATTGGACCGAGGAGGAGAGTGTTTGCTGAAGTAGGGAAAATGTTAATGATATCAAAGTGGGCTTTTAAATTTACCTTTCCATTTTCTCCCTTTTAAGAGGGACTCCTTCCTATCACTTTTAATAATGCATTTTTCTCTCAGACCTAATGGCAGAACAGCTTTCAGTGCCTAGTATCCAGCACACCACACTGGATACTATGCACCTTCAAGAAAAATATTTCATGACTGAGCATAAATATTGGAGTGTGAGCCTTGTGCCCACATTTCCAAAATTTTTCCTTTGTCATTCTTTGCTAGAAGCAGTCTACAGTCTGAGATAGTTGAGTATCGTGACCATACAATACAGATATTCTATCTTTCTGTGAGCCATGTAATCCTGAGGCTGTATTTTAACCACTGAACAAGTAGGAAAAAGAGGATCTTCCCAGTACAGGAGCTGTATTTAGCTTCTTTTCAAATTTTGTGTGATAACCAGCTTTGGAAATGGCTAATGACTAAATCAAGCCCTTTGTCAAAGCTGGTCTACTTCAAAAAAATCTTATCAGGCTTAACCTTCATCTGACTGCCAAGATACTTATCCTTGTTAAAAAGGAGGCACTTTGTCACACATACAATCAGAAATAAAGGAAACTTGAGGGGGAATACCCTTAGCTCTATGAGACATACAAAGCTACTAGAGGGTGAATCAAGATCTTCATGGTCCCTGTTTCAGACATAGGCACTTACTTTCCAACCTTTGCTTCCCACTAGGTCTCATCATTGTCGCAAATGAGGCCATTAAGCTCTTTGGATCACAGGTAATGTGTGTGGACTTTCAGGAGTTGAAGAGCAGCTGTGTCCAACCAACCCAACATCAACTGGTTTTAATCTTCCTGTTTGGTGGGGGGTTTAGGTTTATTTTCTGAAGAACAATCACAGCAGGACTTCACTGATGAAAGAGGAGCTTAAAGGCCTGTGGGTATCAGTAAGAACGTTTGATACTATTATTGGAACTGTTCCAAAATGCTTGGGACATTCATCTTGAGCCAAGATTGAAGAGATTTTCAGGGCACAGGAAGCTGTCATATGAAAGATCAACTCTTCAGTCAAACAAAGAATATTTTATAGGAAGTATAAAGATTTTTTTCAAAAGACAAATTTAAACTTTGATCTTTATTTTCTCCATTATTTGAACTGGGTTTTCCCTATTTTCCTTTGTAATAGAAGATGCAAAGAAAATAAAACTTGAATTATTCTTGTTGTCAAGGAATAAAAATAGCTAACTAACTTAGGAATGATTACCTAAAAGTCTGATCAAGCTATTCAGACTCTATTAATGTTCCTGTTACAAAGTAATGTGATTACCACCTTCTCCCTTGTTTTGCAACTCCTTATTTCAGCTGAGTCTGTTTGATATGTCTACATGGGAAGCCAGAGCACACTTGTGGAAGGGAAGGTGAAGTTAAGTCTTGCTTTAACATGGATACCAATATTAGGAAAGTCAGGGTGTTGCAGTTTATCCCGGTATTTAGATACCAAGAGACAAGATGGGTTTGTTTCTGATGCAGAAAGTACAGTACTTTAAACTGTTCAGTACCTTAACTGGCTGGTTTAAAAGCCAAGTAGTGGACAGAGAGCCCTCTGTCTATATGGAGTGCACGTGTAAATCCACTAGCTTGCATTTTGTTAAGTAAATGTCATTAACTATTTAAACTGTTTACACTAGCAACGATTTTGGCTTGATTAGCAGCGCTCTTCCATTAGCAGGGCTGTTTACAGAGAGCCTGCTCAGCCTGACTGCTTCTATTTGCAGTATGAACCCACGCTGCTAAAAAGGACTTCTGGCCCCCACATAAAGCAAACGTTAAGTAAAAAAAACCCATCATTTCCATGAGGGAATAATCTCAAGATACATCCTAATTTTCTATATATAAAACGGATCTTTGAAAAATTGAATGCTATGTCAACACTCACACATCCCTCAGTATGTGGCACTAATATTAAATTAATAAAAGTAATTTCTGCCTGCTGAGGTCTCATGGATGTCAGTGTAGCCACGTGAGGGACAGGTTTGGCCTCTCAGGTCTTATCAAGCCAATGAGCTAGGCAAATTCTGATATGGCTAACGGAACTTAATGTCCAATTAAGAGCTCAGTAAGAAGTAGAAAATTGAGTCATAATGTAGCAGGTCCCTCATGGCTGAGTACCATGTGCTCTTTCACCTCAGAACTACCTGTGGGCAAATCTTGTAAAGACATATACTTGCATCATAATCTCATTTTTTCCATTCATATTACTACCACTACAAAACATGACCTTTGGACAATAATTGAATAACTTCCTTGCATTCCTCTCTTTCCCATTTTCTTTTGCTTCTGGACCTAAAGCATTTGCAGTTAGTGACATATGCCAGCACAAAAGGTAAATCTTATTTCTCTTTCTATGCCCTTTATTTCTTTATAACAGTGGAGAGGTGACAACAACCTAAAATATTCCTCAGTCTGCTTTAAAGTGTAAAGACTTCCTGAACAGCATCTAGCAGTAATTATGCAAATTTGTGCATATTTTTATACCAAAATTGAATACAGGCACGGGAAACTCTTTAAAAGGGAAACTATAACAAGCAAAAGAAGGGAAGATGTTTGAAGACACACAACCATGAAAAAGAGAATGCTTTAATGTGAAAGTTTCCACAAATGTATAAAAACTCCAGTGGGACAGGTTTTCATATAAAGTAAAGGAGAGAGAAGCACAAGATCAAGCTGTCATCAGAAACACAGTTATGAAGTCATGCCACAGAAAAATGAAGAGGGCAGCATTAAATTGGATTTAAAAAATGGGTAACGAGTTTTAGATTATTAAAATGAGCGGACATGAGGTAGACAACTGGCTGCCTGATATGTCTGGTGGAAGCATTACTAAACCCCAAAGGTGAGAGAGAAAACATTTAGAGAGATCATAAAAATGAGAATTATGTCAGTCAGGATGGAAAATTATTAATTTTAGAATATATATTTTTTTAAATTTGCGGACCATTGCAACGATAAGTGCAGATACATGATGACAACACCATGATTCATACCTCAAAATTCTAGTGAATTCTAGTGAATACTATTTATTAGTAAATAATCTTGAATTATTTAAGTTTCATATTACATGCTATTCTCAGATAAAATACCTGAGAATGGCATGTAGTATGAAACTTAAATAATTTTAATACATCCTTTAAGTCATCATAATTTTACTTTACCTTTTCTACATTTTGAAAGATCAATTTTTGTTGCAGTGCACTGCAAACAGTAACCTGCTGAGCTGAATAATGTGAACAAGTGCTATTTAACCTTTGTTTTCATTTATACTCCAAACAAGACTTTCATCTTCCTGGTGAGTTTAAAAATGATGACTAATGCTTATTAGGAAATGGGATTTCTTCCAAGTTCCAGTGCTGCTGGACATTTCTTTTTGGTTTGACATGCTACACTTCAAATGATGCTCAAAGTTCTGAATTAGTCCTTGATAAATCATACAAACTTGAAAGTAAACCAACAACACATTCTAGAAAAAACAATCCTACAGAATGTCAATTTTAGGAAAAAAAAAAAGGGGAGATGGAGAAAAAGAGGAAAAGGAAAATGATAAAAGAAATGGGGGTGTCTTTCCTCTCCCACACACTTTTGTGCAGCCTTGTAAAATGACCATGAACTGAAATCCATCTCTTTGCTTTAAGGCACCTAAGAATTGGTAGTGTCAGTCATCTTGCACCTCTCCTATGAAGACAGCCTGAGTTGGGGCTTGTTCAGCCTGGAGAAGAGATGGCTCTGAGGGGATTTTATAGTACCTTGCAGCATCTAAAGTGGTTACAGGAGAGCTGGAGAGGGACTTTTTACAAAGGCATGGAGTGATAAGACAGGGAGAACAAGGAGGAATGGCTGGAGAAAGTAAGCAGCAATGTAACAGTTGTCACTCCTATGGAAGTCATTCACTCAAGTCAATTATAGCCTTCCTGTGCAACGCTTTTAGTCCATCTTCTCACTTATATAACGTTGGCTACATTTTTAGGACCTGCAGAAATATATAATTGCTTCAGAAAAGAAAGTTTGCTTTTGTTACACAGCCCTGTGAACATAACAAATGATTTACTCTGGGTTTTTTTGATGGGGAGAGAAGGCTCTTGGTAAAATGTTTAAAAACACTAAATTTGAAGAATTTAAGCAGTCTAAAGACATCTATTTGAGTGTACAGGGAGCCAAATTAAAACAGCATTGCAGATATTTGTTAAGATGTTCACTGAGGAGTCTAAAATACAACACAATAGAAAAGGAGGAGTAACAGTTGGGTTTAGAGCATGAAACAACTATTGAAATCTGCTGTGTGTGGATATGGAAAATCTGAACAGCATCTTGGCAGGGCTGCCTCATTCAGCTTTCACATTTCTGGTACACTAACTTATTCTGACAGTGCCTTTAAATGGTTGTACATCCTTAATTTCCACAAATTTAGGAAGGATTGCTAAAGCAGTGACAATCTAAAGAAATATAAGAAATGGAACAAAGTCTGTCATGTGAAACTACTATAACAACATGAAAAACATATAGCATCAGTTTCAAGAATATTAAATCTTTAGAGTTGCAAGCTCTCAAACGAAACTGAAAATCTAGCCTCACAAAAAATTGCCCACAAGAATGGGAGAATTCTTTATAACAGTACAAATATTTTTTAAATAAAAAATTTAAAATAATTAATTAGAAATTACCAGAATTAGCAAAAATAGGAAAAGAAACAATGTTATTTTACACAAACATAACTCTGTCTGACAAATATTTTTGTTACTATGCAATCACTTTATGTACTCACACTTTTTGCAGATGTGCAAACAATAGCCCAAGATGAAAGGTGACATCACACGGAATTTCTAGCCATTCTGGATATCAGTGGAAATGTTCTGAGTATTTTGACCACAAATCCTGTATTACAGCTGTCTCCCTACATTTAAAAGTCCTGCCTGCACGTATGTACATGCTTACGTAAAAACACACTCACACGCAAAGTAATTGGCGTTATCACACACAGAGTTATGGGAGGGACACTGACTCAACTGTAAACTGAAGTACTGAAGAGTGGTTTTGTCCCTAGTTTGTTGGCAGGTCTTTCTCTGCTATCTGTTTGAAAGTGTTTTTCCCGTATTTGTTTTGCTTTTATAAGTACATCAGTAGAAGGGCTTTAAAAAGCACTTTTAAATTATCAGAAAGTAAAATTACTCTCTTGACAGTATTGCCTCCCAGAACAGCATGATTTGTTGTTATATTTTACCATCAATTGTGTGGGGAATAAGATTGCTGCCTTTCCTCCTTTCAGAAATATGCAGCAGATGAATTAAGGCTTTTTAAAGGCAGAAAAAAAATAATAATAAAGTAACAAAAACATAAAGGGAAAACATAGCTGTTGTTAGTCTTAACAGCAACAAAAAGAGAAAAAAAGGCTGTCAGAATTTCTTGATGTCATATATTTCTAAGAACCCGCTGGGCTAGAGGAAAGGCCACATCCACATTCATATCCATCCAGAGCCACCCTGCTGCTTCTTTACACCTTTGCCAAACAACCTTTCTCTGACCACAGAGAACAGCCTGGACTTTAAGCCCAGATAAATCGGCATTATTTACGTCAACTGCACATTTTCACACGTGCTCAGGTTTTCTGGCATATTATGCATAAGTACAGAGACATGCTGGACTTCAACCTAGAGACAGATTTGCACTTGAGTTTGTGGTGTCAGCCAAAGAGAAAAGAAGGGTTTTGTTTACACCTTTTGCACTGAGCAAGTAACTCAAACTGCACTCCAGTGTTACTTGCCATTGAATATGACTTGAGGCATTACTTGCTTACAGCGTTCTCTGCTGTGGCAGAAAAGCTACTTTTTCATGACTCCTAGAGTTGCCAAATACTGGAAATCCCAGGAAAGCTGATGAATACTTTCTTACCGTAAGAACAGGAAAACATAAAATGTTTCCCAGAAAAGAAGGTCTTCTATTCCATCAAACATGCTACAAACCTTATCAACAAGCAAAACCAAGGAAAGTACGATTTCCCAGTCTCAGTTCCTCTCTCTCCCTTTCTGTCACACACACTTTCTCTTATCATCACATACATGCATGCCTAAATCTGATTTTAAGACAGTTTGTTCTAGTGATAGTGTAAGCAACATCACTTATCCAAGGAGAGACAGACTGTTTTCCCCTCTGAAGTGCAACTCCAACTGCAATATTTGCACTCGCTGGTTCACAAAAACTTATTTTGTCTTCCTTTTGTATGCAAAATTAATTAGCTGGATGTAATACTTTTTTAACAAGAAAATGTTCTGAGTGTTTACTAATTGTTCCCACTCTAAATTCACCATAAACTTGCCATTTATGGATGAGTTCACAAAATAAACACCAAAAATTTGCTGTGCACCTTATTGTACACTCGACAGCCAAATTAATCTATCCAGGTTCCATTTTAGAAAGTTTTTCGTTAGCCATACAAGCCCCATTTCCAAAGCACTATTTTACACTGTGCTATCATCTTGCTTCCAGTACTATCATTCATAAAACAAAAGACGAAGCTGCAAAGAATATGAATGCCTTTTTTCTTTGTATTACTGCTGCCATCATGTGTATTAATAGGAAGCAAATTACAAAAAAAGAATAAAAAAATTTTTGAAATGGAAATTATTCAAAGTGTGGCTTTTTTTTCCTGTTTGGAGCTCTAAAAATAACTTACAGTGGAGCAAAAGGACAGTTCAGTTGACTGATAAATATTTTGGGGCAAAATCTATTTTTCAAAGCAGATCACAAATATGAGGAATAGCTAGGCGGTAGAGATCCTGTGGCTGAGCAAGGAAATCATAAGTCTAGAAAGCTTGAAAACAACATTATTTCAATTTCTCTTACAACAGGACTGTATGACTTATAAGTTTCCAGGAGTAAGATTTATAATCTCTTGGCAGTCAGGCTATAAATAACAAGAAGGAATGGAGCTAAGGAAGGAGTAGCAGGCATGAAGGAGAGCACAGAGGTTGGGCTGGACATGGAGAGGATGGATGGATGGATGGATGGATGGATGGATGGATGGATGGATGGGGCTTCTCTCCCTCAGTCTAAACCAGCTTCCCTTCCAGTACCCCTCACTCCTGAGGAAATCTTCTAGTGGTTCTCTGCATTACCAGGAGGAAGTTCTGCCATCTAGGAGATGCAACTTAGCTCTTTCCATACAAAGCAAAGCAAAAAACCCCCAACCTCACAGATATCTCTTTCTTACACAGGACAATTAATCACAGGATGGATCAATGCTCAGGGCTGGTCACTCACCTGTGCCTGCAGAGGAGAACACTGCCCTTGCTGCTTTGCAATTATTTTGGTAGGAGACCGGGATGCAACTAAGTTTTCAAGTGCAAACAGTTGTTCCACACTGTTTGAAAAAGAGGTTTGCAACATAAATAGTTTATGTTCTAAATATGAGATCTCCATACAAATTGCATAACCTGAAACTTACTGCTAATTGCAATGGGTTCTGCTGTAATTGTTGTAACTACTTGGGTCATAACAAATGGCTTGTTATGTGATTTCTAATACATATCTGGTTACTGAGGTAAGAACTTAATATAGTTTTATAACAGGTCCACTGATTCTGTACAAAAGCCTTAATATGCAGCAGTGGTGACATGAGGTAAGAGTTATAAACCTCTCTACAGGATGGTGACTTACACAGGCAAAAGAAGCCTTAAGCTGCTTATATGATACTGGTTACAAAGATCATAACAAAAGACTTAGTCTGTAAGATTATCTATATCATGCAGATAAAGAGCAAAGCAGCATATTCTGCACACCAGCGTCTCTCAAGGGCAGAGTTTAAGGACAAGGGAATCTTTAGATAGGATGCCCACTTTTAAATATGTGTTAAACCCCCCATCCAAAATGACAACCAACCACATGTGGGAAACTACTTGTCCTCCTCAGCAAACACTCAAGACTGATCACTCAAAAATGTGGTATTCAGCAAATGGGACATTAACTGAAAGCCTTTTATGTCAAGCTAAGAAGCTTGGTTGTTCTAGGTTTTTTTACTCAATTCACCCAGTTCCAGTCACCACTTCAAGAGATTCAGATGTCCACTAATATCAGACTCTGAAACCAGTGATTCTTAATGATCAGTTGTCTGAACGCTTAAAGTCAGTAAGAAATAATCAGAGGATGGATTTAGCTCAAATTGCCTTAGGGCAATAGAAGTTTGATACATTTCTTTTAATATCTTAAAACCATCCCAGATGTGAATCACCACTGCAGATTAAAATATCAATTAAGTATTATATAAATGTATAGATTCAATCCAGAATAAAAAAAGCTCATAAAATCAAACTGGAACAGTCAGCTTTTAGTTCCTGATAGTGAATATTGCAGTGCTTTCCTTTGTCCCTAAGAGTTATTTCTGTAATAGTTATACAGCTACTAAGAGTGACATTTTAGTGGTTTATGCCTGCAAGTTTATTTGTAGGGCTTAAAGTGTCTTTCTTCAAGTGGATGTTCACTTTACAGTGAACACTTTACAGAGTGATGTTGTGTCATGACAGAGAAGTGTTGCTTCTCTTCCAACATTTTTTGCCATGGAAACCCTTCCTAAAGCCACCTGCCCTTCCTCCATACCTATATCTGAATGTTGATATTAAAGATAATTTTCAGGACTTTCAGCATTTTGTCTTTGAATTTCAAGCCTCGGATATTTCAATTACTAACACATCACAGCATTAAGCACAATAATGTTACCAGAAATTATGTTCACAATATGCTGCTGGTCTGTGATTCAGTCTTCCCATCTGGTGTCTGTTTTCCAGCTACAGCAAAAAGCGATGTTTGTGATTGGAGCCCCTTTCCATATGCTGCATGGACCATGCCTATTGCTGCTGGGCACTTCACAACAAAATCATGGATGAGGTTACTCAGCTTCCTGTGCTCTCCCAGTCTGCACAGCTGATGTGTCACTCTAAGCTGGTTCTAACCTTTATAGCTCTGACTGACCTCAGTTTTCAGTTTGCATGGCAGAGAAGTGCCAAGGGAGAGTATAAGAACTGTGGAATTTAATCTATATAAAATGTGACTTCTTAAATAACAATTTTTAGGTCTGTCCTGCAGCAGTGGAAAACAGAGGAGAAATTAAATCTTTCTTCTCTCCTACTTCATCAGCTCTCCGCTCCCATAGGGGATTTCATTTTCTGCCCTGTTAACCTAAAATGCTCAGTAGTTTTAGAAAGAATATATAAATCGAATGCACTCCACTATTAGGCCAAAAGAGAGAAATGTAATCTCATATGCAAATGAGAAACTGGACTCATATCTGAAGCCTCAGTCCTCAAAGAGACAAGAAAATTGTGAGCCCCTAGCTAATGCAACAAAAGCTTACCACAATTTGCAATTATTTCTGATCCAGAGCTATTCCTAGCATGCCCATGCACTCAATGCCTATTCACAATACAGCATTGCACAAACACAACACTGATGTTTTTCCTGCACTGTTTTCTTCTCCTATGGCAAATTAATAACTCCAAGTCTTCAGGCTGGACCCGTTTCAGACTTGTCACACTATGACGAAAATGAATTTTAGGGCTGGATATTCATGAAAGGTACTTTAACAATAAATTGTACTTAAACAAGCATCTAAACCTAAATAAAAAACATATGTCTACTTCCTGTAGGAGCCATGAGGCTCAAACTATGTGCTATATTTGTACCAAGGAAAATCATTGTCAGGTACAATAAAATAAGTTGGACTATCAAGTCTCTTACGAATATATAATTAATTGGAGTCTTAAAAGGGACGAGAAGACCTGTTTAGCAAAATGAAAAGGTTATAAATTATTTGGAACTGGAGAGACAAAACCAAGATGAGTCAACAGAGATTTGTAGAGAACAAATCATGTTAAAATTGGCTCATTTCCTTCAGCAACACGGTATCCAGCTGTGTGGTTAGGGAGAAGCAATAAGCATCATGTATCTTGCCTTTAAAACATGACATTATTTCACATTACAATCTTTTAAGCTAGGGAAACATGGTCTAGATTGAATTGCTATAAACTGGGTGCAATAGTGGTTGGATAGTACCTCCCAGAAGACCTGCCAAATGTTCTCTGTCAAAAATGGAAGCAAATATTAAATGCTTCCCCACGGGGCCTCCTCTTTCATACAGCTCTGCTCAATCTTTAATTAATGAAAGAAGAGAGAGTAGGCTTCTGTGTAAAATTAGAGAAAACACGAAGACAGGAAGGACCACGCTGAAAATTGGGACTAGCAATCAAAGAGATCTCAGAAAAGCAGAGAAATGTTCCAGAAGCAGCTCAGGAGGGAGAGGTACAAGTTGCTATACTTAGGAACAACCAGCTGCAGATGTACCAGGCAGGGAACAACCAAGCAGACAGCGCTGCTCCAGGAAAGGGCCCGAAGGCAATGTGGTATTACATGCCCAAGCGAAATCGGCAGTGTCATGTTTGCATGACGCAGGCAGATGTCACCATGGCATGCACAAATGGAAGTTCCTCCTGAAAAATACATGAAGCAGTCCTCCTGCTCTGCCAAGTGCTTGCAAGACCTCAGCAGGATGCTGTGCCTGCCTCCAGCACTTGGTTTTGGTAAAAGGACAGACCAGCAGGACAAACCCCAAGGGAGGGGTGTGAAGAGGGAGACCTGCAGGGCACTTCTGAAACAACCAGGGTTTCTTCCTTTAGAGAAAGGAGTACCAGGGGAAATAGTGCTAGCTTACACCTCAGATGGGTGAGATGGTTTACTGAAAGGACAGGGAATAATCTCTTCTCCATGCCTGTGCCAGATATGGAAAAAATTGAAGGGTCACCTCACCTGCTCATCTGCCATCACTTTTTAAAGAGTTAGGATAGTGAGCAATCAGTTTGGTCAAAAAATCCCACTAAAATAGAAGATCTGATTCTACTAATATGGTAGAACCAGAAAGACTGATTTCTGAAGGTTCCTCTCAGCTAGATGTTTTTATAACAGTATATAGAAACATACTGACTAAGGTTTGTCTGTAACACATATAATTCATGATTGAAAAATTAATTTTCAAAGGGTTGGATGACACCAGCCAACACTTTGCAGTCAGGTAAGACTGACTCATATTATAACCATTGCCTATAACACAGACAATAAGGAATATGAAAAAGCTCTGTATTTTGAGTACGTATTTATGCAAAACTACCTTCATTGTTCCTTTCATTTATTTGCTAATTGTTAAAATAGTCTGGTAAAAAGACACTAAGAGTAGGCACAAGTGTTAAGCTGGGTATTTAACCTCAAAGTGATACTGTGTAAACAGGTGCATTGTAAATATTTAAAATTCTATTACTAAGCCTCACATTAATCCTTATTAACAGACTTTGAGTATGTAGAACAAGAATATTACCCATGCTCCTTCCCTAAGCAATGTCCTGTGAGAAAGGATGTTGATAAGCCCAACCTCGGAAAAGAACCAAGTGTGTAATCTTTTTTCTGCTTGTTTCTGCGATGTGGGTCACTGGGTTACATGTTTGAAGCTGAACTGGAATTATTTTATTTATAAATACTATGTACATATCACTTCCTTGCTATGGTACAGTGAAAGATACAAGGTATTAAAGAATCCTGTGTTCCAGATTTACAATAAGTACCTCAGGTGGCTGGAGGGGAGTTCCCATAGCAATCACCAGAGAGGTCTGCAGATGTGAGTTTCCCATGCCCCTTTTTAAATACGCAAATGGAAACACTAATATTTTAAGTGTTTCTTAAACTTTATTCTGCCTATACATGAGAGATTTAGCTGTTTGTAAAATTCTTACATTTTACAGGATTCATTTTCCTGAAGGAATTCTGAATTATGTAGTTAAGTGCATAAAGTTATAACTTTTTTTTTGACAAAAGCAAATACAGTGGTTAGCTGGTTAACCACTTAAGTAAATACACCTCTAACATTCATACAAGCTTTTTCCAGTTATTTAAAGACAGCAAAGTGCCTCATGCTTATATTATTGCTGAGACATCAAAGTATTATTTCATCCTAGGCTTTGGAAAAAAAAAAAGGTGTAGCGGGTTGACTTTGGCTGGATGCTAGGTGCCCACCAAGCCTCCCTATCACTCCCCTTCCCAGCAGGACAGGTGAGAGAAAATAAGATGGAAAACAACTTGTGAGCTGAGATAGGGCAGTTTACTAAAGCAAAGAAAAAAGTGAAAGTTAGTGGGTTATAAGCAAAGGGGAAAAATTAATCCCCAGGCTGATGCAAATATAGACCCACTGGCAGTGAAGGAAGAGTGCAAGAACTGTTACAAGAGCTTGACCCCTACAAGTCGATGGGCCCTGGCAACATCCACATGAGGGTGTCAAGAGAGCTGGCTGATGTCACTGAGAGGCTGCTCTCCATAAGGGCTGAGAAATCGTGGAGATCAGGGGATGCCCCAGAAGACTGGAAGAAGGCTAATGTCAATGCCATCAACAAAAAGGGCTTAAAGGAGGAGAATCCTTTTCTCAAAGAATCAATCAGCCACTGGAGTAATCTCAGGGAAGTGGTGGATTCCCCAGTGTTGGACACTTATAAGATTCAGCTGGACGGGATGCTGGGCCATCTCATCTAGGCAATGTTTTTGCCAAGAAAGGTTGGATCAGGTGACCCTTCCCTTCCAACCTGTTTATCTATGATTCTACGATTTTCCCCCTCCTTCTAGCACTTAAAGAAAAAAAAAAACAAACCACCAACATAAAAAACCCAGGTTAGATTACTTCAAGGAATTTCTTCTATGGAGACACAGTAATGGCACAGTATGAGCTGGTAATGCACAGTTGCTGTTCATAATGCATATAAGCTCTATCTAATGCTCGACTTTTGTTTAACCTGATAGATTTCCCATTAATGACAAACTTTCAAAGGTAGCTTTAAGAAATCAGAATGCATAGATTTTTCAATACAATCCAACAACTTACAGGTGAGCGGGCAATTATGAACCCTTTGTTGTGGTCTGCTTCTGATCCTGGATTGAGAAGATCCCCTGTTATTTAGCTCGACTTTCCTACCTCCTCCCACGCAGCATTCAGAGGTATCTGACAGCACACGCCTTTTGAGCGTCATGCACTGTGCACAGTCCTCTCAACTCTCCATTACTACTTGGAACTCTATGAATTGCCTTTTCCTCTCAAGTGCCTGAAGGATGGCCCCTCTCCTTTCCTGCTCGTTGCTCCCAGTGACTGATGCCTTTGCCTGGGCAAGACCAGGGGTCATCCACTGAATAATATGTCAAGGGGGTCTCTAGTACTGAAAGAAGGGAAAGTTCAGAGGTCTCCACCAAATAGAAAAGAAAATATTTTACTGAGCAGCATTTCAGTGCTGTAAAACTATTACATTTTTATTACATATATATAATATAATTATTTTATTAGGAATATTTACCAGTGGACAACTATTTAATCCATACTGATGAACATGTGTCACAGCCAGCAAGTAGAAAACTGTGGAGGTAAATTAGACTAACTGTTGGACGCATTAGGTCAATCCATTACCATGAACAAGAGAAAGGTGATAATATTTGTGGATAAAGTGAAAAATCCAGTTTGCTGGGTATGACAACAACTCAATCTCTTTGAGTTGCCTTGTTTTCCACTCATGGGCAAAATGCTCAATATTTGCTCAAAGATGTTCAATTGAAACAAACTGATCTATGAATCATAAGGGTTTCTAATAGGAAAAGACCTACAATATACTTAAAAATCAGCATATTTAGAAACCAACCTACTTTGGTTTTTGGTTTTTTTTTAAATGATATGACTGGAAGTGACTTTTTGAGAGTTCAGTGTTTTGTATTTATGAAAGTGGGTTTTCCCCAAATTTGCTAAGGCATATTTGCTGTATGAATCCCAGTGTCTGCCTGCCAGAAAAGACAGGTTGTCAATTATTTTTCTTTTATTTTTGACATTAGCTTCCAAAATAGATTTAGATGAACTCTGTGTGAAACACAGACTTTTGGTGCTCTTAGTCATGCTAAATATTTGCACAGTTTCATCATGCAGCTTGGTTGTCATCACATAAAATTCTCGATACCTAAATAACTGTTTCATTCAAATCAGAGTGAAGTCATCAGAAGTTTTTCTGTTATCTTCAATGAACCTTGGATCTGGCAGGGGTGAGGCAGCTGAGTGATATTAATTGATGTGAACAGGCAGAACGAAGGGGAGAACAAGTGCTGACTTGTATACTATACATCACTTATGCTGAGAATCAGATTACTGAGGCAACAAGGGAAATAGAGAATGAAAAAAATATTAGAAAGTTTAGAAATCTGGATATTCAGATAGCAGGTACTCTGTACCAAGCCACAGCCTAAATGAGAAGAAGTCATAACGAGTTATTCGTTATGCTTTGTATCCCATAAAAAAGAACAACTTTATTATCAGGAATGATTTCACTATGATCTCCTCATGATGTATTCTGTCCGTAATAAAAAATAGTTTGTGAGTTTCTGAAACAATTGTCAGCAACTCTTGACAACTTTCTAAGGTGAGTGATCTTTCATGCTGGAATCTATGTCAGATCTCATTCTCACAGAGAGAGTTGGATATCACAGCTTTAAAGACTGCTTGCTCAAATGCCATCCATGTAGCTCAGCTGCTTTAATGCCCACAAACTATAGCTTTAAGCTGTTAAAGGAAAGGTCTTATGGCTGAAGAAGTAAATCATTCTCAAAAGAAGTAATCATTATCAAATAAATCATGTGAAAAACTAGGTAAGAGAAAAACATAGCCGTGATATATCCATGTGAACTTTTGGTCCCTGTTTTAAAACTCTGCTGAACAAGAGAGTAGGCTAACACAAGTAAAACAAAATCCTCACACTCTTAAATGAAATAACCAGGCATTAAATAGGAAAGGGAAAAGCAGACAAGAACATAAAAAAATATTAGAAACAAGGAATTTAGAGAAATACTAGGGGAAAAAAAGGAAGGAAAGATCTCAGCAGAGAAGAGACAATTCAAAACAGCTTTATAGAATATATAATGGTTAGAAAATATTTTCATGTTTTACTGTTAGGTGGGGTTTCCTTTAGGACAGCAAATGAAATCATCAGTCAGACATTAATTTCTACAGTCAGATCAAGGCAAAAAGAACAAAGAGCTGCATGTACAGGGGACACCAGGTTTGGGAATACCAAAAATGTTTTCCTGACATGGAAATTTACCAGTACTGACATAATCTGTCTGGGGATACTACATTTGATTTCAGAAGATTCTGTAAAATTGATAAAGTAAAGATATATGAGAATAAGACTCAAATTCACAATTTGTTATCAAAAACCACTGGTAAATCAGGTTCTATTTATTCCATATTTTCTAATAAGAACTTAAAAACTAAATTGAACTCTAAATGGCTTGCCTGTGGAACATTAATTTGATTACAGAGGGATGTACAGTCTCTCAGAAAAAGATTCACATAGCAGAAACTAGTTATGACAAATTCAGAGAGGGTGGTAATTGTTAATCTAGACAAATGTAGTAATTTTGCAAAATGCAGATTTCTGAATGAGGCTAATTAATGATAGAATCTGCACCTTTTGCAGCTTTTGTTTGCTAGAGAAAAAAAATTCTTTTATTTGCAGCCAAGAATTCATTGCTAGTCTGAACTTTTGCATGTCTATTCAAAGATTTACTGCCCCAGTTACAACAATACTAATGCTGATTGTTCAAACTATATTATTGTACAAGAAGCCTTATTAACAGCACATTTAAGATTTGTATCCATGCACCTTGTGTACTTAACCTTTCACTGGTGTTGTTCTCCCCATTCCCCTGCTGCTCCAGACCCTAAAGTCAGAAATGAGAGCTCTCACAAGAGGAAAAGGTGGTGAAACTGGGATCAGAAGTCAGCCTTCTACACCACGAGGAGGATGATGCTGACAGTGATTTTTCTCCTGATCCCCACTCTAAAGTCTGCATGACATTGATTCCAATTATTTTTAATCCATGCTATACCTTGATCTCCATTCTATCCTCATATACTGTGGCACACACAGTGTGTATTGCATATTCTAGATGTTTGCTCTTCCTTTTGTTTTGCCCTGTAACTGGTTTTACGTAATTTCCAAGGCTACATTTTTTGGCAACATTGGCAATTTGTTTTATTGCATGTTTATAACCTCTGCTGTCATCCCCAGGCTGTGCCTTTCAAGGAAGGCCTTTGCTCCAATCCTTTGTCTGTTTCTCCTCAACTCCATATTATTATTTTGGGGTCAGAGATAGTTCACTCTACAAAGAATAACATATTATTATTACTGGCTATTACTCACAGAGATGCAATAAAATTATTATAACACTGCATCACACAATTGCATAGAGCTAACTTAAAGAAAAACAAGTTAGGTACTATTCAACTGCTCATTAGACAAAAAAAGCTAAACTACATCTTTAAGCAAACCAAAGAAGGGCAGCCAAAGCAAGCCTGGCCAGGCTCAGCTCAGGTGATTTGCAGGGCTAATGCAACATCTGTTTCTTTTGGCCAGCAATGGCAGTGCCAAATTTACTGCACGGCAGAGCTACCAATCAACTGACCCACAATACAGTGAATTCTTCAAAATTTGATTTAAATCTCGAATTATAACCAAGCTTGTTTAAAGGAGGATTAATTCAGGACCGCAAGGGCCACTGCCATATACATAGTAAGTTTAGGCGACTGCTATAGTCCCTTTCTGGATCTACAGTCTCCAAGTGAAAATTTACAGTGTCCTGTGTCTTGAACAGCTAACTAATTCCTCCCCAAGATTCATATTTGCATGTAAAACACAGCTGGTAGAACAAAATGTGCTTAATTGTTTCATTTTCAATACTTTGCCTTTGGATTTTAGGCACTACTTGAGATACCAGAAATTGACCGCACTATAATTCTCTCAAATTATTTGAATTGCATTCAAAGCTCCAGCTTTGTTCAGGAAAAAAAGACCAAAGGTTTTAAAAATTTTAACATAGCTGACTTTGTAAGCAGAAAAGTTACTTCTTGGGTTTTTTTTCCAGTGGTCAGAGATCTTTAAAGACCTGGAACAAAAGGTGATGTGATATACACATCATCTGTTCACACCTAAAGTTCAAACCAAGACCAGACAGATGGAAAAAACCAGGTTTTGGGTCACTAACTTTCTGCTGAAGGACAACTTTTCTTGCATGTATGGGTTCTTTTTACTACATTTTATTTGTCTACTTATTCTACACCTGTTCCCCTACACACTGACTGCTGCATTGCAGCCTGCCCTTTAGCTAATAGGTGATACCCTCTGGGGTTTTATAAAGCAGTTCTGGACCAGGTGGCATTGCAGAAGTAATTCTGCACCAGGGACAGATTCCCCTTTCTTGTGTTCTCATATTGTATTTGCTGCTGGATGACCTGCCAGCCTCTTCTAAACATAGGCACGCTCTGAGCTACACACAGGTTTTCCACCAGCCAGAAAAGTTTGGGTTTCCTTACTAACAGGAGGCTCAAGGATGTGTTTAAAGTTAGTTTTATGCATCAGACAAACCAAGCTGTTCCCTCTTAGCACTGAACTTGGGGAAGAGGCAGTGCAATATTTAATTGGTCAGGAACAGCAGGTCGATGCAAATAAGTGCATTGCAAAGCTATTTGATTTAGAAGAGCTGAATTAACTGGTAATCACATTACTATGAAATGTATTGAAGTACTGTTAAAGAGGGCTAGAACATTGGTAGTGTGACTCTACTTCTGATGTACGCTAATTACCAATACACCAATAACTGCCTGTATCCCACAAAAGGCTCAAAACTTTTTTCTTAAGCAACAACAAAAGTAAACTAATGAAATGCTACTTTGCTGATGTATACTTGGTGCTATTCACACTGTTCCAAAAGCATTTTTACCAACATATCTTAGTACTTCATCAATTATTAGAACTGCTGCTGCATCCCAGGGGGCAGGAGTTTCTTGGATATCTTTATCTAAAACAGTTTTCTGCATGGCAGCATCTTTCCCACCAGGAGTCCTCTTTAGTATTTCTCTTGTCAGGGATCTTCCTTCCCCTTTGATGAGATCTCCCAGGCATGTCAAATGCTGTTACTTCAGGGCCCTTCTAGCTATGGAGTTAACAAGTACAGTGTCTTCAGCCTATGACTGCCAAAGTTACACCAGTGTGTCAAACAAGTTTATTATTTTACCTTTCACTGACTTTTACTCCCACAGACTGCTTGCTAAAAATCCTTCCTTGGCTTACCAACTATTCCTGCTGTTATATATATCAGTGTTAATAAAATCCATTAGTTATTCACTGTGCTTTCTTCATTAATGAAATATTATAGCATTGGCGTTTCTGGTCTAATGTGGGGTCAAGCAATTTCCAGGGTTCTACTCAGTTAGATATAAAATTGAATACACATAACATAAAAGGAGTTAAATTATTATTGCCTAGAAATTTTGAAATTAAATTAAAAAAATAATTGCATTCCTAATGTTCTTTAGCACATTGAACCACTGACGTGCTATGGCCTTCATGTTATTTTTCTTTAAAATACTGTGAAAAAATGCATTACAAGTTTCTGGCTTCTGTTGTGCTAATGATTTAAAGGTGAAATCTTTCTTAGCTTTGCTTGAACCAGATGCACTGAATACTTGTAAACATGAAAGTAAATATTGTGGCAGCTTGTCAACTAAACAAGGCTCAACTCTTCTTGTGCTTTGCCCAGAGCACAAAATATTCAAATCATTGTTGCTAGAGTGAGTGAAGAATTGTTACTCACTACTGGTTTATCCCTGTGCACAGACATAGACACACACTCTACGCATTAAAAAAGCAAACCAGCAGTGCTGTGAAGACAGCATGAATTGCTGACATGCTGGAATCTGGGAATTCCTCTTCTTCACACCCACCCAGCCACAAGATCACACACATATTTAAAAGATTTTCCAAGTCCAGAACTGTTTTTTAGAAGAAATTATGGAAAAGAAGTATGGAAGTCTTCAGATACTGCATTGTAATATTCCTCAGCAATCTCTCTTCTCTGCTCCAAGAATCTTGACTTTTTCAAAAAAGCAGTGTGTACTGGAGACTCATAGGAGAACTGGGCAACTGTTAGGAGCCAGTTGCAAGAGAAGCCTTGGGCATTGAAGTGAAAGTGACCTTGCCATTCAAAGCACAGTGGCTTACAAGAAGGAAAGAATAAGTTTATGAAGAGTTTTACTGAATGCATTGTGATAAGTACAGAATCACAGAATAATTTAGATTGTGAAATACCTCTAAGTTCATAGATTCAAACTGTTAACCAAACACTACTAAGTCCACCAATAAACCCTGTCCCCATGTGCCACATCTCCCCATCTTTTAAATACCTCCAGGGATGGTGACTCCACAACTTCCCCAGGCAGACTGTTCTAGTGCCTGACAACTCTTTCAGTGAAGAATTTTTTCCTGATATCCAGCCTAGATGTCCCCTGGCACACCTTGAGGCCATTTCCACAAATTACTGAGAATATATACCCTTATGTACCACTTAAAATATCTGTTGAGGCTGTTTCATTCACTGAAATTTACAGAGAATTCACTGAATTTTACAGAGAAGAAAAATATAGAATCAAAGACTCATCTGCATAACTTCCTAAAGTTATGCACCCCTAGGAGGCTCTGGGGTCCCTTTTCACATTTTGAAGACTCCTGCTCAAAATAAGCCCCAGTGTGCTCAGCTATCATGTGAGTCTCCATTTACCCAACTTGCCTTAAAATTTTACTTTTCACCATAATGTAAATTACTACATTAGCTGTTATTGGTAGCATTCTTTCCTAATATCTTACATGACACCCAAGTATATACTGCTTTCAAATGCTGTTTTCCTTAACAATACCCTTTGAAGTCTGTGTGAATGCTGCCTAAAACCTTTGCACAATACACGCAGAAGAAGATAACATGCCATTCTGAGTAGATTTCTTTAACTGCTTTTGCAGCCAGTAGATTAAACCTGTTTATTATTTATCCACTTCAAAATATTTTGTGCTTTACCATTCATCTCTCAAAATGATTAATTTTGTCCATTTAGTCTCACAACAGCAAGCTCCAATCAAATGTTAAGCTAGACATGGCCAATGCTTTAGCTGGTGAGGATAGTCCTAACTCTGGTCTCATAATGTACTCCTGCATGTGCCCTGACAGCATCAAACACACAAATAAAAAGAAATTTCACTCTTCTGAGGTTGCAAAGCTTGTTGCCAAAGCTTTCAGTACTGATGTTATGAACTTCTTACCTCTAGCTGGTGCCAAGGATGAGACCAAGCTTCCCTTTTCTAACAAGATATCCTCCCAGGAATGCCATGACTCTTCAGTGCCACAGATTACTAACATTCCTGCAGAAGTGATTATGGTTTTGGCTTAGTGGATGCCTAGGTGCAATGCTGATTCCAGTTCCATTTAACAGTGTTTGACAGCAACTAAGCCCGAGGATGAATCAAAGTTGACATATTTAGAACAAAGTAGTGGAGCACTTGACTAAGCCAATAAATGGTTCCAGCTGGGACTTGTCCTGTCGTTAGTGATGAGGACACTGGGGGCAGTTTCTGTGGCAGATAACTTTAGCTAAAGATATTTGGCATTTACAAGGAACAGAAAATACTTTTTATCAACTATTTTTAAGTGCAGGTTTTTTTTTCTTTTTGCAACAATTTTGTCTGACCCCCCAAATATGCATTAAATAGGACCAACTTGTATTGATTAATATTCTCAGCCTCAGCATGGATCTCATTGAAAGTCATTCAATGCAAAATAAACTAAATTAGAAAGTTTAACTGATAGAATTTATAAAATATGTTTGGGAGACATGGATTGAGAAGAAAAAGAATTATGATCACTCAGCCTATACATTGAGGGCAGTTCCCTAGACAATAAAATAAAAAAAGCAATTGTCCTACTGGAACTCTAAATAGTACATGAACACTTAACCAACTGCTGGATGGTAACAGATATGGTAACAGATATTTTAATTTTATTAAGCAATTTCTGTGATAAGTATAATCTGTAAATACTTAATCAAAGTTCTAAAATATCCTGTTCTGCTTATATTCTTTCTCCTCAACAGAGAACAACAGAATGCTTAGAACCCACATTCTGTTTTGAACACTGCATGTTAGCATTTCTACTATATTCTATAAGCAGAAGTATAACTTAAGGACTTCTAATAATTTATTTTTTAACTTAAATGGTGTAGAACAGGCAGAAGAGGCTGTTTCCACCAGTACTGCAGATAGCTTGATGTGGGGGGAAGGTTGCTGCAAATTTTGCATATGCCACAGTTATAACCATGGGAAAGTCATTTCTACTAAATGTCAAGAAAATATCATTCCTCTGCCTTTGCTCTCTCTAGTTTTTGTAGTCTTCTTTTGAAAAGTAGACATTTTGGGTGTTTTGAGCATACTGGTTTGATTTGCTCATCTAGATCCTGTTCTGCATAGTATGATGCATTCAATAGAGTATAACTTCTGAAAACAATGACATTTTGTAGAACATAAAAATAACATTCTCTGTTTTCAACCTCTTCTTGTGCTGATTATGAAATCTGTATTCAGATAGGCAGTGTTTTGCACAAACATTTTCTTGCACCTAATTCATACTAATCTGAACTCCACATGCAGTCTCACTACAATATCCCCTAAATTCCCCTTTTCTTCTCTGCCCCTGCAAGAGATTATTATTAAATATCACTTTTATTATTATTGTCATTGTTTTGTCCCTTCTCTCCAGATTCCAAATTAAACACAGAGAGCAGAAAAAACATATCTTCTAGATTTTGGTTTGCCATAAAGGATGATGCAGCTTATATAAAATCACATAGTTCATATTCCAACCACTCATCAGCATGATCCTCCTCTTCATTTACCTTCCTTCATTTTAGAATCATAGAATCATTAAAGTGGGAAAAGACCTCCAAGGTCGAGTCCAACTTTCGACCGTATACCACCATGCCCACTAAAACAATCACAAAGAGACACATCTACTCATTTTTTGAACATTTTCAGGGATGCTGGCTCAACTACTTCCCTGGGAAGCCTGTTCCAATGCTTAATACTTCCCTGTGTGAATCCCACCATAAATTTATGTTCTGTCAATAAAGAAGTGCTTTTTTTTTTTCCCCTACTTGAAATGTCTATTAAACTTTATAGTCATGGAGTAGTTTGGGTTGGAATGGACCTTAAAGATTTTCTAGTCCTAATCACCCTCACTGTGGACAGAGACACATTTCAGTAGACCAGGTTGCTCAGAGTTCCATCCAACCTGGCCTTGAACACTTCCAGCGATGGGGCATCCACGACTCTAGGCAACCTGTTCCAGTGCCTCACCATCCACACAGTAAAGATTTTTTTCCCATTATCTAATTTAAACCTACTCTCTGTCACTTTGAAGACATTCCCCCTTGTCCTGTCACTACATGTACCTGAAATACTCCCTCTATCTTTCTTGTAGGCACCCTTCAGGTTCTGGAAGGCTGCAATTGGGTCACTCCAAAATATATCTTGCATTTAAAATATTGGGTTACTTATTTGGGTTCCTCAAATGTGGACCACAAAAAACCTGGTTTTCAATCTGCAGTTATGTGGTAGGATTTCAGACGACAACCTCAGTGCTGTTACTAGCAGCGGGAAAAGAGAAGAGCCCGCTGGTACCATCCGAGTTTGTATGTTTACATACAAGTCACAACCGAAGGCAGACAGACCAAAAATAGTTTATAGAAGAAGCACCATGTAGAGAAATCTTGCTCTAAGCATCTGTGCCCCATGAATTTAGGACTATGCGGACACTGAGTGAGAAGAAACTTACACTACTTCACAGAAAGTACCTTGAAAACTACTGAATTAGATGCCTCTAAACCACTAGTAGCTATTGATTCATGTGAAAGGACTGTGTAGAATGTACACAGTAGGATGTGATTCTTCCTAACCCTATTTCTTGTTTACTTCTTCTCTACCACTACAACGGTAGCTACAACAGAGGTCTCTTTTGAAGTAAAAAAATTTCCAGTTTGTGAACACCATGAAGAATAGCATCAGAAATGTCACGTAATTTTCTAGCAGCAGATGATTTCTCCTGAGAGCATAGGCTTTGTTCAATCTAGCTAAATCTTTTACTACTTCAGGGAAGCAATAGAAAAAGCAAGGCTGCTGAAGAAAAAAAAAATAGCCATTGTGTTTTAGGGTAGAATGCTAAAAACTCTTGTTTTCAATTTGACAAGCTTCATGTAGGGGTATCTTTTTAACCAGCTGTTTTCTTACAGTTCCTGAGCACACGCACTATAGTACAGATCCTGAGGTTTCTGCAGTTGTGGGAATTTCAGTCAGTGGAGGAGTCTGAAGAAAGTTGTCCTGAGACCAGAACCAAATAAACTTTGATGGTAGTAGCTTTAGTAAGGTTTTTTTGAGCTTGACCTGTTAAGGACTTGATGGATTTTCTATAAGGCCCCATCTGACATATTTTCAATATACTTTTACCTACTCAGAAGCATGCATGGGTAATTACAAATCTGAGGATGTCTCAGCTTCAAATGAATCCAACTTTCCCTACCAAGCTGAAATATTATCTCCATTAAACAAGTTTTCAGCATCACAATACAATATTCTTCCAATTAAATTGAAATGTGTTATGTAGCGCATAATAATTTGGGGACTAAAAGTGTGAATACTTTTAAATGTGGCATATAATTTCCTAATGCAGGATACTTTTCAAATGCGATCTCCCGCTGAAAGAGTTCATTGTATCAAAAAGTAGAAACCTGTCAATAATACCCATATGTGCTATAAAATGTTTTCATTTCTTTCATGGTATGTTATGCTTCATCAGTTTCCTTAATCCTAGCTGCAGTTCACGTTGCCGTGCTGAAACAGCTCACTGAGCAGTAATTTATCTCCTGACTGTGGCATAACAACCACAAATACAGGTTATTCTGGGAGCGAGGATTTGCATTGCATAAACCGTATTTTTAAAATCATTTTCAAATGAGATTAATTCATGATAGGGAAATTTTGCCTCTATTTTTGGATCCGGTTTCCAAGACACTTGAGGCTGAGTCTTGAGTGTTTTGTTGGGTATCAGGCAGAATCTTCATTTGGGGATTAGGGATTTCAGTAAAAACGGAATGATACCACGAGAGAAATGAAAAGATGTTTCCCCCATTTACTTTAATACCTATTTAAAATTGGCATTGGAAAGATAATGACAGATTGCATTTTAGCGGAATTTTTCAGCTGTGCACTAGATGACTTGTATTTCTTTTCAATTAGGTTGACTGCTTTAGCATGGTGGGAGATTACTTCTCCTGCATGCTGAAAAGTTATTAACAATTAAAATGGAGGGGGGAGCAAGTAGCAGAGGATTATTGCAGTCGTCTTTGCCAAATGACTAGGGTTTCTCTTTGTAAGTATCTTGTTTTAATGTTTGCTGCTAAGTGAGAATGGTATGCATTGAATAGATATAATTATTATGAGAAAAAATATTTTTTACAAATGTAAATATTTGCATAACAGTGGTACTTAAATAGCTTGACCTCATGCATCAGAAGGAAGCAAAGTTTTCTTCAGGCATAACACTGTGTGAAATGCATTTCTCAGGCTTTCAAGGCCCAGATGTAGTAAACAACACTTTTCTTCCTATTTCTTTTCCCAAAGTGGGGAAGAAAACCAAGGGATGCACAAGAGTCTCCTCTCCAGCACTGGAGAAACAGGATGTTGCAGGGGAGTGCGGGTGACCCTATGGCCTCAGCCATCTGCTTGAATCCACCTTTCTCCTCCTCTCCTTTGGGCAAACCTCACCTAAGTTCCCTTGGCTCTGTCTCTGCATTACTGAGCTACTTCCGGTGGCTTTCTTACAAATTATCATTGATTTTGTCAATGGTAATGAAACTCAGAATAATAACAGCAAACCCCAGCTTGAGGCACTAAGCAGTTAACCAAACTCTCTTCTCCAAACTGCCCTCCTGAGAAAGCAGGCAGAGATATTCCAGCAATCAGTGGGATCCCGTAACTTTGATGTTCTCCCAAAGCAACACCTTACCTTTGTTTTTTTTCCCCCTTTTGATTACTGAAGTATTTTTGACTGCAGACTCATCGTACATTGCCAATGTCCTTTAAGAATCTCTATCTGGCTTACCTTGATCTGCTCTGTTTCCACCCTGCTGATTTTTCCATAAAGGCTTATATTAATCCAAACCAACTTTCATTTAATAAACGTCTCAGCAACCAAATGAATATTTAGCAATCATAACTCCATTTCCATCACAACAGGTAGTGGCGCAGTTGGCTCCAAATGATGTCCACTTTTATACCGACTCCACACACATAAATCCCATTTTTATTATTTATATTGTTGCATGACTAGATTACATCCATAAGAGGCTTTTAAAATAAACAAAAAAAAAATAAATAAAGGTGTGTGGAGAGATGCCTACACACAACACAGAACTGTATTAAGTCAATAAAGTTCATTTTGGCGTTGTGCAAAATTACCAAGTCTCACGTGCAACTATTTTTTTCAGTCTTAACAGAATCACTCAAAATCTTGGTGAGGGACACTGACACAGTGGCTTTTTCTTCCAAAGCTAACCAGGACTACTGACTTGCTACTGTACAATTATTTCTAGAGAATCTTCTGCACTATTATCTAGGAACAATGTTCACAACTCTTTTGAGTAATTTATCTTTGAAAACATTCTCTAAGATCCAGACCTTCAATTTCAGTAAATTTGCATAGTGCAATTGATCTTATATATACACCAATTAACACTGTTTGAAAATGTAACTCTAGACTGAATTAAGTCTGGTAACAGCTCTGGCCAATTTTTTGTTCATGCAGTCTAGGGGTAGGCAAGTGTAATTACATTTGAAATCTGAGTACCGAAGTCCAAGTGACAGTAGACTAAAAAAATACTACCCATGGCATTTTACCTGGACAAAACCTTCAAATAACTCAGGATCAAATATTTTATGTTCTAGACCTGTTTTTTTTTTTTTTTTTGACAGGAGTTCTTCTGGTAGAAGAGATCATTCTGAAATTAAAAATACCTTAATATCTATGCATACACAAATAAAGACACAGATAAATTCAGATTTATATTAGTCATGTATGTGTATCCTGATCTTCCCACATCCTTTTTAGACTAGTACAACTCTGCTAACTTCAGAGCAGCTATTCCTGATTTATATCCCAGCTAACACTCATCAGAATCACACCTGGCCTCATATTTCACATGGAAAGGTTCAGGATCACGGTCCTTGTGCCATATGAAGATCTCAATCTTCCACACGATTTTTTTTTAAATCAATTTGAGCAGTCCATATGTTATGTGGAGTTTTATTTAACAAAACACAATCCAATTTTTGGCCATCAAAGTGAAGGGGTACACCAAGTGCGTGGACGGAGACAAAACCACTCACCTGTCATTTGAAGCCAAAATGGAGCCAAATGAAATGCTCTGTGAAAGTATCTGGGAACAGGATGTATGAAATAGGCAGAAAACAAACTGCCCTGTGTGGTGGTGATGACAGAAACAACTCTTTAACCATCTGAAAAGCATCTTGTGATAAAAGCTGTGGTTTCAAAAGCAACGTGAGGGGCAGTATATGCGAATCAGGTTTGCATGTCTGAGGTTTGCTGCTGAATTGCTTTGAACCTGCTAATGGTAATTGATGGCTATTAATTATTTTTTGTAACAGTCATATATCTATACACAGCCATGGAACATGCTTTGTCCTTCTCCCAGCCCTTTCTCAAAGTGCACAGAAGCCCAGGGATCAGCACATTGGAGGAGCCCAATATTGACTTCTCTACTGAGATGACCAGAGGCACAAGCAATATTAAACTAGACGTGCCAGCTGCAGGGTTTTTTGTGTTCTGCAACCACACAGACATCTCTGTGGATTCCTGTAAGAAGATTCCTTTGTATCCTTATTGGACATACTCTTATTGGACAAATTGTTTAATTAATTTTCTGATTCCTTTTATTATATTTCTAACAGGTAGGTTTGCTTCTTTAATAATGAAAATAATCTGCATTTATGCCAGTTAAGCAGATCTAATATTATTTTTCTTGAAATCCTAGAAAAAGAATAATCATTCATTATAAAGTAGTGAACTTATACTTAATTCTATTTAGGAATAAAAGTTATAATGGTGTGAAATTCAACAACTATATAAGTATCTGAGATATTAACAAATAAACCATTTCTGTGCAGGAAGTCAATAATCATCCACAGTAATCTTCCAAATCTAATACCTAAAATATCTTCCAAACATCTTATATCAAATATCTAAAGTGTGTTTGAGGTTAGTTATGTTTTTTACTCATTAACAGCTCTTTCCTAATCCTTAGTTCATCTTCCTTAGAAGTTTTTTGAAAAAGATTATTGTAAAGATATTTACAGTGAGGATCAGTGGTGCAGGAGGATTTTAAATGTCAAATTCCCACTGACAGTCAATATTTTTGCTGTGAAATGGCACTGGACTGTAACAATAGACACCTAGAAAAATCCAAGCTGCTGACTTGGATGTTAAACTTGGAACCAATATTAGGTGAGCTCTACAAATAATCCCAGGCCTATGATAAGGAAGAATAGGACTTTTATTTATATATATGTATAAATGGTGGTATATCCTCTTCCTTTTCCTTAGGAAGTTCCACTATTAAGCTCTTGCAGGATTATAAATCTGCAGTAGTCACAAAAAAATTCTAAATAAGGACTTCTTCAGCCAAAATAACTTCATAGATATTTCCTAAAAGAACTTTATACATATTCCCTAAAAGCTGGGAGAAGAGAATCATTTCTTTCCAAGAACCAAGCAATTAATTTATTGAATACGAGGAAATTATGTAAATTATAAGACATCACAGGGAAGCGGAGACTTCTCACTCACCTTCAGGACATGGAGTTAAGTTTTAAAAAATAAATTTAAAAAGAAGCCTACTATTTTTTGCCTTTATAGCATTGGTTCAGTTTCCATTTTTCTTAGTTCAGGCATCAGCTGTTCAGTGAAGAGTGTCCAGCTGTTATCACTGCTGTATCATTCAGCAGCAGTAAGCAGCAGAGATCTGAGGATGATGTATATAAGCAGTTTAAATTACACAGATCTCTAACTGGGGACCTGAGACACTATAAGTGCACATGCATATTTACACTTAAATACATAAATAGAGAAATAAAAGGAAGAGAGATAACATTATATCGAAAAGAAAGGGAAGTAATGAACTCAACAGTACTTTCTAGACGTCACAAATGTATTTTTAATGTATTTTTAATTCCTTACATTTCTAACCTTTAAGGCTTTACAAAAAGGCTTAACAGTTTATATAGTAGATATTAAAGCTCCTGCTGCTTGGCTTTTCCACGCTTAATGTTTGTAGTGGCACTCACTTTCAGTGAAAAGGTAATATTCAAAAGTAGAAAGTCTCAAGAAAAGGACTCCTTTATAGACAAAGAATTTCGGTAGAAAGAAATTCCAAGTGTAATTTTAAGTTCTTCACCTACAGATCTAATCGCACCATCTTGGCCAGTACTAAATGTTGTTTGCTCCAAACTAAAAACACTGCTTCAGGTGACAAACACCTGGTCTCCTCTCCTCTGCCAAAGTCAACACCGCAGTGGCTGTGAAAAATAAAGCTCTGTATTACTTTATAGTACCTGCAGATCAAAATGTTCTGATGTATTATTGGGGAAAAAAAAATCAAACAAAAGCATTTGATAAATCTTTGTGTATCATTACTGTTCTCTATCTTGAGCACTTCAGAAATAGGATAGCTGCACACATATAGGACTTTTACACACACACACACATATATATATATATATATGTATGTGTATATATATACACACACACGTGAATGGGCAAACACTTCTCAAGAAAGTCAATGTAAATTCCAAAGGATAATAGCCATCCCTAGAGGCTGGTGTATTGCAACACCCAAGGGAAAAAAATTCAGTTCTATTGCAAACTTGCTCTAGATATTTGGCTTTACTCCAAAAGCAGCTTCAATAGAATATGCATTTTACTCAGCTGCCCCTCAAAAATAGCACTGCAATTTTCCCGAGTACAGCTGAATTGAAAAGCACATTATGTAATTTTTAGTGCAGAAATCCAGTGATGCTGTTTGATCACTCAGTTTCTGTAGGCCACACAGTTTCTACTATATACAGATCAGAGGAGACACAGTGAGGGATTCTGTCAGCTGCTCTCGAAGTATTTCAGGAAAGATTTCATTTTATTGAGGTGCCTTAACTGCACCAAGTCCTTCAACACATACATGCTGCTCTGAGGCCACGTGCAGCCCATGCATTCATTGTCTGGGTGAAGACTTCAAGGTGAGGCCCTTAATCAGAATAAACTGCATGTCAAATCATAGAGGAGCAAATTTTGTTGAGAAGAAAACCCAGGCAGTCTTGCAAGACTCTTCTCTTGATCCAATCTCATTTTCCATTTATGCTAACAATATAGAACGGGTCGCTTGGAGCTCTTTATCTTTTCACTGATTATACCATACTGTATTCCGTACGTACTTCATTGTCCTCAGTTATAAATGAGCTATAACAGAATTTTAATAAAATTCAGGACACATTTTCTGAGTCTTGTTTGCTATTAAGCACAGGTAAAATGAAATTTATTATTTCAGTTGGGACAGTACATTTAATGCTGATATATCGCCTAAGATATTAACTTCTAATCAGATGCTACTGAAATATATTTCAGCTTGTAAACACTCAAGTGTTTTGTTGGGCTGTGCTCTGGTTTTTTACTGCACAACAGTAAAAGTGTAATTGAATAACTAGATTTTCTGTGCTGTAACATGTTTTGTTAAATCCATTCAACCAAACAACTGCAGATTCAAGAAATTAGTGATTTCCTATCAAAGAGTACGTCAATGTAATATGGTGAGTGCTTTCCACACAATATAGAAGAAAATAGAAATTTCACTTTTGCAAGCTTTTTTTCTTGCAAGTATTTCCTCCCATTTTCTTTGTAGCTTACACAGGCCATGGAATCAGATGGCCTTGGGCATAAGACACCTGGAAGTATTGGGCACATGTTCATTCACAGAGCATTACTTGTAAGAATATATATAGAATATGATGTACATATGTAACTTGTTCTCATTTGATAATTCTATAACACAGATCGCATTTAATTCATCCTGATCTGGTAGTCCATGTAGATTATTAATAAAATAATTATTTCAATTTTTATAAGTCAATTTTCTATCCCATAAACCTTTATTTAATCCTTCTCCCCGAATTTTGGCCAGAGTTCTGCAACTTTACTCTTGATTTATGAACATACTGTCGTTGTCTACCTTGTCCCCTGGAGGGATAATTTGCAGATTGGTTATTTGACAAGTACTGGGAGAAAGCCATTTCCTCTCTCTTTGCCCAGCTGTTCCAGGCAGTGAGAGTAAAGAGACACTATAAACCATTTTACCTTCCCTAAAGTCCACAGAGATCAATAGATACTGCTCCTTTGCTCAGTTCCTCAGACCCATACCTAGCTAATATTTTTACACCAAAGTTCAAAGGTTTTAAGACAGAACTTAAAGATATCATGGCTTTTTCAGCACCAAAACTCAGCCACCTTCTTGGTTCCCTCACACCATTCGTAAAAACTCCAAAGAGAAGACCAAAATTCACACCATGAAACAAATTCAGTGTGGGTAAAATTGCCAGGAGAAAATGGACACATTCAGAAATCTGCTTTAGAGGAGACAGAAAGTGGTTTTTCTCAGTGAATGTCCACGGAGCTCAGCTGGGGACAATGAGATGCAATATTTTAGATTTGCTCTTGAGAATCCTGAGAATTTGCTAAATCTCTGTGTTCAAATGTTTTCCTCTTTGTAAATGTCACAGCTCACTGTTATTGAATGTTTATCTATTGTAAAGTTACGCTGAAACAAAAGCCATATTTAAAATTTTGTCGTTTTATTTGTAGAGAAAAATCCTGAGCAACTAAGGCACAGAAGCTTTTTCTTAATACTTATCCTTGTTAAATACTGACTTAATGTTACTGCTATGGCTAAGGGTGAAAGATGCATGGCAGCAACACGATGCATGAGTATTGAGGTTGTTTTCTTTTCTTGCTGGAGTTTTGAGAGAGAGCAAAAACACAAAGAGAAATAACACTGATCAAAATGAGATGGAGAACTTATCACATACAGCCTGAACCAGGACAATGGATAATTTCCTTCAAGCCTGCTGTAGCCCTTGAAATAAGCTAGCTAGATGAAAATGCTAGGATTTTAAATATAACTCTCTGTCTAAGCACTTCAATTTCCCACTGTTCTACAATAGGAAGTGATAACTCCACATATTGAAAGAGTCCATTTAAAGTCACCTAAAGAATTTTAAAATATGTCTCTATCTGATGTGCTGCTGCAGCCTGGAAACTACTGCAATAGGCTTGGATAGAACACAGAACTTCCAGTATCTGTCTTGTCTGTAAGGCAGTGGGAACGTTGGACACTGAAAATCAAAGAGCGTGTCACAGCATCTGTTCTTTGGCCCACATTCTCGCTGTGTGTTCCCAGTGCACCTCTTTACAGAGGTCCAAAACTTTCATCACCAATGAGTGCTTCCAACATATTTGCTAGAACCACAAAAACCCAAATGTGTTAAGGAACAGTGGTTCTTAAATAAGGTCATGATAACATGACAATATTTAATCTTTAAAGGAAAAACTGATCCTTCCCTCCTTCCCAACCAGTCCATTTCTACTAAGCTAACAAGCAGAGAATATAGAAATATCTTTCCCAACTTAAACTACATGGTGGCTCTCAGTGTATCATCTCATGGAACTCAAAGATAAATGAGTCACCCCAGGAGAGACTCACAAGTCTATTTGGTGGCACAAGAATAACTGGTGAAATAAAGCATTCATTTAGTTTCATTTAGATTTAAACCCTAAGCAACCGAGTTTTAAGGGGAGCAAAAAAAAAAAGAAAAGGCAATTTTCTCTTACAGGCCACCACTTCTCACAAAAACAGTGGAAACAGGAGGGCTTGGCAACTGCATTTTTAGCAGTTCCCAGTCCTGTGATTGGGACAAGGCTTGACAATGAAAATAAAGGCTCCTTGCCTTGGTGACCAAATTCCTTGCTTTGCAGAGGTGGCATCTTAGGCACTCAGAATCTCGCACCTCTAACCTTCCAGGACTCTGTTTCTCCCCCTTCAGTACCAAACTTTTTCCCCACTGAAAATGAAAAAAGTCACTGTACAGTTAGTCAACAAGAAGTACCTTAAACCTTTTATTCTGTATGAAGTTGATTGTGTTTAGAATGCCTGGCTAAAACTGTTCATATAAATTATGAACTAGATATTGGTTTAAAACAAGATTTGTTTAATGTGTTTTGATAGAAAATAATCAGTGCAGTATATACTGACTTTTCCATTGAAGAGTGCTGCAACATAAAAATATTTTATAATGTATTTTAAAAAGTTTGTGTTTATAATACATTTTCATTAAAGAAATCCATGTTATAGAAGCTGTTTTTAAAATCAAACAGTAAACAGTTTTCAGTATAGAATGTGTTTCCATTAGCACTCTCTGCACAAGGAAAGCACATTTAGAAAAAAAAAAATCTAGTGATTGTTTTGCATAAAAGGTGCATTAGCATGGAAAATTTCAGCAAAAATTATAATATGTTTTTGAAAGCATTCACCTACTGCATTCATGGTAGAAGCACATACTACTCTTGTGGTAGGTGAATTGTTGTTTTAGAGAAGAGAAATATTCTTCATAATTGCTGTAAATGCAGTATTTTCTCTCTAAAGAATTTCTGATGGTAAAAATGCTTGATCAGAGCATGGTGTCTGTATCACAGCAGCACTCAGATGTTCAACGCAGATCAGGGCAAGGTGGTACACCAACATAAAGTTTCTTCCCTGAAGGATTGCACCTTTTTTAAGGAAAAAGGAAAAAAAAAAAAAAAGGAGGTGGGGGGAACAGGGAATGGAATATCTGAAGTAATATTAAGATCATATCCACATCCTTACCACAACAGGGAAGAGAAGCCAGATTACCACAGTTTGAATGAAGGTGTAGTGGAGCCCTACAGAATATTTTGTGTATAAAGTTTTTGACTGCCTTATTCTCTGCTTGTTTTTCACTGGTGCTGGAAACTGCCATATCATAATCTGCTGCCCTTGTAGGGATCTGAGCACAAAGATCACAGATTTACAGACATCCAACAGGGAATTCCTTCAAGGAGACTGTCAGTTCATTTATGCTCCTACTGATCCCTCAGATGCAATACTTTTGGTAAATAACTAATTTTGTTAGAACTGCACTTATTTTTCCACCATACACACAAAGGTTAAGGTTTGGTACTTTTTTATTCTAGCTCACAAGACCCCAACAGTCTTTACTGAAGCACTCATAATTTCAAATCAATACATTTGCCAGAGGTAGCTATTTCGTAAGTGGCTTTATAAGGGTCCCCTCACTGCACTCAAAAGTGCATAGACATATTGTCATTCTACAAAGTCCAGGAATTGATTCAGAGCTCATTTACACTTTTATAAATTAAAGAATTCCATTCAAGCCGTTTTGCCATAATGATTATAAGCCATCAGGAATTAATGCAAAAAGTTAATACTTGTATCAAGAATGTGAAAAATATTTTCCAATTTGCATTTTGTTACTGCATTACGATATTTACATGCTAAAGAGTGCGTACTGTATATAGTATTAATAACTTTAAATCAATTTATTATTCAGTGAAACTACATTAATGTAATGTTATGGTTAAGAATTTAAATACAAAAATGACAAGAAATTTTAAAGCTGTTTCCCACAGCAGACATAACTCACTCATATATAAATCTCAATGTAACTGGAGTAGTAAAAATATTAATATTAATTCATTAAAATAATCATTTAGGAAAATATAACATCTTTTCACTGACTGCTCAATGACTTATAAGAATTTTGTTGTTCAGTAGCCGCTCAGAGCCAAGCAATCTCAAATGAGTCCTGCTTCATCCAGGTCTTGGACAACTCCCACAGCCTGCTCAGAGCTGTTTCTGACTTCATTTGTTAGTGCAAGCAGAGTTATTCTGGGTAATGTTAAGGTTTCAATGAGGAGTATACAACTGGTTTCAATTAATACACACTCCTCACCAGTTGGTTGAGGTTGGACAAGGTTATGAGCAACCTGGTCTAGTGAAGGTGTCCCTGGCCATGGGCAAGCCATTGGAACTGGCTGATCTTTGAGGTTCCTTTAAACTCAAAATCATTCTATGATTACTTTTGGTTAATTTTCTTAGTCTCTTCCTCAGTCATTCCCTACCCTAGCCCAGGGGAAAGCGTTGAGCTATTTCAGCAGCCGGACACTCCCAGTGCCAGTGTTAGGGTTTAATCAATTTGGAGGCATGAAGTCGTAACCGTTTTCAGAAATGGACATGGGACAAAGAGTAACACTGAAGACTACAGATTATTCAACCACTGCCTTCAGCTATCACTACTCTTCATTAAGATTTTCCTGCAAATTAATTTTGCCCGGTATTTGTTTTAGCTAGGGCAGGCAGAAATTGTTCTGTGGCGTCCTCTATTTCTATTCAGCATGTAGGGTGAAGGAGCTTCATTCTACTCAAGCACCAAGTAAAACAAGGCATGATCAGCAAAGTGAAAGTGGAACCCTCTGTAAGGCCCCAAACAATTTGCTTGACAAGGCTTGTAAAAGGTCTTATGCTTGTTCATGATACATGAGTTAGACACATGTGAGAAATACTGACAAGATATTCTCAAGAGTCTAAACAACAAAAAGGCATTACTGGCAACTTTATAAAATCAGAGAACTTTGACAAAAGGTTTAGAGCAGCATTCAGTCAATATGAAACACTTTCCAAAGCATTAACTTAGTCCATTCAACTTCCCCATGTATCTAAGGCAAAATTATCTGTGTTGGCACAGGAACTTGCCACAAGACCTTGTCTCCCTGCTGTTTGCTAAAAACTCTAAGGAACAAATGTTTTGAAATCATAAACAAGGGTAATTGATCAGCTGCGTGAAACAGGCATCTGCTCATCCATGAAAGCACATGAAGTGGCATGTGAAGGACATAACAGGGAATCTTGACTTTCAAGCTAATGGGGTCAACCCATCAGATCATGTGCAGCTTTTTGGATGGCAGCACACTCACCCCGCATCTTCCATGTTCAGGGGAAGTCAGGAGCCCCATGAATTGGCTAAAAATCCCTAGGAATTAACCATATACTATTTGTAAGTACTCTGGGCGAGCAAATCCTTACTGTACCTGAGGAGTCTGTGTGTCCAAATCGACAGTGGAAAAAAGATCAACATTGTAAACCTAGAAGAATTGCTCAGAGATAAAGATCTCTAATTTTTCCATTGTCCCAAGAGGGCTACAAAGGTGGTGAAGGGCCTAGAGAGGAAACCTTACGAAGAGCAGCTGAAGTGACTCAGTCTGTTCAGCCTGGAGAAGAGGGGACTGCGGTGCAGTCTAAGCTTCCTCCTGAGGGAAAGAGAACGGGCAGGCTCCAGTCTCTTCTCTCAGGCAACCGGTGACAGGACCTGAGGGAAACAGCCTGAAGCTGTGTGAGGGAAGATTTAGGTTGAATATCAGGAAACAATTCTTCAACCAGAGGGTTGTTGGGCACTGGAACAGGCTCCCCAGGAGAGTGGTCACATCCCCAAACCTGCCAGAGTTCGAGAAGTGTTTGGACAATGCTCTCAGGTAGGTGGTGTAATTCTTGGGGCTGTCCTGAGCAGGTCCAGAAGTCGGACTCAATGATCCTAGCGGGCCCCTCCCAACTCAGCATATTCTATGATTCTATGCATTTTAATAGTAGGATTTCTACAAGCATTGCTTGTGTACACTCTTACGCCCCCTGGAGCTCTTCTCTACTTGTACAGAAATGGTTTATAATCCTTTTCCCAGACACAAGTCTATATATATATTTAAGCAAATCTCTTAAAGAAGAAAGCAAAATTAAAACAACAGCTACTAATTAAAAGAGTAATGATTAATTTTTGCAATTCTTCCTAAGCACATCACATGGAGAATACCTCTTGCTCAAACAGCTTCCGTGTCCTCTTGCATAAGCTGACCATTGATGGAAGAAAGCTGTGCTGCTAGAAGAAAGTTTAATTATTTGTTTATAGTTGTGATCCAGAGCCCAGTGAAGACCAGCCATGCCCATCCTACTCAAGGGAAGACACAGGTTGACTTTTTGAGACAAGGTAAAATTTGTACCAAAAACATTTCCAATATTTTACTGTGATTCTTAGTTTTATGAATAATATCCCTTGAGGAAGGTAAGTGAGAATACAGCCAGCTTTAATGTTCACACAAGCACTTATCTTGTGGTCAGCCACATTCTGAAAGCCAATTGATTGTATATATTTTAGTACACACCTGAAAATATCTTTAGAACTACTGCAGCTTCAGAGATTTATTACAGTACTTCTAAAAGACATTTCTTTTACCTTGGAAACGTTTTGGACAAGGGGGAATTCCTTTTGGGAGACTCAGGAATTAATTAGGATTACTCTATGAATAGGAATTTTATTTAACAAAACCCATCAGGATTGAAAATTAATGCCCCGAAAGCAGAAGGCACATACTTGAAGTATTATAGGGGTCTTTGTTGGCATAATTTCTAGGCAAAATCTCAACCATTAAAGGGTCCTTTTTATAATTATCATTTTAGAAACATATTGCAATTAATGTTGGAAAGTATGTACTTAAAATTATGCTCTTTTTACACAAGCTAGTTGTAAGTCAATTCTTAAAATCTTTAGATAAGACTAAAAAATAAAATATTGATTTACTCTTTCTTCCTCTTATGCATGTAGCCAAATAAGCTTTTTAATCTTGTCTTTTTATATTGTCTTACACATGATCATATTTATGTTCAGTATTTTGGGGATCTATCGTATTCAGTCTGCAGATTCAGTGTTCTATTGCAATTTTTTTTCTGGTTTAAAGGTGTTAAAGGCATAGGACAGTTGTTTTTTCTTTTGCTACATATATTTGTGTCTACCAAGGATTTCTGTGTCAACAGGCAAAAGTAATCATGAATGTTATAATATGACCTCGAGTCAGAGTTGATCTATTTTCTTTGTTATTATTATTATTGTTATTGGAATAAAGAGATATCCAGAGGTGTTTGTTTGCCACCATGAAGCAACCAGTTAAACATTATAACTTTTTGAAAGTGTCCTAATATAACAGTGATCATCTTGCAAGGAAAAGTCAACCAAAAATGGCCAGGCTTCGGAGTCACAGACATCAAAGAGCCTTGGCAGCAAGCACTCACTGAGGATACACTTCCTACTCAAACACTCCAACCAGGAATCTGGCTGGCCAATTTGGTTTGGTTGCTGCTTAAAAAACAACCAGTGACTGTCCAGCACTTTATTACCTTGCAGTACCCACACATGGGCCCACACACACCAGGCACTGCAGCTGTGGGAATAACCGCACCAAGAAAAAAAGGAGTTTTCATAGGAAAAAAAAAATGATTGAAAATTCAAGCTGCTTGCAACTCATCAGCTTGACAAAACCTGTTATTTCTACGTTCACACCCAGCCATGTGCACAGTCATTTGTTGCTGCAGAGAGGTGGAAAAAGCAGAGCAGGGAAGAAATCAACACTTACCTCGAGCATGTACATCTTCCAGAGGCTGCATTCTGCACTGCACTCTGGGAGGGACAGTGCCTCCTACACAGCCCACTGTCCACTGACTAATCATTAGGCCACTTGCTTTCTCATGTGTGCAAATTAGCGAATTAAAATTATTAAACTGACTTTGTAGAAACTGGGGATTTATACAACTAGCGAAGGCTTCTGTGGGTTTTGGGGTTTTTGTCGAAAAGAGAAAACACAGACAATAGATTGTTGTGCTCAGGTTATGATGCCCATAAGTAAGCTCAGTAGCAGTTTTGACTATAAAAAAAGATTACAGGCGAATGTATCATTCACCACAAAGCACACAGAAAACAAAAAGTGCAATGAAATTTTTCATTTTTTCCTGTAAGAGCCAGATTAGTTTTCAAAGGTCAACTTTTTATCATTTGTACCCCATAAAACCATGGTTGGGAAGCAATTCCACACCACGTGGACACAGGCTGGCCATTGACATACCTGCATGATCAGCCAGACACACGTGTACAACCAGAACTCCAGCATTACTCCTTACTGAGCTACCAACTCACCCAGGCTTCTGCAGGCGATCCTGCACGTGGGGAAACTTTTATTACAAATAATGCTTTTATTCCATGGTAAGAGATAGAGATGGACATTCTGAGCAGGCAAAGATGCCCATGAAATCAGCTACCAGAGGATGAGACCCACCCTCTCATCTCACAGTCTGTATTTCATGTTGCCTATCAAAATACTTCCATTATTTGTTACCTCTGGTTTTGACACATTTTCTAAATAGACATTACAGAAAAAATATATTATCCTCTAGTTCTAGCAGCTAAACCACAAATCCTCTCTTGCAAATGGAAGGAAGAAGAGAGCCTACTTGCCCTCCCCAACATACACACAAGTGGCAGAACTAAAGTGGTGCTACCATTGCCAGGCTGCAGTAAATTTTCTTCCTTACTCATACTGTCTTATTAGCTGTAATGCATTTTCTAACAGATGAAGTTACTGTCACTCCAGAGAATGTGTGTTTTATTGATGAAAAGAAGAGAAAATCATTAGCAGTAATGTTGGTGAAGGTGCACACCTTGGTAGCAACAGAATGGAAAATACAAATAGAATATTAAATGGAACAGCTATCAGGAACATGAAATTGGTCAAGTGCAAAGACGCGAGGCAAATCGTTCAAGAAAAAGAGTCATAGAGTTCAAGTATTTGCAAGTGGTCCAGCCCTGCTGGCTACAGTCAACTCTGTCATACCAGGGGACTGAAATACTCTGGTTAATGAAAAATCCAAGATTATAGACACATTACAGGGATCTAGATGGCTCTGTAGCCTCAGCTGGAATCAAGCAGGGCTTGTCAGCCATAGTTCAGATCTGTCCTCAGCTGACCCGGGCTGGTTCCTTGCACAGCCACTGAGCTGCCTCCATGCTCCGTGGCACTCTGCTCCACCAGGATCTTATCATCCTGAGCACCACGGCAGTCCCCAGCCAACGCTCTGAATTCCCACGGCATGGGACTTCCCGGGAACGGAGTGTTTCGCTGCACGGGATGAGACCAGCCCTGCCCGGTGGGGCTGTCGCTGAGCTGCTGCTGGCTCGGTGCCGCTGTCTGCAGGGCCATCTGGTGCTGCTGTGCCTGGCTCCCTGGCCACGGCACGGGGCTTTGCCACCGTCCAGAAAGCACCTGGAGCCAGCTGCGGATTAGCTGCTCGCCGCGCTGCCGTTTCCTTGCCGTGCGTTTATTGTGCAGTGTACATTAATAACAAAGGAGAGGCGCGTAAGGGGTGAGCTCTGAAATGGTGTATTTTAGTACAGTCGGAGCACGGGCGCTTTGTTCCCGGAATTTCTCACATTTCCAACAAACACAGGTGTAATTTTAGGCAGGCAACTAATCTCCTGATGCTTTGTGTGTTTAAGTATTTGTCAGCACGCACAAAACCCTACAGAAAATTAGAATTCATTTTGCTAAAAAATGGTTTTCCATTGCTCAAAAAAACTCTCAGACACTTGACAAATAAAGAGATGTATGAATAACTTTCTACTGAAATCTTATTACATTATTCAGAAAAAAACCTCACTTTTGCCCACCCAGTATAGCTTAAGGGACATGCTTTCTTTAGATACCTAATATCACCTTCCAAATTAAAGTGAAGTGAAACCTGAAGTGAGACCAGAAATCCTGGTGGACTGCTCTGCTGCAGCTAATTGGTGTGTCCTGAGGCTGCCTCCCAGACAGGAAAGGCTGAGGACACTGGAAGCTGCCTGCCTCTGCACCCAGGCTTGACTGAGGCTTCACATGTGATGGCTGTGCCCACCAGAAACTACTGAGCATGGTGATCAAATGTTAGACGGGAATTTTCCACTGAAATCTATTCTTCAGCAAAAAAAAAAAGAAACCAACCCACAGTCACTGTAACAGCTACTGCCTCTCTTCCTGATCCAAAGCAAAAGCTAGGATTTTCATCTTCACAGGCCCCCTGGCATGGGAGGATACGGTGTTAATTGATGATGAAACCAGTGTACCAGGGAAAGAAGTGAAGAACGCATTTTAAAGCCTTCCATTTCATAAACCCATCCATATATTTAATACATGCATTTAAAGCTATAAAGCATTTGTTTTACATTCAATTTTATTCTATTTGTCAGACTACAATTCACTTCTGTGTATAACGTCCCGACATTAATAACATCATTAGGGGTTGCAGTGATCTTATAAATAACTTGTAAAACTTGCAGAGGTCAGAAAAATCCAACCTCATAGCCACTCAATCAAAACAGTCATAATCATCTCGTGTAAGCATATTCCAAACTGATGTGTCAACATATCACAGTGGCCAGAAAAATTACAAATAGGAACCAAAGACAAACCACTGCAATGCCATCATTCTGCACTCCCCTGCCATTATTATTTTTTAAGTTGTAACGCCTGCAGAAACGAGTCGGTTTGGGTTTTTTCCAGCAAATTCTACTGCTTTATGTTGGAATGATGTTTTGATTCCTTCCCTTCTATTTCATTAAACAGTAAATCACTCCAAGGTGTTCTCCCACCCATGTCCTGAAGAAAAGTCCTTTCCTCTTTTATTGCATTTTGTCCCCCATGGCCTTGTCGATCAAAGTTTCCCTTGGAGAATTCTCTACTCTGGTTCATGCAGGTTGCACCTAGTGAGATGCTCTCAGTTCAAGGAGCCGTGGAAAGAGAATGATTCCCTGAGATTTTTGAACTGCAACTCGTTGGGGCAAATCAGTACCACAGAAAATGCAATTTAATCTTGAAATAAAACAAAAAATATGTTTTACTCTTTCCTCATCAATTATTTTTTTCCCAAGAGCTTGATACCAAATTTTGTGACATTTCAGTGTTTCAAGTTTGACCAGATTTGGGAAAAAATAAGTGTTGGGATACTTAAGTTTCCCGTCAGATAGAAAGTCTGATTTTTAGGCTCTAACCAAAATTGTTTCGTTCAAAATGAAGCAAACAAAACACCCCTACTCGGGTTTTTCAAAACAAACAATTCTTGCTCAAGGAGAACATCAATCAATACAACAGGGACATTCAACTATATTGAATAATGTTGCTATTTATCTATTCTTTGTTTTTTAATAAGTGAGCTTTAAGACTCAGTTCAGTCCTAATTTGAATACACATAAGTTCCATTGGCTGAACATGTTTTTTGCTGTGATAACTCAAAATTTTCAAAACCAAAGAATACATTACTTTTTAGTCACTATGCAAAAATCACAGAAATTGGAAACCAGTAAGCTGCATAAATGGTAAAGCACTGATTACAAGTATTTTTGAATAATTGCAACCTGTGTCTAGCACTGTAAAGTTTTTTGAATGCTCTTAATTCCCCTAGACTATCATATATAGAAGAAAATCTTTACTAAATAATTCTGAGGTTCAAAAAGCCCAAAAAACCAGAAGTTTTCAATCTTAGCTCAGAAAATAGTTTTAGGAGTCTAGGATTCTGGAAATTATTTTGGTTCATGGCCTTTTTTCTTCCAAATTAAAAGTCTCAAAGTTGTTATAGTATCCTGGTCAGTGTTTTGGAGTAGATGTGCACAGTGAATTATATTGAATTTATGGCCAGATTTGTCATTCTAAAGTTGGCACAGAGCTGATTTCAGGTGTTTATGAAAGAGAGACACCCTACTTTCACCTAAATTTAGTACCTGTAGGTACCTATACTTAGACAACTGAAGCATCCACCACCTGCCCACAGGTAGCCAAGTTTGTTAAGAGGCAACTCACACTGGTTTCTGTTCAGGGAAAAAAAAAAAAAAAAGAGAAGAAGAAGATATTTAGATATTTCAGTGCAGAAGGTATTGCATCAGGAAGGATGAGTTGAGCTTTGTGGGGTCTGGGGATAGGAGTGTATATTATATTTTGTGGCACTTTCTGAAAGAGAAACAGAAGCAGAAATCAGTAATTTGATTACTGGTTTGACTGGGAAACTTTGAGAGGCTGTTTTGGTCTGACACTGTCTTCAGGCTCAGACAGCTATCAAGCTTTGCAGTGGTGCCTGAGACCAGAGCACCCCCCAGCATCACATCTCATATCGTAGTGCCAGGGCAGGATTTGTTATTGCCATTGCACACCTCTGTACAAAACCAGTAATAATAGAGGGGGGCTTTTCTTTGAGTTTTCATCTTATTTCTAAAATTGGGCGTTCTTTGGCATAAGAGAACACAGTATATACTTCTTCATACCTAATATTAGCTCTGGTAGCTTACCTAATGAAAAAAAAAAATGTCCATGATCACTTGGTGACCATATGGCATTCCATATGTTCGATGTGAACTGCAGATGTAACACTCTGAAAACGCTGTCCTTTGGCTGATCCGGGTGTCAGTCCACAAACTGAACAAGCGCAGAACCTCTCAACCCCGTTATGCCTGTGGGCTACAGAACAAATGCTCTGTCAGGTACGTCCTCAGGAACGCTTGCCAGGATCCCCCAAACAGTATCTGAAGCAGATTCTTCTTTTTAAACTCAGATATTTATTTTGACAATAAAAAAAGAAAGCTGTGAGCTTCAGATATATGTTGCTCTGCCATAACCTATGGGTCCAACGAAATGAGCAGAATCAGCTCTCCAAGGCTGCTTTGAAAACTCTAGTATGAAAAATGAGTTTGCACAAAGCAGTCCTCCAGCACTTTTGACCCACAACTCTTTTCAGGTGCTGAACAGCATTTCTGGTCAGTGAAAAGGAGAACCAATTCAGCCTGGGCAATAACCTTTCCTGCAAGGCATTCATCAAGAATCAGATCCCAGTTCATACCCTTATGCTCAACTAACCTAATACTAGGTTTATAAACTCTGAGTTTTTTCAGTAAAGTGCTTTTTCTACTCCATTTATTTTTCAAATAACTTTAAAATTTGAAAAAGAGTCACTTCTCCTTTCTTTTCCTTCCTGTTTTCAGTTTCCACTTTTTTAATGAGACAGAACGAGGAGCTGGAGGTTAAGCTGCTGCATTGCTTTAACATGAATCTCTGGGCAGTGCTGGGGGCCCTACAGGTAAAATGTCATTTTAAGTGTTGTGCAGTCGTGGGAAAAGCCAAAAGGTGCCCATGTGATAAAAAGTGTAGATTCACACTATATTTAAATGTGAGTTTTCATGCCATGGGCAGAGGCAACAGCACATGGCAGACAGTGGAAACTGTTAGATAGATAGTCATTGGCGTTAAGAAATCTCTTCATTGCTTTCCTATGCATATTATGAATATCCTTTTGCCTCAGTCCTCTTTTATGCCTCCTCCAAGTGCATAATTTTTTCCTCAATTTCCCCTCTATCCATTTTCTGACACTTCTCAAGCTTCTTCCTGTGATACTAAAATTGGCTAGAGTACAAAATTCCTAACACAATTTGAAGCATTAGAAAGCAGGCATTTCTTTACTGCAGCATGCTGGACATCTGGAGGGTATTTCTTCTAATCAGGTGTGTAGTGAAACTTTACAACAAGGTATTTATTACATCATGGTCATACATAGGTATGGGATATGATAACATTTTGGGTTGCCCAGGACAGCCCCAATGCACAGCTTCTCCCATCACAGAAACCTATAGCATCTTCTACAGCCATACAGTCTGCCACTGCATCTATTCTTGTAATAAAAATTTCCACTAATCTCCTTTTATTTTAAACCATTGTTAGAATGATGGGTCCAATGACATGTTTGAATTACAGGCAAAGAAAACCACAAAAATTCAGATTATTTGAAGAACAACCACATGTCCAGTTTTACAACTAATTCTCTTAACAAAGAGTGTACTAAGTTTAAAACATAACCAAAGATGGCTCACATGTCTACATTGATAACTATTTCATTTGAGGAGAGACATAGCATAAGTGCATCGACCCTATATCTGCATCACCATGTTCAGTGCATCTCTAGAAGCTCTCCAGTTTGATTCCTAGATGTTTATCTTTTTCTGCAAAGCCAGAACCATAAAACATAAACTTTTACAAAGGCTTTCCCCCTGCTGTAGTCAAGGACTGAGGTTAAATCACTTAATGGAGGAATAGCCACAACCCAAGCAACCCTCCTGTGATTAGCAAATGGATATAAATAGAAGTGATTGCTGTCCCCACTCTCTCAGGTAAGGCTGCAGCTATGGATCTTGCACAATAATTTTAGCAGGGATTCAGTAATAGAACACATTTATTAAATATAGGGTTTACAGAAAGTACAATGGTCAAATTGTAAGGATTAATTCCCCACATTCATATCTTCCTTCCCCCAAGAAACCTGCATCTTGGCAATTTTAGAAAAACCTTAATTCTTCGCCAGAAATATCTTCCATTATTGTTTCTTTTATCCATTTTTCAAATTTTTTTCCATATACCTTTAAAGTAGACCTTTGAGAGTTCATATTGTGGTTTTGATCTATTTGGCTTAGTGTTCTAAGTTATATTGAATTTAATCATGGGGTCATTTGAACCAAGTGGCTTTGCTGTTTCTAATCTACTAACTGCACATTTTTGCTGAGATTGGAAAGGACAAGTCCTATTAGTACTCTGACACCACAGGTCAATAACTCTTTATTTCTTCTATAATTTTATTTTTCACTGTGCCATGCTTTTCAGCTTTCCCAGTTCATACTGGGAAATTGAAATCACCCATCACTACAGCCTGTTTGTTTTCTTATTTTCCTCATGTTGTGCTGAGGACTGCTACTCTTTTCCTTCTACTGATGGCTTGTTCCAGGAGCAGCCAGCATTCTTTTACTTTCCCTAGTCTGCTGCTAAGATGTGTATATACCAAACACAAAGAGTTACTTTAGAAGAAAATATAATTTTGCACGCAGAAAAGTCATTCAGCAGATTCCTCACATATTTCTCATCTAATTCTTTACATTTAATTAAGTTTAACCTCCTCTACAAACTCTTCAAGGACATCACAGGAACAGTTTAAGGACATGATCTGCACACTGCAGCTGAATTCTCCATCCCAAAAAAATATCAACTTTAGAAAAAAAATTATTAATGCTGTCACTTAATATTATAAAAAAACCATTATGGCTGGGTCTATGCAACCAAACCTCTAATTAAAGAAAGGATGAAAAGCCTCTCCTGTGATTTTCAGGCTGCAAACAAATGTCCTTAGACAAATTTTTGTCTTTATGGTTCCTGCACTATCATGTTCTAATGATGATACCAGAAGTGATGATTCTTATTTTGGAGGGGTGGTAAAACACTAAAAATGAAAAAAAACCTCAGGCAACTCTTCCAGAGAAAAGAGCAAATATTTTTATTTTCACCCATTGCTACCCGAAAAAAAAAAATATATGAAAATAATTTTTAAGAAATCCTATTCTTTATATCTTCTTCTGCTTTTCAGATCACATGTCTGATAATTGCTGGAATCTGAAAATTGAGAATGCCCACTAAAAAAAACTTACAATTAATTTCTTTCCTGCTCATGGGGCATAGATTATCCTCACTTCTGCCTATCACATAGAGACAATGTTTACCATTATAGGGCCTTGAAATTTAAAACAAAACACACTTTAGCTTCTGTCATAGCACAAGTAAAAAAAAGTAAGTTACTCAAATGGAGATATATCAATGTATATTTTATGATGATCTGAGTCAGAACACATAACCAATTTCTTTTGGTTTACTCCCTAAATATGGTAAAACACACTGGTAAAAAGTCAGAGGCGTTACCAAATACACAGCACTCAAAAGAAACAAATCTGCGGTTTAATCTGACATTTATTTTTGGTCCCTCCCTCCCAGTCAATATGTATACTTTAAATATTTTACTGTACTTTAGTATTACACATGATGGTGTATATCTTTATAAATATTTCTACATATATATACACACACTATACATACATATATATATATCAGTCTCCATATATATATATATATATATATATTTATAAAGAGGGAAAGTAAGTTTTCTTGTCTTTATATAAATACATTGAGTTAAAAAGGGAAAAGGAAGAATAAAATTAGCTTGGCATGACTGTGTGAGATTAGACACTAAAATTATCCTCCTGCAGTCATATTTAATTCTCTAAACAGCTTTAACTAATTTGCTTAGGCACACTACTTTTTAGTGAAACTAGTGAAAAAACATGCAGCCCCTGTGTTCATTTTTGGTGACTATTCAAACCCCTAAATGTAATAAGACTTTTATTTTAATTTTTTTTTTAATCAATTCATTTCTATAACACTCTCTCTGCTTACTCAAGCTGCCATTTCAGGCAACAGCATGTGCTAGAAATGCTCATATTCCCTAAATTCACATTTAAGGAACTTAAGTAATATTACATGACTATAGGCACCCATCAAATTAAACAAAATTTTTCAATATCGGGCAATATCTTCCCTCATTTCCCTTCATTAAAAAAAAAAACCAACAAAAAGCAGGCAGCATTTGTTCACATGAATTTGACCACAAAAGAAAAAAAAAACAACAGATACATAATTTATCACAGGTGGAGTTTTTTCAGTTTTGCTTTCACTCTGTTCCAGGCATTAAACAAGTTAGAAATACTATTAGTATTGATTTGAATGCACACCTTTCCTCATGTCATGTGTTTCTGAAAATTCAGGTAGTTTGCCCAGAGCTCATTCCTGAAAACATCAGACCTCACATTGCTACTAAGAAGAGAACTTCTTGCTTCTAGTCTTGTTTTTTATTTTTTCACTCTATCAATGTATTTTACCACATGCAAATCAATGGAAACAGCTATTATTTAATCAAAGCACTTAGAACTTCTGGTAGCGTTTACCTGTGCATTCTTATTTCTGTCTCATCCCATCAGCTTCTGTGTCTCATGCAGATCAACCCGTAATCAGCAGAAGTGCCAATAACAATTAGGTGGGCTTGGTTTTCAGGTAGCCCAAGTGCTTTACCTCACCCTTTGTTTCCTAAAGAGTCATCTCCAAGGGTTGCAGCTAATGACTTTTCCCTCTGGTTTCTGTTTGGTAGAAATCCAACCCAACCCCACCAGGAATAATTGCAGGCATTCTAGATAAACAAAAGAGTGCTAAATAGTTGGGAGGTGAGGTTTAAGTACAGAGGCAGCTCCCCAAAACACTTAATGTGCTGTAAATTTGTATGTAACGGTTTCACTTAGCAAGAATATAATTTTCTGTTTTCTGGTAGAACCAGTCTTCCAGTGTGGTTACTACACAGTAAAACTTATGTACTTGTTACCTGCTGATGGACAGACTGATCTCTCACTGCTTTTGTTCACAACAATTTTGTCAAGAGTGATTTTCTTATCTTTTATTTAAATGTCAAACGGATAGCTGGAATATACCTTTTGAAAGGCAGGTAAACCAATTGGGCAAACCAAACATTTTTTGTTATTAGCAATATTACCTCTCTGGTAACTTTCAGGGCACTTTCTTTAAGATAATAGCTTTTCCTCTGTCCCTACTCATCCTATAATTCTTAATCTGTGATGTACATGTGACTGGCCAAAATCATAAGTAATTTAATATTTGCTTTGATGAATTCAATATTTTAAAAAAAATTATTTCAAGCAGCTAAGTAGAAGTCATTTTCCTGTTTTACCCACTAACTGTTACACTGTGCAAACTAAATACAGATTGCTTACAGAGAACCCTCTCCAACAGTGCTGCAATTATCTTTGGCAAACTTCTGGCAAGTTTAGATGTTTTGTCTGAAAATTGCATGTGGAGAAAGCAAATGCAGCCTGTGGAACATTCGTAGATTCGTTAACATAGATTTTTGGTTTAGTCTCCAGTAGTCCAAATGTTCAAGGATTTCAAAAGCAAAACGTAATTTAGCATTGTAGAAGTTCTGTGCTATCCTCTGCTGTCATTAAAATCAATCCAAATTTAGGTAGCAAAATGTATTTAAATTGGTGTAATTCCATTCTGAACGAAAAAATCTAGGCCATATATTTCATGCTGTTGCTGAACATGGCCAGAACCTGAACACTAATAAGGTGCTAATTAAGAACTGCCACTTTAAGTCTATCGTGTTTTTGCATTTGAACTTACCATATGCTCTAGATCAGATTTCCCACTGTGAAAAAATTGAGATGGCTCAAGAAGATGATGTGCAATAAACCACTGCTTTTCAGTATCCTCTTCTCTGAAAATGCCTCTCATCTGATAGTTGTAAGTGTAGGTTTTCCAGAAGATTGCCATATGTTTCTGCATCTTTTTTTGGTTTGTTTTATCTGTTCAAGAAACCTGCTTTGGAAAATTATGGTATAGTGTATAGAGAACTGTCCATGATTAATACCATGAGCCAGCGACCTGCCAGCTTGCTGGAGCACAAGTATTTATGTTTTTCCTAGTAATCCCTAAAAATGACACAGATCAAACCAGACAGTGTTGCAGAAGAAAAGATATAGCATCATGACTGTAGTTCCAGGAGTTACAATGGGAGAATAGCACTTGTCCCGTATTTCCAAAAGCTACCCATGTGACTGCATTCTTGAGACATTTAACAGGGTCTATTTATTAATATTAGAGATTTGCAGCAAAATGAATCACATAATCAATGCTGTTGTCTGTTGTAATATGTTTAGATTATTTTAAAACTACACTTCATTCCACTTTCTTTTTTGTAAATGTAGAAGAAATACCTTATATTACAGATAAGCCACCTCTCCCATGGGGTTTGCACTTGTGGCCTTCTAGTCCTAAATTTAATCAGAGTAAATAGGAACAGTTTTTTTCATGTTTCAGTTTCAGTACACAGACTTTTCAAACGATGTATTTCTCAGAACACAGGTATTGTATGCAGAGCTGAAAATGAGAAGACAGTTTTAATTTGGAAAAAAACCCCAAACCCTACAACGTTCAGTTTGACAGTCAATTCCATGGCAGTCAATACCTCATCTTGTCACAAAACTAAGCCATTATGCCATATCAAAGCCTAGACTTGTTGAAGACTGAATGCCTTTTGGATGTTTGCAAGGCAAAAAAATGCATGTTCTGGCTGACATCAACAAGAGTGCAAGTAATTGAGATCTGATTTTACTTAGATTTGTTGACTTACTGTGCAAACTCAATGCTCAGTATAAATCAGGATTTTCCATTTCTTACATGTGTTGATGTGGGCTACTGGTAACATCACATTGTGTTACAAAAAATGTAGTCTGCAGCTCTTAGTCATGTGTGTTGTCCCTGGGCAGCATTCCACATGGGCCCATTAGGAGAAAAAAAAAAAAAAAAAAAGATTTATGGGAGAAAGGAACACAAGGTCAGACCCCTAGGGAACACTGAAGATCTTCTAAGAGTATCTGAAATTCAGCCTGCCCTTCTTAGCTGTCAACAGCTTTGTGTACAGTATCTAGACAAGACTTCTGTCTGCCACATTTGGAAAGAACAGACTTGCTCTGCATGCTTGTGATACAGAGGGAAAAATTTTGATTTACACCTTGTAGTAGTAACCAGATATTTCATAGAATCATCAGGATTGGAAGAATACCATCTCAGAAGAGAAGCTTTCAAAAATATGTATTTACAGGAAGTAATAAGTTTAAGTGGATATTAATGTACATTCTAAGTTAAAATCTTTCTCATAATGTCTATACGACACAGTGAAAGTGTGAACATTAATATCAAGCTTCTTCTATGTAAACAAACAAGAAAAATGAGAGCATGGAATTTAGAGATAAGCAGGGTTGCTAATATCGGAGTCAATATTGCAAATCATGATGGCAGGGCTGGCTACTTATTTCTTGGAAAAAAAAAATCAGCAAACCAATAGCACCATTAGATGCAACAAAGAATATCCCAGAGTTGTCTGGCTGGTTTACTTGGATCTCTTTTTGTTTGCCTGGGGACATAAAAGATCACCACAGAGTGAAACACCATGACCTTTTAAGAGAAAAACCTGAAATATGAAATGATATTATTAATGGAGGCCTAAAAAGATATTGGGTATTTTAAATAATGTTACAAAGAGAGCACAATAAGAACATGTGGCATAGAAGAAAAGTGGAAGACAACCCTAACAACATTTGTCAAATGTTTATAGGCCCCTCTAATGGCATGGGGATACTCTCTGGGGAAGTGAGCATAGCACAAAAACTCAAAACTTGAGGGCACCTCTGCTGATCCTTTAATAACTGCATCCCTCGATGAAAACAAAACTACAACACACAATAAAACACCCGTCTTTGAATTGCTGTGCTTCTCTCAGGGCTGCACTGCTGGCATTTGCTGAGCAGCAGCCCCAAATCCAGACCTGAGGAAGGAGCCCTGCTGCTGCTGGGCAGTCGCTTGTCCCTAGAAGCCCTCAACGTGGGAAGCCCACTGGTCCTTGCCTCTGTTGCTCCATCCCCAAAAAGCATCCTCCTCTCAGCTCACCAAAATACTTCTCTGCAGCTGACAAATTTGTGCTAGCAGACAAAAATAACTCTGCAGGGGAAGTTTACAAGTACTCGCTGGTGTGTGTATAAATAAATGTTGCTCTTTCCAAATTTACCCAGGGCATGCACCTTCCCTATACCCTAGGGCCCACCCACAACTGCAGAGTCTCAGAACAGTGGAGAGCAGAGATTAAATTTTACTGTGTTAGAAAAATGCCTGGACTTGGCATAAGAAAAAGGTGGTGATTTTAGGCATAAGACACCAGGCAAGGTCAGGGAAGGGCAAGATTCGGCTCAGCAGCAGGCAAGTTGAGGTGACCTTGAGCGAGGTGTTTGTGCCTCGAGTCCTCACCTCTGTAAAACTGTTCTGTGAGGTCTGTTCATCTGTCTGTCTCACCGCCTTGCTGTTCAGACTGCAGCTTCCTCAGGCTAATTCCTTTTGTGCTTGTGTAAAAAGACTCAATCTGCAGTCAACATCTGCTGTGTGGTGGAAGTAGATATTTATTGTAGGGATTTAAAATGAGACTGATTGTATTCCACGTAAGCGGGATGGCAAGGATCAAAAAGATTGGAAAAGACCTCCAAGTCCAGCCATGGAATAGTACCTTCTGATCTGGGCCTACTCATTCAATTCCTGTGAACCAGACTCACTTGGACCCATCTGTGTCATGAACATTCCTGCTTGGATGATTTTCGACTTTATTTGAAGGACCCTAAGTGCCTCAGTTTTTTGAGAAAATAACCTAATATGAGGCCTTACATAGCTTTGATTGGCCGTGGAAAGAAAACACCAGAAAATTAGTATTTTGGATGATGGAAAAACTCTCAGAGAGAGTTTAATATGTTAGGGGAATGGGAAAAGCAGAAAAACTATCAAAGTAATACCACGGTGGAGATGCAATTCAGGCAGCATATCAAGAGAAGTGAGGGCAAAAAGAGAGAAATGTTGCACTTTGAAAGCCTCATAGGCTGAAACTCAAAAGTGGTTTCTTTCATTTGCAGTTAAAATTCACCCAGTGTCAATGGAAACATGGGCAAAATTGCCTTCATCTCCACCCCCCTTGGTGTTTTGTCCCTCAGGACAACCCCTGAGCAGGTCTGCAGGGGAAGGGAAGGAAAGGGGAATGCACAGGAGAGGCCAGGTCTGACCTTTCATTCCTTTTGCCTGAGAACCCTGAGAGTTGTTTCCTCTCTCGTTACCACCACACATTTCTGATGCTGCCATGAGGAGTGGCATTCTTGTTCTCTGCAGTTAGTCAGTTATTTATGGAACCCGACTTTCTTCCTAATTTGCAGCAGTTTCTCTCAGAATACCCAGCTAGCAGCCTGCTTACTCTTGCTCATATAGTTTCATTTTTATAGTCTCTTGCATTCAACGTAAACAGACCAACTCTATAACCTTTTATACCAATTTAGACATTTAATTCCAAGAGAAATAAAAGAGGAGTGACAGCCCGGTGTTACTGAACTCTGGAGTAAATATGTGTTCTTTTTCTTGAAGTTCATACAAGCTATGTCAGAAGAGAACAGGCATGTGGCTGACGAGACCTTTAGCTCATGAAAGCACAGTAAAAATTACCTTGCTTATGAGTGTCCATGTGTTAACAGTCCAACTTTGTATTCTCCAGGCCTTTTCTGTCTTCCAGAAGCACAGCAGATGTGGTTTTAGTCTTATATAAAAATGTCTTCAATCTGAGAAGAAGCTTTACCCTTTGCATCAAGGGATTTCTGTGATATGGGGAGATGTTTCATCAGAGACCTGGCTGGGGAACTCTTCAGTCATCGGTAAACACTTCCCAGAGTAGGTCCAGTTATTTCTGTAGGGCCATTTATAAAACAAATTACTGTGCATGCAAGGTACCAAGGTAGCATTAATGACAACTGCTCCCTGCAGATAAATAGTATCTCAAGGCAAATAGTATCTGAAGGCTAAGAAACCTGGTGGAAGCATTGCTTACTTGAATAAAGGACAAAGTTTGTGTTTAAACTGTGAATATTTTGTTTGTTTATCTAAGTAGCACTTAGTCCAACCACGATGACAATAAAACTTTTCACTTCCAGAACCACAGTTTGCAAAATGAAAAATGGCTTGTTGCTTTAGCAGTCATCCCCATTTCCCTTTCCCTGTGATGGCTGGTTAGTATCCATGGACCTCTGTCAAGTGAATCTTATAAGCAGTGCAAGTGAATCCTTCATTAATTTTCAGTTTTTAGGAAAAACAGTTTCTTTACCTGTTGCCTGTTTTAAACAGTCAACAAAACTGTCTTGGAGCCTCAGAGAATGACTTAGCACCAGCTAAGCATGTTCTGTGTTACAATACAGTAAGCCTCTCACATCACTGCTTCAAATCCTATTTTCCAAAAGAATCCAAACTTTGCACGCCATGGAATCAATGGGAAAATGGGAAATGTTCAGTCACCAGGAATTCATTTGATATTCATCACAACAGCATTTATTCATTTGGCACTCCTGTGGCTGTCACGTGTAAGAGAGTTCAATTACAATGTACACAACTAATGAGCACATAAAGTGCTGCTGAACCAACATTACTGTGCAACATTTTCTTATTTGCACTATTCATACGCTTCAGGTTTTAACACAAACCAGGGAAAGAATAAAAGAGCAGCCTTGAAAGGAGAACAAACATTATATGCATGTGTGCTTTTCCACTTTCTACTATAATATCTCTTCTTTCTAGGCACCTGCTGCTCCCCACCTAGTTTGTGTGCATTGCTTTATCCAAGATCTCCAACTCATCATTCTCTACATTGCTGGGGTTTTTTTCCAAGGTGCATTCAATTACTCACATTCTTTTACCTGCATACTGCATACCTCCTTCCTACAGTGTTCCGGCAACACTTTAATTTCTGCATCTTCAGAAGAAGAAAACTGGATTCATGCTTATCTTTGCTAGGTGGGATGAGAAGGGGAATATCCTTAGTTTACAGAATAATTCCTCTTTCAGGTAGCTTTCCAACTCTGTTTTTCATAGTGAGTTTTTAATGTGGATCCACCTCAAGTCCCCATTTCAGAATCCGTACAGAAATTCTGAAAAATCAGCAAATTGTCAGCAATGATATCAAGCATTTCAAGGCATTTTGTGCATTTTCTTAAATCCTTTTGATATATCCACCCTTTCCACTAAACTCTGCAGCACAAAATTGTTTGAAGTTAGAAAAGCAAGGTTTTGCTGCAGGTAGACAGCCTAAGCTTAAATCTAAGCCTATATAAGCAACTATTCTAAGAAATTAGATAATTTACTTGGTGTCTGAGCTGAGAACTGTTAAAACAACGGAAAATTTATAACAGCTTGTCATAACTACAAATGTGATTTTGTATTTGGCTGTTACAAATGTGATTTTATAGCGGTAATGTCTCATATGTAGGAACTTAAGGTGCGTGCGAGAAACACAACTTCATTTATATCAGAGTTGAGTTTTTTTCTCCATTATAGTTATTATGCTCCCAGCTGTGTTTGCTTAAGCACTGAAACTCATTTGGGCCTGGTAACCAGCTGAGTAACAGTATTTCTTGTTTGTTAGAGTTCAGAAGCAGCATAATGAGAAGAGAAAATCTTTATCAGACAGAATAATCAAAGCTTTGCTTTCACTGAGGTAACACAAATATTTGCATGCGATTGAAGAAAAAGAAAACAGAGAAGAGACTGCAAACATAGATTTTAAAGAGAGACTATAAATAAGATACAGTAGTAAGAGATACAGGAAGTTAAAGGGCTAAGACATCTTGTTATCAAAATGAGAGTCCTACATCAAGGGAGAGCCAAAATTGCATCTACTATCACTTTTCAATCTCTAGTATATAAGGCAATCTATTGTAATTTTAAAATCAGGATTGGATATAAAAATTGCCAATATAAGACACTGCTTTGTGTGTATTTTAAACTAATTTGAAGCTTGGGTTTTTTACAGCTTTACTTCCCCTGCAATATTATCAGCACACAAAACCTGAGAGATCTCTGAATCCCTGATGTCTGGTGAGGTCAGAAGACTTGAGAGAGCTGGAGCTGCCAAGCAGAAGTACTGCTGCTTTTTTCTTTGGGACTCCAAAGCTGTTTCCATACAGTAGCTGAAATAATAATCACAAATTAGATATACCAGCTGCACATCACACATAATGTGCAAATATATAGTGGGCTTTAAATGAAAGAATCCTTACTCTGTCTACCAAATCCCTTCCCTCTTCTAAATACATTGCTTTCTTGGAAAACATTTCCCCTTTCACATCAGTGATTCTATTGCCAGGTTCTATCTGCTAATCACCTGCAATTCAGTTCTGGAGAATATGTTCAGCTCCTTAAATCCTCTGCTCAGCAGACATGCACTGGGTTTTGTTTTCTACCAAAAATTAGAAAAGTGTTTTAAAGGTACCGAACAAGAATGGAAATATAGCTGTCAGCACTTTTAAATGTTTCCCTCTAATCACATAAGTGGAAGAGCACCCATATAACCAAATGCTGCTCCCAAGTCAGCAGTCACACCTGTGCTCCATGTGCCTCTTCTATTACTTACAGATTGTTATTTGCTCTAAATAACAACCTAAATAATACCTGCAGCTCTATTTTATTGTGATATCATCAGTGGCTGCTTTTTGTTCCCTCAGTGCTTTTAGTATGGGATAAATGACCCATTTGATAAGAGTTAAATATGAGAAGGTAAAGCCGGGTCATAATATCGTGCTAGGGAAGTGTATGCCGCACATGATATAAGCTTCAGCACAGCGGGGGTTTAGGCTTTATTGACAAGCCTGAAAACATTATCTCATAAATTTATTGCACGTAATTCCCCAGTAATCAAGGATTTTGAGCATTTTTACATATTTTTTTAAATGAAATATGCATATTACAGATTGAAAATAATGAATGTTATGATTGGGAGAAATGTATCACTTATATGTACTTAAAGCCTTCAGCCAAACCCTTTCATTAAAGAAGAAGAATTTCAGGCTAAATATTAAAGAAGTTGGCGTCTCCTTTAGAGAGAACTCTCCATTTTGTGCTTTCTGGCAGCAATAAAACTTACACTGCCATTTGTTTGAATATAAAATATGTTTAAACAGAACATAAATGCATAGTGAAGTCCACCTGGGACCACAGCAACTCTATTTAAGGATGTACAATGACAGAAGCAGGGCTTTAGAGTAATATCCCCATGTTCACCGTTTGCTTATATAATTTTACAAAGTCCAAGTTTGCAAAGAGACAAAGGCATAGCCCAGCCCTCATCTGACTCCCCGCTGGACCCAAGGCAAAGTGACAAGCCAACATTCCTAGAATAACCTTGGCTAACCCACCTTGAGTCTTCTAAAGTCCCACAGTACAACACCAGACCTTTTTAAGAGCAAATGGCCTTTTCCATGTCTTCCCATTGCTGACATCACTACAAGATCTCCCTGATAAGGACAGCAAAAGTGATGCTGAGCATGCACAGCTACACCCAGGACCTGCCCATCCACCCCTCAGGTAACTGCAGTCTGAGGCCTTTGCTAAGAGGCAGCAGAAGCTCAGCTTTCCCTCTTTTCCATATCTCAGAGCTCTCCCAAAACTGGTGATCTTGGATCTCTGCTCAATTAGTTTGGATTACAGGAGATAATTTTGTCTGCCAAGTATTGAACTGTGCAATGTAGGCTTGTACATTCAAGCTACTTGGCTGAATGCCCTTTACAGTAACATTAATTCATCTTACACTAAAGTAGGACATCTACATCACTGCCACCAAATCACCAAACAGCCCAGAGGACAGTGAGGCAAAGAACATATTTAATTTCCTAATAAGCTCTGCTATTTACCTGTTCTCTCCCTATGTGTTTCCTTCTAACATTATTCCTTGTTCACTAATACATGATCCCCTTATGCCTTTGTTCTCTGTCCATCGTAGAAATCTTTCAATAACAATAAGATTCTTTGGATGATATTAGCAAAGAATGAACACTGCCAATGTCCACTCTCATTTTCATTAAATGATCTATGCCTTTTTATAGATCCTATTCTTCATATGTCCTTGGGTAATGGTGAGCAACAGGTTTCTTAATTTTTCATGCAATGTAGCTTTCATTTATATTTTATTCATTTAAACTGTCCTTGTCTATAGGGAACATGCTACATCCATATAAAAGATTTCAAGGGTCTATTGTTTCTGCATTGAGCATCAGGATAAAGGACTGGAAAAGACAGTTATAATAAGGATAAAGGACTACAGCAGCTACTGAAAGCAGCTACTTCTGCTGGTTTTCTTTCTTTGTCTATAGGAGTAACATGTAATGACCCATAAAATTCTGCAAAATATCATTGATGTCAGTACTTAAAACATGAGCAAACACTAAGATTAAAAATGCAATCTACAAAATATCCATTTTAATTAGTACATTTGACATATTAAAAATCAATACTTAAGTAGTAAGAGATTCTGCAGTTTAGGCTGCACTCCACATGAATGATCATTTCTAAATTAAGAGATGCAAATTTAATCAATAGATTTAAAACTTTACATCACTTGAGGTACTCGAATTATTTCTAATCAGCCTAGTAAAGTGAAAGGATCATTTAACTGTTGTTTCTTCCCCCTCTTTGAAAGACAAACCCACCTTCAGGCAGGATTTCGCTCAGAATAAACTAGATTATCTGCAACTTTTGCTCTTCTTTGTTATTCTTGACAATTAAAAGTGTATTATAATGTCAGGAAAACAAACAGTTTAAAATCCCAGATATCATTTCATCATTTAAGAAACTTGAGCAGAATCAATAGATTTTTAAAAAGTATTAATAAAGTGTAATACTTTTAACAAAGCTGAAGTATTTTGTTGCTGATGAGAAATCAACCTTTAAATTTATGTGCTTATTTTCCAGAATTATTTTAAAAATTGCTCATTTAGTGAAACTGGCTGTATAAAGCTCTCATGCTTTCGTAATTGATAGTATGAACCACAAATTATCGAAAGTTAAAATTCCTTCTTTTTCCCTCCCATTTTTAATTTTACAACCTACATGTTAACAATGTTGCCACAGTCATCAGTCAAAATATCTGCAAGACATCTTGACATACAGTTCATACTAAATTTTAGCCTTACAATACATTTATTTTTCCAGAATGTCCATCAACAACTTGTTGAATGAACTTCTGAAAAAGGGCAATAAAGACTGAAGACCTACTTTTACCCTTTTTACATGAGAAGTCACACTGACATTGATAGAACTACTCACTTACTTGATGATTCTTTACATCTCCAATTAGTATGAGTTTTTTCACTGTATTTTCTAGAATTATATCTGCACAGGAATTATTACATACATAGTTGAAATAATCTTAAAAGTTTTTCAGCTCCATATATCCTGAAGATTTTCAGGCTAAATCTTTTGACAGCATGCATAAAGCACGTATTTTCTTTAAAACGGACAGGGTGGAATTGTAATGGAGAAGAATATGACAGTTTTATTCTTTTTTCTTGAAGCTATCTCTAAGTGCTGCATGGGAAAGCCCCATACTTTCCAATGAAGCAGAGTAACTTCTTTAAAAATTATGGTATGCCACCACCTAGCTATTTAGCATGCAGTGGTATTGTATTTATATAAAGAAACTTGTGGACAACATATTTACATTGTTATTCACCCAGTTTTGCCATAAGGCACCAGAATTACATAAATAATTATAACCTGCAGTTACTAGTAGCTTGTTTTCAGTAAAAGATCTGCTACTGAGTCACGGGAAACAGGATACTTTAGGAATCGGCATGATGTGAACTGGGTCGGCAATCTTATCTTTCCACAAATTTCAAGGACAAAAATCATATGACACACACTTACGGGAAAAAACCCCTGGGCATTGCAACAGAATCACTCTTGTATTCTCTGATACAGATGAATCACCCCAGCAGAGGTTTCCAGGGCAAAATATTTTTGGACACGGGAGGAAAGCAGAGGTTTTGTTTCATCTCTGAACTGTACACAGGCTGTTGCATGGTCTGACTTCCTAGAAGATCTAAGCTAAAAAATAGCCACAGATTTCTGACCCTGCTCTTCAGCAAGCAAACAGCATTTGCTGCTTTGTGGTGTCGTGAGGACATTAACTGACGTATTCAGTATTACCCATGTCTCAGTGGGAGGTAAACTATGGGTATAAACTCACAGGCTGGTGGGAAGGTACTGTCCTTTCCATACATGCAAACCCAGCTAGGATTCTGACTGAAAAACTGAGTTATTCCCTCAAACCACATATCATGGCTGTCAGATGTTAAGTGGAAAACAATAAAATCCATAACTACGTATTACAGCTTTACCATGCAACACCAACCCCTCATTTAATAAATGGTGCTAGCATGACTAAAGGAAGTCCCAGCAGGCAGCTTTTGAAGGAAAGGCTGGGGCTGCAACTGGAAAGTGGGCAGCAGCTATTTCCACACGCAGCAAACTCAGATTTTTTTCTTCTTATGCCACCAGATGGGAGCTACTTCCCATATCATTACATCCTTTCACAAGGGTGACTAAACACTGCTCAGGGGCTGGTGTGAAACCCACCCCCTTCTCTTCTCCTCCGCTTACAGATGTTATGTAGAGTCCTTGCACACACAGGTCTTGTCACCTGTGTTCAGAGAGGGTCATGGGAGAGGAAAATCCAAAGAAAACTGAAGGAGAAGCACAGAAAGAGCTGAATTTTCAATTTGGTTCAGTTACTTTCTGTCAAGATTTTATTCTTCACCTATGACTGTCAACTGCTCTTGGAAACTCCAAGTCATAGCTCAGCTCTTGCAACGTTTGGTATGACTTGCAGTACAGCTTTAAAATTGTTTTTTAAATTGGAAATTATCATCTGGCTTACATTTGTTTTCTTTTGTTTCTTCTTTCCTGTGAAGCACTTTTACCTTTCATAGGTATTCTGTAAGAAACAAGAAATTTCAAAATTGTCATATTTCCAAATTGTCATGTAATTCTAAAGGACCATTGTTCTTTCCAGAAATTTAATGTATTATTACTGTGTAAAAATCTATACTGCTTGTATTCTCTTATAGTTTCCAACTTGTATGCAGCAGTTAAAACTGGGCAGCATTCAATGTCCTATTTACTAAAAGAAAATCATTTAATACCACCTCTAAAATCTGAACAGTTGTGTTGAGGAATTCACATATTATCCAAAACAGTCAAGTTATGTGCTTTTCCCTAATATTGTAGGGACTAAAATGTCAGCTATTTATTTACTTTACTAGATAATGTATGAGCAATCAGTTATCCTCTGACCTCAGATCCCCCGGGCACTTCCCATCTGTCAGACATTTCTGTAACTACATGTTCTTTCCCTACATCAGACTAATGCACTGGGCTTGTACACATCCCTTACAATGAAAAAGCTGAAACAAAAACAAGAAAGGTGTCACACACAAAAAACCTCACCTTTGTTTTCCCTGTTCCTCTGCAAAACTCCAGGGAGTCATTGTTTTGACTGTGTGTTTGAGCTTCATAACATTATATGTTTGTGAGACCATCATGTGTTTTTTCTTTGGTGAGAGTGAAAGCTTCAACTCTGTTCACTAAGGCAAAAAAGATCTTTTCAATGAGGCAGGACCTCAAGGGACAGCCTGTGACTCTGTGGCAGATCCATCACAAACATGAGCCCTAAGGGTTGTTTATTTTCCTCTCCTTAATTCTTTGAGAAGGTAATTTTAATGAAATACAGAACAATTGAGCCTCTTTAAATGGTTAAATGGGGAGCTTCCTGGAAATGTTTTCCCTATGTATTGACACAGGAACCTAAAGTGTAAATATAGTCCCCGGGTAGTTATCTCACATTGTAATGGATTTAATGCAGTGGTTCAGATGCACAGTTGACATAAGTGTTTTGCAAATATGGGGCCATTAAAGCCAATGACGCTAAGTCAATTTACACCAGTTAAGGCTATGACAGTGCGTACAGAAGATTTTTTTGGCATAATCATCCTGGGTTTGACAGCTTCATGGGCTGAGGGAGCCTTTAATAGCATAGTGGGGCTTCCCAGAAGAAGGATTTCTTCTGACATACAGAGGAAATGTATGGGGGAAAGGAGAGGAAATAATTAAAAAGTCTGGTCATAATACAGTAACGTTGAAAACATCTGCAGTATAAGAATAATGTGTTGGTGGATGCCTTCATTTTCCAGATATGTGGGCAACTGACTTGGTCTGCCTCTGCTCTTAGAGTTGCACAGTGATATGTTTTGTACTTCTATTTTGCCACAACCCATAGCCATTAAAAGTGTGTATCTTACTCAAGCCCAGACCCAAAGGTCTCCCCCACGTGTTGTAAAGCAACAGCACACCACCCTGGGAAGAAATCACTGCGACAGCCACCTGAGGGCATGCTTGGAAAAGGAGAAATTTGAGTCCTGTGTACAAGTGTGGCTTTGACTCACCCAGACCAACAAAAACTTCTAGGAATTATGTCTTTTATTTGTAGTTATTTGGCTCATTGTTTTCCCACAGATTATTTGCCTTTCATTTCTGTGATTCACCGGTGAGGGGCTAAGAGCATCTGAGGCATGGGACTGAAAGGAGATGTGCTGGGCTAGTAAAAACAAGTTTACTGCTCAATTGTGCAATACATCCTTCTGCCTTGGAAAGTAGTTCTTTGTAAGCAGAACACATGGACAGACAAGTCAAATCGTCCCTTTTCCAGTTATTCTAAACAGTTTAAAGTTTTCCTTTGTTGTTTTTCACTAGTCTCCTCTAATCCCCACCTATGCAGAATATATGCCCTGATTACAAGGGCCTAACACCCAACAGGCAATTTTTAAATAGGTACAGGTGACATACTCAGCCTCATTTTCTGATTTATTTCCTCATGAGGTTCACTTTGTCTACTCTGGCTGTCGTGGCCTTTATTGCTAAAGTTACCTGACAAGCCTCCCCATCACCACCCTGCTTTTAATATAAAAATATTGAAATAATACAACAACCAAAAAATAATGTTGCCTATTAACAACTTTCATCCCATTACTGAAACAAATACTTATTTTATTCAGGCTTTCTTGGTACTTAAAAAAATTAAAAAATATATTTTGGGAAATTCAGCTTACTTTTTTTTGTTATTTACTATAAAAGAAAAAAGTGTAGAAACCATTTCTACATGGTTGAGCTATTTGCTCAGACTGTGCTGGGAAAGGTGGTGGCACAGATTTGGTGCATATTACAGCACTAAGTACTCGTTCCTTCAGAATAATTTTTGTACCTTTTCTGAATTTTACAACAGCCTAAGAAGACTTCACAGAGGCATTTACATTTTCCTTTTGGGAGAATGGGAAATATTTTGTGTTAAACACAAAAGGAAGGAAATAAAAACCCTACTTGCAGCATTGATTAAAATGAGAGAATCGTCCAAGATTTGTTCATTTTCTTTGGAAGACTCAAATTATAGTGTTACAAATAGATTTTGAAAGTGTGGAGTTTTGACTTAAAAAAATAATAACACATGATAGCCTTATCTGATGTGAGGAAGAGGTGTAAACCAAATCAGAGGGAGAACTGTAATTAGTAAAAAATATCAGAAAAGGAGCTCTGATGTGGTTATATGGTGAGAAATAATGGACCTGCTCACAGAGAGAATATTCCACTTGATATTAATACTTTTTAAGTTTACCAGTGGGAAAGTTATGTAAGGCACATGCACTTACTTTATTCTGCATTTTTCAACACATCACTTAAAGCACGAATTGGTTCATACCTACTCAGATTTTACTCATTGCTCCAGGATGCAACTACATTTCCCTTAATATGCTTGGGTAATAAAACAGTTGGTGGTAATTATCTTAATGATTTCAGCATGAAGATTAGTAACCCTTGTAATTTTTATCCTTGCTAGTATAAACCAATTTACAAGGGCTCAAAGTACCTGTTAAACTGCCAAAGCGGTGTACACATTTTCAGTACTCAAATTAACCTCTGAGTTTAGAATAGCAACACTTTTTTATACAAAAGTGATGCCTCTCTACTTTTTGAATAGGAAGCATTAGTAATTGAAATACTAGCTGGGAAAGGACCTTGGATTTAAAGCACTTTTTCTCTCTTCGTATTTCTTTCTACATTCTCCATTTCCATGTGCAGTTTTTGACAACTGTCTGCTTAGATTAGACTTTGCCTCCCCCTCCCATTCATCCCTGTCATAATAAAAATATTGACAGAAACAATTTCTTCTGGGAAAATAGAAAGTTAATAGATAAGTGAAAGCTTGACTTATTTTTTCATTAAAGTCCTGGTGGACTCTCACAACCTGTGTTTATTTCTGTGTTCACATGAATTTATAAAAAAATTAAAAGGTAAATCTCCAACCCCAAAGACTGGATTTCACAGAAGGATTCAGACTATACCTAATATTTGCAAATCACTGTAGGGCTTTTGCAAATGGCAAGTAGCATGTCAGATGAAAATCTCTGAGTGCAATACATGCAGTGTAAGAGGGGAAGCAACAATTCTTTAGCAACAATTAAAGGGGAGAAATGACAGCAGGTTTATGTAAATGAGAACAAATTCATAAGGCAATCAGGCCTTACATAACTTCAGTATTTCTAAAATAGTGTGATCTCTTTACCTGTTGGGGTTGCAGGCAGATGAGCAGCCCAGTGGCTATCCCTGACCTGAGGTTTAGTGAACATCACAGACATGAAAAACTGCAGGAACGATGTGAGAAATTGCAGCAACAGAAGAGATGACAGAGGAAGAATGAAAACCCCTACAGTGACAGCACCATGAGGGGTGAAGGATGTTGCATATGAGTAAAAGAGAGATAGGGCAGAAACACTAAACCACAGGCATTCAGTGCAGAACACGGGGAGTTTCTAAGGAGTGAAGTTTTACAAAGCCAGTAGCACCAAGTTACCTGATTATTATTAATCACTATTATTTGTAGTATTAATATATTTCACATTGTTTCAATTCAATTGTTATTCTCTTGACCCATGAATTTTACTTTTCAGCTGGTTCTCCTTCCATCCCACCAGGGCCAGTGGGGGAGTGAGCAAGTGGCTGCATGGTACTCAGTTGCCAGCTGGGGTTGAACCACGACACTGTCACAGCCAAGGCCAGGTGAAGCCCCAGTCTGTTGATCCTCCCAGAGCACAGCAGCCAGAGATGCCCCATGGCGGGGGTGGGTGCACCTTCCCTCGCCTGGGGTCACCTGCCAACACCTTTCCCGGGACACACAGCATCAGCAACTGCCCACTGTCAACTACTTCCCTTCACCTTCAGCATTCGAGGAAGGATAGCTCCAAGAAGAAACACATAGCTGGAGAGACCTTGTTTTGTAAAAGCTTTCCCTTGCACAACCAGTTAGAGATTCTCAGGGATCTGATCTGTTTTGCTGGGTGGCCTTGGCAGCTGCATGCCAACGATGTAACTTTCCATGTTCTAATGATTTTGGCTGGAAAGACCCTCAAGCTTTTTGTAGTAGTTACATTCTTAGTTTACATTTTCTATTCAGGGTTCACATATTTTCCCACAGATGCAGCACAGCTCTGGCAGCTTGCTTGCTGCTGACTCTTACCTTGGCCGTGACCCCAGGTGCCTCTCTGCGTGGGGTGTTCCCTGGATACTGTCTAACACCTTGCAAGCATGCCCGAAATTCTTTGCCCTCAACCTTGCAAACCTGCATTTGGCCATTTCAAAAAATAAGCATTTTTTTTCCAAAAGAAACACCTTAGAATGCAAATTAGACCAGTCTCTATATGTATGAGCTCTCTTCATAATTATTTACTGTTCAATCAGCCTTAGTGTCATTTACGCGTTTTCTCAGTAATATGTCCATATATTTTCTTCCAGATTTTTTGCTATGCATCTAGTAGCACTGGAACAAGTCAGTAAGGATTCTCATTAGAAATATCCACATCAGATGACGATATGATATTAGATAAAGAACTTTTTGCCACCTACAACTTTAGCAGCATGATCGAGCACTTTAGTCTTTTAAAGTTGTTTCCATTAACCCTATCTCCAGCTTCTAAGAGATGATGAATTTAAGAGAAAAACCCATCAGACATAAGAATCTATCTAATAATTAAGATATCAAAATGGCTAATAGAAACCTAAGAGACTTTGCAAATTAGCTGATGCTAATTGGAGGACCTTAGTGAAAAAAAAATTATTAAATTGACGAGCAACAATCAGATGAGGATGATGCTATCTTTTAAGGAGCATAAGCTTCATACAGGTTTCAGAAAATCTGAGATAGAATTAAACTGTCTTCTCTTGTAGCCCTTGGTTCTGAGAAAGAGGAAAAAAAGATTGCAGATAAACAAAGGAAGGATTAAGAAAGACAGACAATTTTGCTGTAGCCATTTTAAAAGATTTGATAAGAGAGCTGGATCAACTCTCAATTTCCTGTGTCCTTCTTCTTTTAAGAAAATACCACTGAATACTAAGCCTAAAGCACTGAGATGGCCTAATTTGTAATTAATGGTTATTGGTGGCATAAAATAGATACTTCAGTTTTACAGGACATGCCAGGGTAGAAGTGTAACCAAATATGGGGGATACTAAGTGACTCATTAAAACCCTGATTTCTGGAGGCTTATGTAGTGCTGTTGAATATGACTTTTAAGTGGATGCCAGTTCCTTTATTAACCTTTCAATCATGCTACACCAACAAGTTTACAACACGAATAGATGTCAGGGCCAAACTGTATTATTTGGTCACATCCTCAAATATTTACATACAAGAAAACTGTTCTACTATTATTTAGGTAAATAAAACATATGCACAGTGTTTACAGAAACAACAGTTATAAAATTTTCCTATTTAACCTGAGTAATTCCTGAAACACCTTCAGGAAGATGTTTAATAATTCTTGAGGTCTTTTCCAAAGATTAACTCACAAGTTCTGAAACAGCAGTGTTCAAGAGCATACATAAAAGTATATAATAAACTGCTTAATCACTGTTTTGAGTGCAAACCTAAAGACAACTTTTATTGTGGAAATCCTCTCGCCTTTCCATTAAATTTTCCCTCTTCTGAGCACATGGGGGAAGGGAGGAGGAAATATTACTGCTGATTTAATTAAGCTACTAAAATTACTGGTCCAGTCCACTGGGAAATGACAAGTTTGAGATTGCAAATTGGATGTAATCATCTCACCTCATTATTATTTTTGGCATAAAAATAAATTAATTTTGTATATTTTCTGTTCTCATTACTGTACTTGTCATAAGAGGGAACTATCAAACTTTTAATAATACCTGATGTACTTTGGTAATTATGGTATTATGCTCCACAACTTTGACATTTTCAACCCTGTGTTTGATTTGCTGGCTATTCCACTCTTCCCTGTCAGGTTAATAAAGGCTGTAAATATGGAATCAGCAAGGCAATTTTCTACAAAATGCAATTGCCCCACTTTATCCCTTTCCAATTTTCAACCGCGCTTGGAAGGGGAGGGAATGAAGAGAAAATTAAGCTGAACTTCACTGATATTAGTGCTTTTTAAGGTATTGAAATTATTGTCGTGTACTGAAGTAAATTATAGAATAAATGTGAAAGAATATCTCTGGATAGCACATTTACATTGAAGTCCAAATATTAAGCTCTTTTCTGGGAGTAGGCAGGTTTTGCTAATGAAACTGAACCACAATTGCATAAGTTACAACAACAACAAAAAAAGGTTTTGTGTGTTTACATGTAGAAACTTTGTTACAGATGATTAGAAAAACAAAATCTTGGTTAGCAACATTTCCATCAAAAGCAAAAAAGAAAAGCAGAAGCTTCAAACCAGAAAGTTATTACATTATTCATCCCCCTCTTTGTGGACCCGTGGCAGAGAAAAGGACACAAGGCAGGCTGGTTTAGCTGTCAGCAGTGTTCCAGTAACATACTGCTATATACCATTTATTTTCAGCTAAGGCAATCATTAAAAACCTTCTTCAAATCAGAAGATCTCTTAGCCTGTGAATGAAGGAATGAGCAACACACACAGAACTGAGAAAAGACCAAAATCACGGTAGATAGCAGAAAATATTCAAAAAGCTATCCACCTTTTCCTCCAAAAGCAGCAAAATCTGCCACTTAAAGTCATGCAAAGTTATATTTTGAATGGCAATGTTCTCCAAAAATACCTTTCACCACCTTTTTAAAAATGTGTTTCTTCTGGATGAAGGCATAGCTAAACTGACACATGTTTTTGTAATCCTATGCTCTATTTTTGTAATTCATGGGTAAGTCCAACAATCAAAATTACTTACAGATCCTGACGGTGACTATGTGACTGCCCTCCTTCTTCCAGGGCTTTGGGTTGAGTAGGAAATGAAGTTTATGCTGAAAAACTTCCACCACCATCCAGTCACGTTCTTACACCAGCTGAAAGCCCTAACTCAAGTTTTCAAAGCAGTTAAGGGATCAAGCTCCAGCTGCATCAGAGAATGTATTTTGATCTATAAATCACAGAAACAGAGATATTTTTCAGGGAACACAGAGAATGAAGATCACAAAAGCCAGAACAAAGCATGCAAGATCCAGGGAGAACACATTTTCCCTCTAAAGAGGCACAGCTCTGAAGGGATCCTCTGTCTTTCAGAGGACACCAGACAGAGTGGGTTTGATTGCCTTTCAGAGGCAGGACATGGCTCCATTTTAAGTGACAGAACACACTTTTGATCTCCAGCTCACTGGTCCTCCCAGAAGCCCTCCCCGACTGCACTCACAAACGAAAAATTAAAATGCCTAGTCCTCATAAAGTTTTCTAATCAAAAAGGCAAAAGCATCAGAGTCCCTGTAAATTTTATCAGTTATTACAATGGTGTCAGGGTATATGAAGCCAGGTGTTACCTGGTTTCTCAACCATCATCTTCTTGATCAACACTAATGAGATGTTTCTTCCTAAGCCTCATGGCAAAATGAGCAATTTTGGAGATCAAAAATAAATAGTTATCTGGTAAAAATAACACTAGGGTGCAGAAGAATTGGACAACACACATTAACTGTGGAAAGACACTGACACTGAGGTGCTATTTCTACCATTTACTTGTCACTTAATCAAAAGTATTATTTCAGAATCTGACACCACATTGCAAGCAACTTTCCTAAGTGGCCCATATGAAGTGGTGCAAGCACCAGTGCACATCTTGACATAGAACTGGGATTTCAAATCACATGAAAGTTTGACACTCCTTTCTTCTTCAAGGATAAATCTCTCACATATCCCAAAATTAATGTAGATGTCCCTTCACTCTAGAACTTTCTAGCACCTATTCTCTAAATATAAAATTTACAGCTTTGAGCAAACGCTTGTAGTGAAAGAGCAAATTCTTATGGAGAAGATAAGGGTTATAGAAACAGCATCAGATAAAAAACATGATTACTTGCAACCACTGAAACAATTTCTATGGAAAGGACTCCAAGCGGCTAGAAAATCTGGTAGTAGAAATAAAACATGGCAAATTATTTTTAGTGGATATATTAATCATTTGGAGCTTTAAAATCAAATGAAACAATTCTTTGGAGAAAAAAACCCAACAAACTAGTTTCACTTAAATTTAGAGCAATATTGTCACTGACCTTAATAAAATCAGTGGGTGTCTAACATGATTCTGCTGTGTTTGGCTTATTATTTTGTCTAGACAAAAGGCGAGATCATATCTGTAAGTCACATTACAGTTTTGTATCTGTTGGGAAACAATAGTACTGAGCAAAAAAAGATTAAAGATAAATTGCAGCAAAGATTTGGTTTCTTCTGAGGACACATGACCTATGCAAGAAAGATACACATCTATCACCTTGTAGAAAAGGCTTCCTCTGACTCTGTTAGCAGAAATAATTCTCAAGGGTTATACTTTAGTTGGCTTTTCCCTTTATATAGCTATTATACAAAGTTTCATTTTAAGAAGTTGGGAAATCCAAATTTGCAGGCTGCATTGTGCTGCTTTTTAAGCCTTCTAAACAATCAGATATTCATTAGCAGCTCACTTTTTCTCTGGATCTCAAAAGCTCTGAGGCAGGTATTAAATACTCCCACTTTAAAGCATTCAAAACAAATTCACAATCTGTTCCATATTTACTAATTCACTAAAGCTTGATGGTCACTGGAAAGCAGATGTTAGGGCTTTACTGTCAACATCTGTGTTTGCTGTGAATAAGTAGAGCTCTTCTTATACAAAAACCATTATGAAGGAGCAAATAAAAACCTTCAAAGAACTTAATAAAAATTAACCTATACTAAGTAATGTATTTTTGCAGAGATGAATGCTAGTTCTTTCCAAGAGATCTAAGGAAGCTTCAGGCTATGTTTCCAGACAGTATATAACAGAAAAAAACCCCAGTTACATAAATATGTGTAGATTATTAGTGGTTGCCAAATAGATTCATTCAATATTTTTATGATCCAAGTGTTTTCCATTTAGCCAGCAGACACTGGTAATTTTGTTCTGCAGAGAAAGCCATAACAGACCAAATAAACTATTTTATACAATAAAGCTGTTCTGCCCTTAAGGTACAGAGCTTTTCCATACTGTTTCCATTTGAAAGTTTATTCAGATTATGAACCCCCTGCTGACACTGATACCTCTACTCCCTCTCTCTCTCTTCCCAACTCTTAAGTCAAACTGTTGGGCCAGCACTTTTACTTTGATTATGTGAAGTCCCCGTGGAAAGATGCAGTACATTCTAAAACATCTTTATTTTACAGTTTGCTGTGAGCTTAAATATTTGAATGACCAATTTACAGGCATGCTTAGGGTAGTGTTGATGCAAAGAAACCAGCTATTCACACACAACCCTGATCAAAGTGGTACTTCTCAGTAACATGCTCTACAGCATCAGTTAAGTAATTCAGAGAAAGTCTACCCTAAAACATCTGCAAGTAATTTCAATTAAATTTTAAAATCCGTGGCTGACTTTAGTCCGCCTGTTGTCTGGGTTTTGTTACCAAATGACCCCGTGCCCTACTCTCTGTGCTGACTATCTGAACAATGGTGTTGATGCGAGCACAGACCCGGGCAGATGTGGAGAAGTCCCAGACACATTTTCAACAGACCAGAAGCTACATAGGGCACCAAATTCAGATGTCTGTGCCCTGCCTCTCAGCTGTGCTCGGTAGCATGGGTTTACCATGCCCTTGGCTGTGCTCACATGACACAAATTAGGTTTTAGCAAAGGCAAACTCTCTTGCACCTGCCTGAGATACACTGCACAAAGCCTATCCCATTACTGACACCTCCATAACAGAAAATAAATGTGGAGAGTAAAGACTGGTGCCTTAATGCAGATGTGATTCACCAGCTGAAATGCCTTTCTGGACTTGGGGGGGTGAACATGGTTGTAAAGAGGCATCAGAACAATTGTGACGGAGCTCAGCAGGAGCTGCCTCAGTGTGAACACAGCCACAAGCCTGCGGAAACAGACATCTCACTTCTATTTATATTATCTGGGCTTTAGAATGTTATGCTGCACAGTTCTTGTTCCTGCATGTGAGAAACAACCACCTCTGTGGGCAGCCCTCAACCACAGCAGAGAGGAGATGCAGCTATCAAATAACACACTTGTCTTTTTTTTCCTTAAGAGAGCAATAGTTTATCTGTGTCCCAATTCAGTTCTCTTGATAGTATTGCTTTGGGCAGGAACAGTCAGTGGAGATGAAATATTTTAACCCAATGCTGCTGCCAAACACTTTTTTAATGTTGAAAGACACCCTGAGTTATGGGTTTGATTAAATTAATATTTGTATGTTGTTAAAAGATGTGCTCAGCACTTTAGAATTGCTCAAAATGCCAGATTAAGAAATTGTCAGCAAACACAAAAACTTTGGTGATGTTGCTGTTTAGAAAGCCAACAGTAATCACAGTCATTACACCTCAGGAAAATAAAGGAATGACTTACTTCCTGTGTATCAGGACTGTAGGTCATTACAGTGCACAGTACAGTAAACCAAGAGCTAGCAAGGGCTAGGGCAGAAATCACAACATATGCAGGAGAATTCATGAACAGTTTTTGAAATGTCAAGATGATCTTTCACATGCTCTTACATGGATTAATAAAATGATTGAAATTTGCTGTGGCTTCACATGTTCTAATAGCTGCAGTATGTCAGGTGGATTTTCACACTTGTCTTGAAGTAGACCTTGGTTATATGACTTTCCTCAAAATAAAAGCAAAGAGATACAGTTGTGTGAGAGACTGAAATGTTAAAGGTTCATGACTCAAGCAGCCATTTGCAAAAACAGCAGGGTGCCTTGCTGAGGCCAGGTTTGCACCACCAAACAAAGGGGAGGAGGACAGGCTTTTGTTTGATGTGTGGTGACCACTATAAATCGACCTTTGTTTGGCAACAAGCTGGGCTTTGAGCCAGATAAGGCTGACAAGAAACATATCCCGAGGAGGTGGGATACTGCTTTTTATCAGGCCAACCTCCTCCCTTTCTACCACTGGCTCAGAGGTAACATTGCCCTCCCAGGTAAGTATAGGGCCATTTACAGTAGGCATGAAGGTATTCAACCCTTCTGATGGGGCACAACTGGCTCAACTACACTGATGTGAGAAACAGCAGTTATGTCTTAGGAGGGGTCATAAACCATCAAAGACCCCCGAAACACTCCCAGACTCATTTCTGGGGCCTTCCTCCAGAGGACAGCACATGATCCACAGTGTTGCAAAAGACAGTGTAGAAAGCTCCCCTGCCAGGGGAGGTACCTGGGTGTTCCCACCTGAACCTGAACGTATATTAACCCACTGACCTTTGTGTTTCGTGGGCTTTTCCCACCCCTGACAGATCAAGACTGTGGCCATCACCTCAACCAACGAACACCCAAATTGCAATAATCAAGTCTTGTTGCTGGATCCTGTTATGATTCGATTATAAGAGATACTTCTGCCTGAATTTAATTTTAATTTATTTTATTTATTTAAATGTGAGGTAGAGAGATAGAAAGAAATAGGAAGGGAGGGGGAGGAGAGAGTGAGACAGAGAGAGAAGGAGAGCTTAATCAAAAGATTTCACCAGCATGTGGATACCTAGGGCATCCCACTGGTCCTTCTGTACTCTGATCATCTCCAGGGTCCTGGAGTGGTTTTCCTGGGGTATCACCTTATACAGTACAAGTTTTGGGTATCCACAGGACATAGATGCCATTCCCATAATTTGAGATGGTATGCATATAAGCACTTGCTTCCTTTCCCACAGTTTGCCATGGTGGGAAGTTTTGTCCGGATGCTAACTAAGCCTCCAGCTCTGTTAGGCCTGGAATTAGCTCCTTCCTGCTGTGCTGTCTGTGCTTATATCAAATTCCTGTTGTGGTGGCTTATCTCATGGGAAGTTCCTTCTTTGACAGTGTTTTGAGACAGTTAGCTGCACTCTTTAAGTCCTTACAGATGGTATCTTTCTGCTATCTACTCTTACCCTTTCTTTCTTTTCCTTACGTATTTTCTTAAGCCATATCTTTATATTTTTATATTGCTTCATTTCTATAGGTAACAACCAAAATGGCTAAGTATCTCCTTTCCATAGCAATCAAACTGCTCTAAAATAAACCTTCGTATATGTATAAACACAGGCCTGTGTTATTTCACTCCATTCAGCCCCAAGGGATTTATTAACAAGAAGCTGAGTTACCCTCGCTTCCACCAGTGGTGGAAGCAGAGTAACCTGAAGCTAATACTGATTTAAGAAGTCCAGTTTCCAAATATTCTATTTCACTGCACTCTTAAAAACAGAATGAACCCAAATTGTCTTGACTAGCTATATTTAACCCATAATTTTAACTCTCTGTATCTCAAATTTTGATTGAAGCTGAAAAGTAGAAACGCAAGTTAACCTAAAGAGTATGAAACCATCTTGCAAGCTCCCTTCCTCATGAACTCTCATGGACTTCAGTGAAATTATTATTGCTATTGATTACTAGAAATTACTATTGCCATCTTCTGGTGCAATTGAAAATAGAAAGTTATTCTCATTAAAACATGTGTTGAGATTGCTGATGCTATCTAGTGCTGGGAATGGTACTGCTCCTTTTGGAACTGAACTTGGAATGCATAATAGTTGTGGTTTTCCTCTGAATAAAAAGCTGTGTTTCTCCACAAATTTTTTTTGTAAACTTGGTGCGTATAGAACTCAAGGTTTGTCTTGAAAAACAGGCAAGAAGGAAAGAGTGATGGCATATCAAGCTCGCTAAATTTCTGAACCTATTGAATAATAAAATTATTTTTGGATAATTCAATGGTTTGGTGTGCTGTGTTTGGATAAATTTCTAGGAATAATAAGTTTCTATTACCAGTTCAAAATTCCCATCATCCTTTTCCAGCTTTTCAAGGATTTGAATTCTGTAACGAAACAAACACATATTAGCTTTCACCTTCGATGGGTAATAGCCAAATGTCCGATGCCAACAGCAAGTGTTCATGGTTCTAGATTAAAAAGTAAGGGGGAGATCTTTGGGCACATTCAAAACACCCTTATTTAATTTTTACTCTGATTATGAAAAAAAAAAAATGTAGGCCGGCCCACTAAAGAACAATCCACTTGTCAAAATTAGTCATGAGGATAACAAAACCCACCAGCTCAGGAGTTAAATCTTTCCATATAAAAGGCTGCCAGAAGTGTAATACATATTCCAGGGTAAAGCATATTGACACATTTTTGAGTATTTTTTAAACATTGCAAGGCTTTGTGGCTGCAAAGAAAAAAAGGAACGAGTTTCAGCCTTGGAATAGGTCAATGAATATCCAGTCAGTAAGGATCAAGTCACCAGGGAATTTTACATTATTTGATGGCTTTATATCTCTACATATACCCTTCCACCTAAGTACAACTTCCATGCACCAATAGCTTTGTAAAATTTTAATGGCCTGTATTTTACAGTCAAGGTGCTTTCAGGTTTTGAAATCTGCACATCTGTAAGCTAATTATGCAGAAGGGAATGAAATGCACTTGCTTACCTGCTTAGGTTCAGCAGAATGATTTCAGAGTTTTTAGAGACTTAAATCAGGACAGAAAATAAACAGGGAACTTGTTCAAGGACCCAGTGGGATTTTTTTCACTAAGTGCATTATATATTCTCCTTCATTAATAAGTGGTGCTACTTAAAGTCAATTCTTAAATTACTGGAAATGATTCAGCAATAAAAGAAGTTTTTATTGGCTCTAAGATTAAATACATAATACCCTCAAAAAAGTATGGGGGAATTAAAGAAGAAATGAAGAGGAAAAATCACATAGATGATAAACTGTTCCCTGTTCTAATACCAGACTAGAAGGCGATAATAAAAAAAAAAATAGAATCATTAATATGCTTACCTAACTACAGCACATAATAAGTTGATGTTGCAGATGCTCTATTCACCCACAACAAAGATGCAATCTTGCTGAATTATGGGCAGAGATAAACATCTAACTCCAGTTTGTTTGACTGAGACTACACAGCCCAGGTCCTTCAGTTCTTCTCAGGATTTTCGCATGAGGTCTGAACAGGAACTGGCTTCCCTTTGTCCCACCGCAAACCTAAAAAAAGTAACCAAAGGCTGAGCTGGTCTAAAAACCTTCTAGGTCCCCAAAGGGAGCCATTCTAACTTTTGTTTCTTTTTCCCTTCGCTGAGGATATAGTATTATTGAAAGACAGTGGGTCAAGCTAGCACATTAGGCTGTGCTCCACAAAAAACCTGTCATGAATGGTCTTGAGCCTATGGTTTTCCTTCTCTTCTCTCTATGCTTCCTTAGTGTAACCCCAAGAAGTGCCATCCTCCTTTCCTCCCTCAGCTTCTGCACCCTGAAATGCAGAGAGGTCAGCCTGAGTGGATGAAAAATGCGCTTCAGGGAACACCGGCCTTTCTTTGAGCAGGAGAGGAAGCAGTAACTTTCTAGAGAAGAAAGCTGAAGTATGTTTATGAAGAATTATTGGTATGGCAAGAGCCTTGCAACATGAATTCAATTAAATACATAGATCTTTTACCCTCCATAAATTATGCATTAGCAGGGAGCCACTTAACTGATACTTGAGTTTTAACCAAACTCCATTAGAACTGAAGGACAGAGCAAATTTTTTTCCCTCCTTCCTTTCTGGAACACTTTCACTCTAAGGCTACTTCTGAATTTTATCCATCAGCTGCATACTCTGTGCATTTGCCATTAGTTCTAGTCAAACTCTGATTCTGTCTTGCTTATAATTTATACTTGTAATTTAAAGAATATATAGACAGTTAGTTGTATTTTTATAAGGTTGTTTTAACATCTTTTACATTTATTTTCAGCTTCTGGCATCAATTTCATTGCCTAAAGCGATAAAAACCCCACAATTTTTATGCTGCTGATGTATTAATATTTATCTTCTCTGTCTTAATTCACATACATTTATCATGGCAAATGTACTGGCCCTCTATACCATGGATAGATGAGTTTTCAGATGTCATCCCTCAATTCTCAGACATCCCTCCTTTTCTAGTTTAAACCTCTAATCAGCCTATCTACCTTTCCACATTGACAGTCCTGGTCACACAAATGTTTGGAGAGCATTTACCCACCAAGAAACCGGGGACATCCTGAGTACTCAAAAACTTTCAAAAAAGACATTAATTTTTTATTATTATTGAAGCAAATCAATTACTCTAAAGTTTTGCTGGATCCCAGTCAACCATTACTATTGCCTATCATCCACCAAAGACACATCAAACAAAAATTTAAAACTCCCACAGATGCCAAATATTCTGGCAGCCATCCACCAGTCTCTAAAAAACCTACTTAATTCTTCATGGCAGTCAGGGTTTTCCAAAGTTCATCTATTAAATACACAGTTAACTTCAAATAAGAGTAAGCCAACGACTTGAACCCTTCAAAGTAGCACAACTGGATTTGAGGACAGTGACACTGGAAATGTCCCCACCACAGCAAAGGATTGTGTGGGTGGACCAAGACCCTGCTGAGCTGGATGCTTTATAAATTCAGAAAGAAAAGGTGGTTCCTGTCCAGACCTTCAGAAAGTATTTGATTTTCTTTATTGTGGTCACTCCATTTTCTATGAAAGACTGACAAAAAATGGCTACCTTCCAATCCCATTTCCCCACTTTTTTTTTCAATAGAAATATATGTTTTTCAGATGATGTGGCTGATTGCCCTCTTGATTCCAGCACTGACTCTGCAGGTCACTTTAGGAGAGAGTTGTTACTTCCCTGCTTCTCAGGTTGCTCATATATAGAAAGGAAAAACTAATGTCTATTTTAAGTACCGCGATATCTGTGGCCAAGAAGTGTTCCTTGTAAGCAGTTATTACTTAGAAATGACAACAGAAAAACAGAAAATCCTTTAAAAATAAGAAAACAAAAATAGAGCATTTCAAGGAGTACTTTTTGTTACTCTTAACCCCCATGCACAACAAGGTGTGACAGCAGCAACGGAAATGGTTTTTGGGGCTTTTTGTCCACCAAAAAAAAAAGTCTTTTACCACCTCTTTTTCTTACAGTTACTACTACATTTTCTACTTAATTTTTAAGAGATTTGTTCTTCTTATATTTTATATTTTTTCCATTTTAATCACCATTCCTTTGCCACTAACCTTTGCAACGATGTAAAAAAAAGCATAGACTAAAGTTCTGCATGAAATATGATTAAATAAAAACTGTAAGTATGACAGAGAAAATTGCCTTTGTTACTAACATACGGCGTGCTCCAACCAAATTTGCCAGAATCCCCCACTCTTGACAAGGTCTGATCTAAAAGTCATTTTCCTCTGCCCCTCACCAGCACCCTCTTTTAGGGTGGCAGAAACAGTTTTCACAGATATGCCACAGATGTCTGGGAAGACGATGCACATTTTCCTCACACCCCTCAGAAACATCAGCTCTCATGCCTATCCATAAATTCAGTGATTGAAAGGAGGGAGAGAGAGACTTACCAAGGCTCCAGCCATTTGGAGGGCCTAGATAGGCCCTACCATTTTGTCACCTCATTGATCTCTTGTATTTAAACCTCCTTTCTGTGACTGTGTTGTAGTGGTTCCTCTTGCTACTGAATGTTTTTAGGTAGCAGCTGCCCTTTAAACTGCCCATTTATGCCTCTGCTTATTAGTGAAAAATAAGTTTTGTGAAGGCATGAAAATATTTTGCTAAATAGGCTGGGTCTAGCGTTTGAAAACTGCAGAATATTTCACCATTCTTCTTTTGTACATGACAATAATAAATGAGCACAAATCCTCTGAAGTAACTTATATTACAAAACAAATAATAGCCAAGTATTACATAAATGTAGTTGGTGTGGTCTTTACTTTAGAAATAAGATTCACTACAGTAAATTTAGACAAAGATTTCTTTGTAAAACATAGGGAGAAAAATGGATTTTTGCATACAATGGTGGTTTCCATTACCGTAAAGACAGCTTTTTCACAAGGTTTTTCTGGATTATTTTCCTGAAAACCCTGTAATTTTTATCAAAAGTCTAGTTACATTCAAAAAAATCCTTAGCAAGAGAACAATAAATATTTGCTCTATTACTGTATTGCTAAAATAAGATTTGATGTCTGTCAAAGAAAACACGACACATAGAAAGTCAGGTATATTTTCAGTAATCCTATTTGCTGTTTTGCATATAGAAGCCTCAAAAATTTGGTTAGTTAAAGGGACATGGAGGATGTCCAGATGTTTGAGGCTTTTTTCTATAAACAAATGTAATATGGATTCATGAGAAGTTTCATATGAACTTCTGTGAAAGGAGGGTTGCTTTCCTTTGTTATTTGGTGGTACAGTTATACTTGTATTTGGAATTTTATGTGGCCTATGGTACTGAAAAATGCTATTATTATGTAGAGTCGGCTCACAAACAGACATTAATCCTTTTTATAAGTAGGCCAATATAAAAAAGATATGGATTTAGGTAAAAAAAAAAGAAAACTTCCTAGCCATGTTGTCACTGTTGATGATCTCTCCTATAAAAATACATTTTTATTAGGTATTACTTATTCAGTGAGGTCAAAACTTGACAGTTTTACTCTAGAAATAAACATTGACAGCTAATAAGGATCTGGCATCATGGGAAGCAGAGCTCAAGAAGCAATTATCAGCTGAACTTGCAAGAAGAAAAAATAAGCCATAAGAGAAGACAATGAACACACTGAGTTAATATTCACCATAATAATTAAACACTTTGCAAAAGTGAGAGAGGAAAAGAGCTCGTTTCAACATAAAACAAGCACAGATGTTACAAGACTGATAATATCAAGTGCATCTTCAGCAGCAGTAAGATTTATCTGTGGTTCCTGACAAATTTCTCATCATTTTCAGTCCAAATTGTTCTCTTGTGGCCCCATTTCCACAACCATAAGCTTATGAAGAGCTTGAGGCATTTTTCATTGAAAACAAGCCCTGATTTCTCATGATATGAGAAAGAATATCAGTCAAAGAAATGCTGTGTTTATGGTTGTGCTTGCTAAGCTTTTCTACCACAGCTTCAGAAACAGGGGCAACCTGTTTGCTGGCTGGGGAGAAAAAGCAAAAAAGGACACTAGAAATCAAGAAAAAAACTCCAAATTTTTTATTCCTATTACATTTTCCTCATCCTCTGTTTTTTTGTTGTCATCCTACAGTCAGTGAACTCCCAGAGATTTGGATTCTCCTTGGCTGCATGCCCAGCCATGCTACGAGCTCACTGATGTTCTCCGCAGAAAGATTTTTGCACCTTCTGCAAATAATGCAAGCTCTGCTTTACCCTTCTCTCCTCTTTTCTACCAGAATTCCCCCTTATTCTCTCCGATAATTTTCATTTTGGGAGTACAGTGGGCGTGCATTTGGGATGCTATGATGTGCATTGTTTTAATCAAACCTGGGGGTGGCGATGGAATTTTTGACTGTGGTTTATTTTTTTTCTCATCGACTGTTCAGGAAAGTTGACTGGATTGGGAATGGGTTTTTGCTTTCTCCTCACCAGGAATTCAAAAGATCAGCTTGGACAAAAACTTTCTGCTGTAATGTGGGGCCACTGCAGACAACAACCCCAGGTCCTTGATAGACTGAGTCAGGAAGGGAAGTCCTTCACCTTCCATTCTTACATGCAAAAGAAGCAGAATGATAAGGAACAACGTTAGTGAAATATAAAGGTGAAAGAGCTGGAGTTGCTCTCTGTCAAGGGATTAATACTGTACAAGTTGTCTGCTTTGCTAGATGTGACATTAGATAAAACTCTGGGTTTTTTCATTTGACTTTTAATTGTTATTAATTTTTTTTGTCAAAAAGCAGCCATTGGTTTGCTCCAGCTTGTGTCATACAACACAGAGAGTGAAGCCGAGGCCGTACTCTCCTGGTTACTACAGCATGAGAGGATGCACTTACACCATCTGCCTATCTAACTGTATCTTGTAAGCACAAGCCTAAATGAAACGTTTCTGTTTGTGGGTTGCATGCTTTAAACAATGAACATACTGGATTATCATTCACCAAACTGATATTACATTAAAACTTTATGATAACAAGCAAGATCATGCTGACAAGCACAGTCTAATAACATTCTGTCATTCATCATAATTAGGAGCTGGTGATAAATCTGATGTTCTTGCCCTTTGTGTTCATCCCTTTCAAATGTACTTGCTTTCCTTTTAATATTTAGTTTTCTTTAGATATCATTATTCATTGTGTTCAGACAAGGAAAATAGGGAACATAAACAGGAAAACCTGTTAACTCTTCCATGAAGTGTATCACACTGAGAACATATCAAACAAAACATGCAACAATTAAGGGACACATTTCCCAGACAAAAAACACAACTCTTAAATTCTTTTAGTTTGGATTTATAAAGGGTTTATGTCCTCTTTTTGTATAGAACTGAATAATTTGATAAATTATTCAAATAGTTTGTATAAATATTTAGAGATAAGAGAGATTCCACCCCACCAGAAGTCCTCAGAGGTTTTCACCTATATTGTCTCATATTGTCGCACCTGGGACACATTCCTTGGAACCAGCAGTATTAGCTGTCTATAAGTTTAGAGAGTGCTATTAAGCATAACCCAGAAACTGTATCATCATCCTGTTTCGGGGTGGCATGTTTATGGAAAGAATAAAGCTGCTGAAAATATTTTACAGACTTATTCTCAAGCACCAAATTTAAGAAGAGAAGAGAAGAGAAGAGAAGAGAAGAGAAGAGANAAAAGAATAAAATAAAAAAGTTACATATACCCAATCTACAAAAGCTGAAGAATCTGGCTTGTGAGGGAGACACAAATCCCTAGTCTGTTGGGATCCAATCTTCGTAGACTCAATTTTCATGCTGGATTAACTCCTGATGATGACTTCAAAAGGACAAGGTTTTCACCTCAAGTGTTCAAAGCAAAACTGGAAAGAAAAAAGCCCACACAAGACTCCCCAACCTGTTTTTGATGTGGAATGTGCTGCACTGGATGACTGGGACTTGCTGAGCAGCTCTGATCCTCTAATCTACATTGTTCAAGAAAATGACTTTGAAATGCATTTTGCGGTGTAGAATTATTTTGTGGTGCAAATGATTATGTAACCTGATGTAACCTTTTATATAATTTAACATGTAATCATCAGATTCTGTACGAGGGAAATCTAGCCAAAATGTGTGGAATATTATCTTGTTTACACCATCATATATATTTGCAAAGAGATGTCTGATATGTATTCCATGTATTTTTCAAGAGTACACGGTTTTAGGGATAACTTAGCTACATGTTATACCGATATATTTTTTTCTTATATATCTTGCTCTGAAGCTTTTGTGTACTTCGAGATGTTGTGTTTTAATTTTCTTGTCATGTTTAAAGCAATATATCAAGCTGAGCTTCATATTTAAGCCCAGACATGGAACAGGTGCATCTTTATGTTTTGACTAGAAAACACTAGGCTCTGCATCAAAAGCTGCCTAAAATATTTTCAAAATAGAGTGCTTGTTAGAGGAGAGCAAACTACAACAAAAACAACAAAGAATCACATTTCTTATCTTTCAACAAAGTGGAGGCAGCAACGATTCTTCTAATGGTAAGATGATAATTGTCATGTAATGTTAGATCATCTTTGCCTGAAGGTGCTTTTTATTTCATTTTTAGCACCTTTTGAAAGGCACACAACCTATAAATTCGGTATTATACAAAGTTTGGGTAAGCAACCCAAAATCAACACTGAACCAGGCTTTAGAAAGTTCATTTCATTTCAGGGGAATATCATTTAAGATTCCAGCCAGAAATCAAATTGATACCTAAGGATGAAAGATTATGATAATCCTGAAGATTAAATGAATAAATGTTTCAGAACACAATTCCATTTTTTCTAATGAAATGACAAAGTTATTTCCACTTTGGAAAGTGCTTTTGATGAGACTCCACTTTTGAGGGTAATGTCTGTGTGTAAAGGGCAAATGTTATGGAATAAAAGTTGGTTCAGAAAATTACAGACTAAATGAGGAAAAACAAATGAGTAGTTTTAAATGGGTCCCTAGAACAGTAAATAACAAGGAATCAGAAAAACAAATATTTTTTCATTTAAATGCTAATATCACCTTTGTCTTCTAGAAATAAAGAGAATTAATAGGAACCACATTAATGTATTTAGATCAAGCTCAACAACCAGTAGCTACAAGCAGGATATTCCCCACTTTGTAACCAAATGGGACATTTCATAGCTATGTCATTCTGCAGCTGTTTGTACTGGACTAAACAACTAAACAGCATCCCACAGTTGTTCCTGTTATCCTGTTACTAGTTGTCCTTACTCCATTATCCTAGGGTAAAGCTGGAATTCCCAGGAGTATAGAGAGGGAAAGAACAGCGTTCCTATGTCTGAGACACTTCACTTCAAAGGTGTGTGATTTGGTATGAGTCAAATACACCAAGCTCCATGCCCAGCTGCGTGTCCTCTCTCACCCAACACCTTCTGCTGTGGGTATTTGGATGCATCTCCATCAAAATGATGGTGTGGATGCAGAATACATCCTTGTTCAGAACAGATGCAATAAAATACATGGATCTGAGATGACATAAATTTTGATAATGTTTATGAAATCACCCCCAGATCTTTGAACTTGAGTTACTTGGCATCTGCACTCAAACGCACTGGTACAGTTAGAGGAAGTATGCCTTCCATCCTCCCTGACTCTCATTCACAGCATGCAGTTATGCTGCTAAAAGCCATCTTTCACATGGTTCCTGTTCAGGTGTGAGGCAGAGGAAGAGTTTGGGAGCTGGGGGTAGATGTAAGGGAAGGAAAAGCAAAACATGAGAACTGAGGGCTTGTGTATCACCATATTGCTGAAGAACTGAATTACAAAATTTGCAAATTATTATCAGTTTTCACGTATTTAACCCTAATTCTCTTTTTAAGCCTATATAAAAAATACCAGGCATATGCTCTGCAAATTAAGCAAATTCCCTATTTTAGGATTTACAGGAATGTACCTTCATCCATGGCCCTGACAGAACCAGGTAAACAGACTCCTGGCTCGGATGTGAAACCTGCTACCTCACACTGCATCAACTGCAGCAACACTTGGCTTCTCCCTCGCTAGGTCTGAGACCATTCACAGACACACAGAAACAAATGCAGGGATCCTGTGCTCTCTGCTGGCACAAGACAGCTGAGAGGGAAAAGACTAGAAAGAAACTGAAAAGGACGGCAAAAGAGGGAAAGATAATTTTTAACATGCCCTTCTTTTCTTCTTTTTTTCCCCCCCCTTAATTGTTTGAGTCTATTCTCTGGTAAACATGAAAATTAGGCTACATAAGCCCTTTTTCTGACCTGATATGGGAGATTTTGGTGTATTTCATTACAAAGTATGATGCTATGTCATAAAACACTCTGTTGTCAGAAAGAGCTTAAACTGCAACCCAGAAGCACACACACTTGAATGTTCTCATATAGTACACTTGATTAAAAAAACTTTAAGTAGCCATTTATCCAAGAAAACCTATCAACTCAAAGCATTCAAAGCTTGCTGATAAAAATGTACTGATGGGAAATTAAAACGATGGCCTAAAAAAATTTTTAATGGTGATCCCAAATTCATTGTAATGCTGTTTAGTGAATCTCATAGGGGGTTGGAGGGGTCCTGAGAGTAACAGCATCATGTTTCCAGCACATCAGAAATTGAGTCCCAAATTCCTGCTGTGTCTTCTGTGATGCCTCAGTGTACAGCCTGCATGAGAAAGAGCTCATTATGCCCCACATGATCACATATGCCCAGCAGAGATAACAGTCTAAATCATTTGTTCTCTTTAAAATAATTTATTCATAGGTGGGAATATGAATACGTGCCCTTTATGGAGTTTATCTGTATCTACAGCAAACACAACTTAAATCAATTCTTCATCTCCAGGACTGGCAAAGTTTGGCTAAGGCATTAGGGATTTTTTATTAACCTCCATTAATTCAGTAGTCCTACCACTTTAACAACAAATAAATATGGATGGCTAAGAAGTTTTATCTTATTAAAAGGCGTGACTGAGTACAATTAAACATGCCTTACATATCTCAAGATATATTACATATGCTAATAAAATTCCAGGGTTATAAGGAAGTGTGTGAAGTTTATGAGGCTGTTGACTAGTGATCACATACAGCACATAATTTCTGTGGTAGGAGGAACACACAATGATTGATCTAAATTTCCCTTGCAATTCTGATTTTATTTTTGGCATTTCTATAGAATCCTCAGATATCCCACTGCCATTTAATTTTAATTAGATGAGTAAATAAGATGATGAAAGTATTTTTTTTTTTTTCATAGCATTCAATGAATTGCCTACATATCTACAAATATTACATTCTACTATTTGAAAAAGTATTGAAATCTGTTTGGCTAACAAATCTCTGCAAAACCCTTGCATTTCTGCTCATTTTCAACTCGGGCAACTAATTTTCCTGTAATCTTACTTATTTCAAGTGAGTGTCTCAAATACTTAGTGTCACTCCTTACCTACTTTGATTTAAATGAAAAATTCTAGCCTAGACTTTTAGCAGCTTTAAGTTTGGGACTGATCCATATTTAGCACATTAGATATAAATAAAAATGGTCTAGAATCAGACAATATAACCTTTTAAAAGTGAAAAATAATACATAAAAGATCTGGGGAGAAAACACCAGACCACATTATTTAACATAAAACAATGAATTAGGGAGAGGGAAAAAAAAAAAGAAAATACATCAGATGATGTAAAGAAAATGGGTACAGTGTGTTACTAATACAACAATGAAGAAAGCATGCACACACTATCACATCATTTAAAACCTAAGTCAAGATAAGCCTGCTTTATGTGTCATTTAGAATGAATAGGCTATATTAATATACAGTCCAAATTTTAAAATTACCTCTAAAATAAAATGAATAATGCTTTTGCTGCACAAACCGAACTCCTTTATCTGCGCAATAAAACTGGAGCACTGAGTCAGTTAAAAAATAAAGCTCCTTAGCATAGATAAAAATTCAATGGAGAAAAAACACCTCTTGTGATGAAATACAGAAAATAAATTATGTTAGTTGCTTTTGCTCCTTGCTAGAATGCCAATTATAAAAGCATAACTTAATTTTGGGAAGAGATTTGTTACATTTCAGAAACTCATGCAAGTTCATCAAGTGTGAAGACACAAATGTTAGGTGCTATATATAAAGCACAACCCCTTCTTCTGCATCAGTTTTCTGCAGGCATCCAATTTAAGATGGTTTCTTACCTTGCACATGTATATGCAGAATTTGAATGGAATAATCAGCTTTGACTGGTCAGAATGGTCTCCAAGGCAGAAGGAACAAAAAAACTCCATTGCTTTTCCCATAACATCCAACTTACTCTGGTTTTCACAGAGAATCTAAACTTATCACCCCATATTTTTCAAAAAGAATATACAAATAGTTCCACATTTAAGATAACTGATGTGTTTTTTTTTCTCCTTGTGGTTTTTTTAATGACCTTTTCTTTTTGACACTGCAAAAAGGAATGAAAATACCTTGAACCCAAAGAAGTTAAGACTGCATTTTCTTTAAAAAAGAGATATTTTCCCTCCAAATCGCTCTTAAAAAAAAAGAGTAAGAAAGGTCTCTCATTTAAGAAGCTAATCAAAACTAGTAATAAAAATCATACATTGCTTATATACTAGCAATTTTCCCCCTAAACATGCAAAATAAAAGGCAATCTATGAAATAATCTAGTAATTTCTTCTACTGACAAGAATATGGAACTAGCAAAACCAGCCCTGCAAAACCAACACAATCTATAAGATTATTTCAGATTTACTGAGGCACTAAGATACTACAGCGACCAGAGAACTGAGAGTAATGATCCAGCAGAAAATACTACAGGTAATGGTAGGTATGGCCCATGTCACAGCTGGCATTTGTGTCTCACTGGAAAAGTGAGAACAGCCTAACTATATATTTACATTTACAATTATTATTACACCAGAAGGCTTCATGGGAAGTGCTGGACTTCGATTGCTATTAACTCATTGGACTTCATGTGTTTTCTTTCCCTTCTGGCCATCAAAGGACTGCTGTTGCAAACTGAGACTGTGTAAAATTTCCTCGTCTTTCGTGAGGACTGAATGGCCTAAAAACTAATTTGAAACCATTAAATTTTGAAACCTCAGTTTAGTCTCATTGCTACACCAATCAATTTTTAATTACATACTTTCATCCTTTCAAGAAATACAATTTTTAAAAAGCTCATCAGATTATTTTTTTTTGTTATGTGACAAAAAGCTCAAATACATTGATTACTCAATCAGTTACACCTCAAATGTATTATAATAAAACTTTTGCCTTCTGATTTTTCTGGACGCTGTAAGAAACAGCTTGAAACTAAAGATTGGGACAAAAAAATGTGTTTTATTTTTGGTTTTGATGGAACAAGTGACAGGCCTGATCCATTGCATTTGACAGTTTATATCCCCATAGCCTGAGCTGAAATTCTAGTTAGGATTGAACAGATTTATCTGGATTCCCCAGACTCATCTTTACCTCGGTGATACCGGTCTGTGACAATGAGTTGAGTTTCTCTTTCAAAACAGAGTGCACCTGGCTGATGCCTTTCCCTTCATTGCTGCTGGGAGAAAAGCTCGTGATTTTACAGCACAAAACTACCTCCACCAGTGAATGGAGTAAAAACACATCAAGAAGGAAAAGGGTCTCTTTCCCCAAGGCTATTGTCATCCATTCAAGGTTCCAGCAGTCCAAGGCAGTAAAGTGCAGCACAAAGGGGTCATTCCAAGTTAGCAGGATCAGCCCAAACACAACAATGTTTCTGTACCAAGCCCTTAACAGCCTTCCATCATCCCACACCACCATTTAGGACCTCTTTTCTGCTGCTGTCACAATCAAAGGCACTGTATGACACTATGGCATTACTTCCAGAAAGGAGGTAGTCAGCAGTGGGCAGGAGGGAACACCATGTCCTGATGGCTTTGCCACCTGGAACTCCCCACCCCTCCAGGGAAACCTTGCCATCAAGTCTGTGTGTGCTGTACTCCCTTAATATCAAATAGTAAGGTGTAATGCTGGAATATAAAAAAATTCTATATAAAAAAAATAAAAAAACTCCAGAAAGGTTGAACCAGACAACCCTTGAGATCTTCTTCACACACGGTGTTGTATTCTGAGACTGAAATAAGAGAATATATATAGAATCAAAATTCAGATGTAAAAAACAGGTAAATCAAGTCGCAGAATTATATTTTGTATTGTTTCAGTAAATATGGGTGGTAGCATTTATTAATTTTTCCCCTTAACTTTTGTCACAGCATTTGTGGATATATGTGCCTGACTGACTATGCCATTGTTTATAATAAATATGAGAAATTACTTATATAACATCTGAAATTTTACCTTGAACTTCAGTAGTAGCGTGCTCTCAACAATTGTGTATTTCTAGATTAGTAAAACAAAAACATTTTTTAAGGCCGCCTTAGAGATCTCTGAAAATAAAACTGAAGAGAACAAAGCAACAAACCTCCCCATCAGCTTTGAAAATTGCACCTGAGAACTTCTCATCCCTCATTCTTCCTTACTGTCAATGCTAGTGTAGAGCTAGTGGAGCAAAAAAAAAAAATTAAAAAGCAGGATACCGCTGTAATAAATATCACAGCACATTATTTTGAGAGAACAGGGAAATGCAAAGTAGCAAAATGTTATTACTCAGTTTAGGACTTTATTTTTTTAATTTTAACGACTGCTGTTCTTGTTTAAAGATTCATGGACTCTTAAATAACTCTGAACTGCCAGAACCTCATCTTTAAGTTCCCTTTGATCAGATTTCCAGCACTGCAGTGCTCCCTACAGTTACAGGGATGAACTAGTTCAGTTCTGGCCTGATGCTTGACCATTGCTCAAGGAAGTCCCAGGGCAAACCTCACACCAGCCAGCCTTGCTGGCTGCTCAGACATACAACGTAAAGAGAAGTATCCAAGGTTCTCCATAGCTCAGATGTGGGTGGCTGACTTGTGTAACATTTGCATGTTTCTTGTAACCTACCTGCTGCGATAGCATTGGTAAACTTCCTACACAACCTATTCTCTATTTACGCCTTTTTTGTCCCTTTGATGTCTATCACATCCTGTTCAGAAACAAAGATACTGACATTTTCCTTTTCTGAAGTTATTTCAGTTTCTGGCCCATTTCCAGTGACAAACTGTCCAGTGATTCTTTCACTAGGCACATGCAATACTCACGACTGAAGATAGAGGCTACTGTTAAACTCCATGAATTATGGTAGCAGACCTTTCTTTTAACATATTTCTACAGATTTTGTACATGTCAATACAAAACAGTGACACCTAAGCTTTGGCAGCAAAACCACATTTGCTTTATTTTAGTATTTATTTTAATAGAAAATAACAGGAGAAATACACTTTTTAGTACAATTTTTTTTCTTAGATCTGTACCTAATATCTCAAATAATCTTTTATGTTGATTTATTCAAATTATTAGAAAATGTATCTCTCTCCTTTCCATTCATACTGTTATTAAATTAAAGAACAAATGCAGTCATTAGAATTAATATTAACAAATTGATGAAATGCACAACAAATACAGGACAGCACCACTAAAACACCACTTTAGGAAGACTATTTATTATGAAAACTTACAGTTAATAATGATCTTCTTTAACAGTAATTATCTTCTCCAAGTTGCAGCATGGTCTTTTTTGCATATCAATGTCATGTAAGAGGAAGGAAAGTTTCATGGTTTTCAAAAAGACCTAAGGATATTCCACTTGGAAAGATAATCCAAATTGGGCTTAAACCGCTTATCTTTCAAAGTCTCACCTTTAATGTGGAATATTTCTGGAGATTTTGCATTTTAAATTTCTAAGCCCACGTTATTATCTTTTTCTATTACAAAATTTTACTTTTTTCTTTGATAGAAAAAATCAAAGTTTTTCTAACAATGGTTAGTTAAAACAACAATGACAACAACTTATGAGTAATTTTCTGTTAAATCAGCTCCTGTCCCAGGTAAATATTACTGGAAAAAGAAGCCCTGTCTAAAATATCCATAGGGAAATTCACGTTTTCCTCTAGACTGTAGTTATTTATTATGAAAACCCAGTTTTGGAAGTTTTCTACTCTTTTGTCTGAACCAGCCCTCCTAAAATGATTATTGCAAACACTTGAGATACCAGATCCTGAGTGTACATCACAAAACTCTTCAGATCAGTACTCAGCACTCTTGGTTCATCTTCCTTTTTAAACTTACCCTTTCTGCCCTTTAGAAGCGTTGGGCAAAGACCAAAAGTTTCACATTCGTTCTTTATTTTGTTTCCAAAGCTTATTTTTAATAACATTCGTTATCCCTTGCAGCAGGGATAATGCTGAAGACGAGCAGGCAGCAGACTGACTAGAGGTATCTGAGATCGGGTACAGTTACTGTTTTTAAGACTCAGTTCAAAGTGCTTAAACACACATTTAAATCCTATTAAAAACAAGTGTTTACTTCAGTTTAAACAGGACATGAGCAATGCAGTTTGTTCTGATGAAAAATAAGGACACACCGTGATGGGCATCTCCTGCCCACTGTTTGTGACAGACCTGAGCCATGAGATTAATATTCAAACCTAGAGCAAAAGAGAATTTTGATGTTCTGTCTTCTAGGTTAACATCAATAACTTTATCTGTGCTAGTCCTTTGGGCTGCTGAAGTTAATGTTTGAAAAGCACAGCAGGATTCCTTAGGCAAGTCAACAGGCCTCATCTGGAGCACTGTGACCAGTTCTGGGCTACTCACTTCAAGAGAGACACGGAGCTCCTGGAGCAGATCCAGCAGAAGGCTATGAAGAGGATTAAGGGACTGGGGTGTCTCTCTTAAGTGGAAAGACTGAGAGAGCTGGGCCTGTCCAGGCTCAAGAAATGATGATTGAGAGGGGATTTCACTCATGTCTGTAAGTATCTGAGAGGAGGGTGCCAAGAGGCTGGACCAGGCTCTGCTCAGGGGTGCTGGGCAGTAGGACAAGAGGCAATAGGTAGAAAGTGATGCACAGAAGTTCCACCTGAACACGAGGAAGAATCTCTTTACTGTGTGGGTGACTGTGCACTGGAACAGGTTGCCCAAAGAGGTTGCAGAGACATTCTCACTGGAGCCATCTGGATACAATCCTGTACAACGTGTCTTAGGATAACCCTGTTTGAGCATGGAGGTTGGACCAGATAGCCCATTGTGATGTCTTCCAACCTGACCCATTCTGTGATCATAGAAATATCAGCAAGCATCAGGACCTGTTGGAGCAAATCCAGAGGAGGCCACCAAGATGATGAAAGGTCTGGAGCACTTCTGCTATAAAGACAGTCTGAGAGAGTTGGGGATGGAGAAAAGGCTCTGAGGAGACCTTAGAGCACCTTCCAGTAGCTAAAAGAGCTACGAGAGAGATGGACAGGCTCATTTTACAAGGGCATGTAGTGATAGCCCAAGGGGGAATGGCTTTAAATTGAAAGAGAGCAGGTTTAGATCAGACATTAGGAAGGAATTCTTCACTGTGATAGTGGTGAGACACTAAACCAGCTTACCCAGAGAAGCTGTGGTTGTCACATCCCTGGAAGTTTTCAATTGGATATTGAGCAACCTGGTCTAGTGGAAGGTGTTCCTGCCCATGGAAGCAGGCGGAATGGAAGGTTCCTTCCAACTCCAACCATTCTGTGATTCTATGATTTTGTTGTTGAAGCAGAAACTTTCTTTTACAATGTTGAACTCCGCAGTCAAATTAGGAAAAACACTCTTAAGTTCTTTATTGTGCAGTATGCATTTGGGGCATAAATTTCAGAAATATGGAAAGGACACCACTTCAGCACCAAAATTCTCAGATAACTGTTGGCCAAGCATAATAGTAAACGTCACATACACTTAAGTTGCATTATTTTGTCCATTTTACTAATTCCATACAAAAATTACTGTCAAATACTCCATGACTCACCTTTTAATTCACCTTGAATGACTTCAATGAACTCTGCCTTGTTGAATGCACACTTTCTGTTCGTTTGGCTGAGAGCTGCTTCAGTGCTCCAGCAGGTGGAATTCAAGTAAGCCACATGTGCTTAATTTGGTTGGCTATGTATAGCATAGGGTATTTTTTTTGCCCTCAGTGCCACCAACCATAAAAACATTTCAAGTACACATAATTAGCGCTTAACAAAAGAAAATTAGGTCTAACAAAATACCTCAGTTGCTCCAAGATTTTAACAGACTGAACTTTAAAAGGGCACTTTGAGAACAAATTCGAGAAAAAAAAAATAATTGCTGATGATTTTTTTAATAATTGCTGAGATCTTGGTGTCTGGCTTTGAGGTTTTTTTCCCTGAATCCATATTATGTTAACATGTATTTTCTCTTTACTTACACAGTATTTAATGACCAATTTAATAACTTTCACAATTGTTTATTAATTTCTCTCAGTTCAGGGCACCTTACTTTGAGTAAAACAAAATGGAGGTTTGCCTGCTATAGAAAACATTTTGGTAAATAGCTGCTTAGAATTGTGCTCTCGTAGTCAAAATATTCTAATCAAAATATATCAATGGACAGGGCTTTTATGTAAGTCTTCATGATATACTAGTTTTTCCTACTCTTTCCTTTTACTTTTTATTAATCTCAAATCTCTGCTTTTCATCTTCTCTTTAGTAAAAATGATGCTACTGTTGTCCACTGGAAGTTTGTCTAACTTTTATACTTCCCTACAACCTAAATTTTTCATAATAAAGTTAAGTTCTCCCTATGATACGTTGATTGGTTATTCTCACTAGTTCCCTGTATAAAACCAGAATCAATATCCCTTTCTGACGGTTCTTAAACACATTCATAAATAAAGGGTTATGTCTTCCTCTGACGTGCATGTACTTACTTGATTTATAGCAGCTTGAGTGTGTGGGAAAAATCATACACTATCACCCAGGAAAGTACAAGATTATTGTTCAGGGTTTCTATGGGACAAAATCGGGGAAAAATCCTATCTGTCAGTTCCCCCTGTAGCAGAAGAGCTGCATGATGAATGTAGCGCAGTTGCAGAGATCTGGTAGCCTTCATAAGACATTCAGGCTAGTACATGGGATTAAAATAAATAAAACCAGTGTTTTGAGACACATAATCAGAGATGCATATCCAGGCCTCTTCTGCATTACTGCTGAAAGCATTCAAGATTAACACAGGGCAAAGGAGGACAGGCCTGAGTAGATTCTTCAAATTCTGCTGTCACCCAAAAAATCTGTCTTGTTCAGTCTTTTCCCCACCCCATGGAGCCACACATGCTGCTTGTGAACACTCTCTACACTGTGAGGAAATAAACCAAGAGCAACTCCAATGACAAAATCACCTGTCTTTCCAGTTCAATGAACTGTGTCATGCAATAAGCACAACAATTTACATGAAGATTGTAACAAAAAACTAAAATAAAAATTTCATACATATATATATATATCCCTAAATTAAAGAGAAATGTTTCATACATATATAGTGTATATATACTCCTGGAGAACAGGAAGAGATGGCACCAGAAAGAAAACAAACCAGAACAGTGTCTCAATGTGATAATGACCAACTGCTTTTCAAGCAGCTGTTTTAAGAGAAGAAGTAATTAGAATATGAAAGCTGAGAAGTATTTAATACAACATATAAATCCTCCTTAAGCAACTCCACTGCCAAAATCCCTTTGTCATCAGATTCTTGAGTTAAACTGTTTCTGTGTAGCACTGGAGAATAAGCATTGTCATCCATGAACATAACTTAAAACTCACTTCCATGGAAGAGTTGAACTAGAAAAATTACTGTGTTACATGTTCAGTTTGTCTCAATTCTGGATTTGAGGCGGCACCTTGAAACTTAAAAAAAAAATAGAAATTACATGGAATTTTTTTAAATATATATTTCCATCTCTCTGTTTTCTATGCTCATTCACCAAACCAATCATCTTACACACACTCATTTCTGAAGCTCAGACTTCTATAAAAAAGCAGCAATGAGTCATACAGAGAACACTTTGCTTGTTCACATGATGATATCATTATCACCGTCTCAGTGACACTCCTGTAACACCATTCCTATCAAATGTCTAGGGATGATCTCACTGGTCGTCAATTTATTTAAAGTCGGAGCATTTTAAAATACTTAAAACATTGCTGCTTACAGGAACAGGTTTTATTCAAGTGTAGCTAACTGTAAAATCCCAAAATAACTTTCTTAAGAAATCATTTCAGCAATATTTTAAATTTTAACTAAGAACTTTATCTCAAGTAATGGTACACGATGTTCCAGTTTCAGAAACTTATGTTTTTGTGTCTGCATCATGTTTTTATTTTCATAAATTTTTGAGTCTGAGAACACCAGAAAGCATTTTATTATCAGTATAAATAGAGGTGATTCATATAATAATATGTAATGACAATGACCCTGAAATTCAAAGCAAAATGAGGTATAGGTGGTCAAGAATATATTTTTTCATTATATTTTTGCAGTGGATGATGTTAAGTCCTCACTAGTTAAAGTGAATATAAATGTCATTCATATAAACAACAATAAAAATAAGTAGATTGTTTTTCAAACATGAGGAAATTTAGGAAAGGAGCTGTAGACCAACAGACTTCATCTTAATTTATGGTGGAATATTATACAAAAGAAATAAAATACAGTTCTTTTATGAAGACTATTTGAATTTAGTAGATTTGACTACCTGAAGAACACTTTTTTAAAAAGTTCTTAGCTAATTGTTCCATACTAACAAAATGCACCAGACTCCATTAATCCAGTCAAGAATGAATTGAAGCGCAGTTGGATTAAAACCATTACTCTGTGTATTTGACATAATAAATAGTACAAATAAAAAATATTTGCTAATAAAACAATCTAAACCTCAGATATTGTGTTTGAAAAACCCCTGGAAGTTCTGGTAAGAAACACTTACAGAAGCTGGTCATAGATTGAAATTAAAAAGGCTCTGTACATCAGGGGAATTTTGCTGATCTCTGCTGATAAAAATATTTAAAACTATACTAAATCTCAGTAAAGTAATAAAAGCTAGGTGGGAGGACATACTTTCACTCATTTTATACCACATTAACCATGGGTTTGATGCTGTTCAAGACACAAAGGAATAGCATGGAAACATTCAGCAATTTTGGGCCCAAAACCAGGTCTCCAAGTTGGGAAACACATCTTAAGCAGCAGCTTTGCTTAAAAGTAACTCCCTATTGCATCCATCAACGCCCCCATATGTAAGCTGCACATGAACACAGGTAATTTACAAAATATAAACTGCTTTTTTTCTTTCTTTTCTTTTTTCTAAATCTTGTCGAAGCTGGTGAGCACAAATGCTGATGCTGAAACTTTGGCAATCTCCTGACATTAAGTTAAACCGTAAATAAGAACAAAGAAATGTAAATGGGCATGTTATTTTCACTTCATTTATTATAGCATTTTAGAAGAGTTGCAGAGGGTTGGTTGTTTTGTTGGGTTGTTTTTTTTTTCACCTGCTTTGAAGTTTCAGGTTTTGTTCCGAAGGTGGTTCCCACACAGGGATTGTCCTCGCCTCTCCCCTTCCCTTCAGACCGACCCACCCCTGCTGTGTCAGCAGCACATGAGCTGTACACTTCTAAAGCTTCCTGTAATTAAGCTCACCTTGTTGCATTATAGGCAAACATGTTCAGACTTATTTTGGATCCATTTGGGAAATAATAGCTTTTTAGAGTCTATGCTGAGAAGCAACCTGAGCTACTAACATAAACTGTGGTGAGGACTGTGTCTTGCAGTGCTTTTACATGTGGCAAACTCCCTTGGTGTCTCGGTACTTTCATCAGAAAATAAGGAACATTAATTTCTGTTGTTTTGCATCAGAACTAACATAAGTTTACAATAACGTTTGCATTTATACCGAATTGTTTGTGTGTGCACCTAGGACGGCATTCAGCTGACAAAAGCCAGGTACTTGGTTCCATTTCAGACACTTTTTGGGCACCCTGCTCGGACTCCACTGCCTTTCCACAAGACTTCTGGTCCCCCCCTCAGTTCCTTTGTCATGTTTCCAATCCCCATAAAAACATTTCCGACATCCTAGGGCAACTTGAAGTTGCACAAGGCACATATTTGGCTGTCGATTCCAAGTCGCTCAGAATTATGTAAACTACAACAGAGTAATTTTCTGGCACATCTTTATGCGTGTAAAAAATACTAGCTCAAGATCCTTCAAGGGACAGAGACTCTCATGTTTCATGCCATGACACAACAATTAATGGAGCAAGGGAAAACCATGGATGTAAAATCATCAGGGTGTTTTTCAACCCTAATAAGATGCTAACATAATTTACTTCCAAGTAATAAGAGGTTGGCTTTGCCTCTTTCCAGCTGGGATACAGAGATCAGCAGCCAGACATTTTGGTGGAAGAATTTCAGCCTCAACAAAGAAACAGCAAAATACCCACAACAAAACACAGAGCCACCCAGCCTGACAATCCAGTGATCCTATGGCTTGTGCCAGGCTGACACGACAACGGAGCCATCCCTGGTGTGCCACAGAAGTTGCCTGCCAGCCTGCAGAGTTGCACAGTACCTGGAGTACTGCATGCAGCTCTGGGCTCCTCAGAACACGAAGGACCTGTTGAAGCGGGTCCAGAGGAGGGACACAGAAATGATCAGATGGAGGGAACACCTGTCCTGTGAAGACAGGCTGAGAGAGGACTGTTCAGCCTAGAGAAGAGAAGGTTCTGGGGTGATCTTAGAGCAACTTCCAGTACCTGAAGGGAGCTGCAAGAGAACTGCAGAGGGACTTTTTACAAGGGTGTGCAGTGATAGAACAAGGGGGAATGGCTTTAAACTGTCAGTGGTGGATTATGTCAGATATTAGGAAGAAATTTTTCACTACCAGGGTGGTGAGACACCGACACAAGTTGCTCAGAGAAACTCTGGGTGCTCCACCCTGGAAGTGTTCGAGGCCACATCGGATGGGGCTTTGAGCAACCTGGTCTAGTGACAGGTGTCCTTGCCCGTGGCAGGGGGTTGGACCAGTTGACCTTTGAAGGTCACTTCCAACCCAAACCATTCTATGATTCTGTGTCCTGCCCTGTCCCTCACAAGGTCGAGTGAGGATTCACCATCACTGCACCTGCAGCTCTGGGCCAGTCCTACCTTCTCTAAAACACACATTTTATCCTGCCCAGATGGCAAATGCCACACCAAAGCCTCTCAGCCACGCTGCCCAAAGAGCAGACACAGCAGAAAGACAGCCCTGGATCTCTGCAGCTCCTCCTGTCTCCTCCCACCATGAAGGGAAATATCAAAACAGGGCTGAAATCTGCTTTTGGCGTCCCTCAGGGGTTTTGATCTTTCTCTGCCTCAGAAAGGGGAAAGGAAATCAGCCACTACTGACATGAATCCTTTGTATCCATTTTCCCTTTCCACAATGATATGGAAATCAGGCTTTCCCAAAATACTCCTATTTCACCCTCATTGCCCTGACTTCTTGCTTTGGCAATGTAAATTAGAACTAGTGTGGCTTGTCCCATCCTCATACAACATGTTACAAGACCAGATTTCTGCTTTTCTAAAAAAACTATCCATCTGCAAGTTTAAGAGCCCAAACACATCTCCTTCTGGAAATCATTATTACAGCGGCTGTTCTGAATGATCATTAGGACTGGCTGAAACTATTACTGTAAATGGGCTTCCAACTACAAAGTTTCTCAGGGAATAGCTGCATTTCTTAGAGGAAGGGAGGTGGTGGTGGGGGAAGCAGTTAAAATCTTTCAGTTCATGGCTACTTTCTAGATTTTTTTTTTAACTATTAGAAGAAAGCTTTCATATTTCTGTGGCACTTTCAAAACCTCTGTGAAAGGAACATCTTCATTAAAGCTGGCCTTGAAACAGCCACTAATGGGAATGCTCAATTTTAAGATCCTCCTTTGAGGGACAGATTTACACTCCAAGGCAAACCACATAGGCATTTAAAACATTTTCAAAACCAGGACACAGAAAGCTGAGGACTCTCGGCATCTGCAAAAATGTGACTCTAATTTGTAATGCTGAGAACACTTAAAAACAAGGTCTTTATTAAGGAAATAAAAATGAATTCTGACTCATTGATGTTAAACCGGTATTAAAAAAATCTAGAAGTCACACAACAGCACTGAAGAAGAGAAAGGAGAGAGATAAAAAGTACATGAGAACAGAGGAGATTAATAGGTATAAACGAAAAAAAATGACAGGTTTAAATATAAATCTACTATGACATGCTATTCTTGCCTGTTCCCTTTGTAAGTCTTGTTCTGATACAAATTTTGGTAGAAAAGGAATGTGTGGTAGAAAAGGAACCTTTTTGATCCATTTAGTCTTAATAGTAAATGTAATTTTCTCAGGTGGGCACTGAACAGTTGCAATTACAGTTTATTTTGCCAGAGAAATTCTTTTAAGACACTAATGGTATGAGACACAGGGTAAGGAATGACAGCACAGCATGTCTTCTAAGCTTGATACCAGCAGATTTGCAGAAGACCCAGAGACAACAAATGGCATTTTTCTGTTGAAATCTCAAGGTGGCTTATTTCAAATGCACTTTAGCTGGGGGTAACAAAAAATAATGAAAATATTCTAACTGCGGTCATGCAGCTATTGCTGTTCTCATTCACAGGATCCATTTAAGCTCCAGCACAGTTGTCTTTGGGCTATCAAAACCGGAAGAATTTTCCTCTATGAAAGACTAAAGCTTTCACTGTCTACTTTTCATTCTCATTCACTCCATGGTTGCTTAAGAACATAACCCACCCCCCCACATCCTACCTGATAATGAGGCTATTTCTTGTAAAAGAGCACGCTAAAGGGCCTTCTCTTGTTTGACACAAAGACTGATTAAGCATCATATCATGCATGACAGGTTAGTTCTACAGACAGGAACAAGTAGCAGAAAGCTAAGTTTTTTAAAAGTTGTCTTCCTTAGCCTACTGATATCACAATATCACAGAATCAATTAAGTTGGAAAAGACCTCTGAGATCACCAAGTCCAACCTTTGACCTCTTCTGAAAGTTCTGTTGGGTTTGGGATTTCTTTTTCTGGGGTAAGAAGGTATTGGTGGTTTTTTGGGTTTTGTTTTTGTCTTTTTTTTTTTTAATTACTTGTCAACTTATTTCAACAAGCAAAGTCGATGTTTAAAACCCCTGTGTCTTGTCGCCCAAGACACTCCTGGCAGCTGGTTTTTTTTTTCACTGCCAAAGCAGTTCTTCATAAGCTTCTATATTTAATTTAGAAGTGAACTTGTTTTTTCCTAAATACCTTCCACACATCCATTAAAAGTATACTAGAGACCAGCATCACAATATAAGCGGACTACATGGAAGATGTGATAAAATCCTATTTTTANACTCCTGGCAGCTGGTTTTTTTTTCACTGCCAAAGCAGTTCTTCATAAGCTTCTATATTTAATTTAGAAGTGAACTTGTTTTTTCCTAAATACCTTCCACACATCCATTAAAAGTATACTAGAGACCAGCATCACAATATAAGCGGACTACATGGAAGATGTGATAAAATCCTATTTTTAAATTTTTTTTTTTTATTGACGAGACATGAACAATGACAATTTGATCTATGCCATACAGGCAGGTCACAGGAGGTCACCTTATCGCTGCAGTGTTATTTTGCTTTGGTTTGGTTGAACTTTCCCAACATCTTTATGATAAACAAAACAATTTTTCCATTACTAAAGGTCACTCACCTGACAGCTCGGGGTCTCAGGACTTTTACGGGTTGTCTTTGCTTGAGCTGATTTTAGCCTTAAAAAAAAAAAAATTGAATTTGTGATAGCAGTTGCGTCGTGGTCAGCTATCAACTACATTTGTTTCAGATTTCCCATGGTTTACAGTGATAATGAGCAGCTATTCAGCATGCACTGAGTTTTATTTCTAGAATAAAACAAAGTGCAGAAGAGTGCACATGCACAGAATGCTACCAGAGGTGCAGGGGTTCGGGCAGAAACCACAGCTGTAATTCAGAGGTCACTACAAGATTGCAGCCTTTCACTGTTCAGGTAAACTCAGCTTTAGAACAAAACGTGAATGCTTAGGAACCAATGACAAGAGTGACCATGCAAACTGTGTTCAAAAAACTTCTAAAAACAAAGTCCATGGAGGAAGGGACTATCAGCATCTTTCTTCTCCCAATAAAGGGAAGAAACTGCCCAAGACAAGACCACATGCCTCCCAATGATGACTTCAGGATGCTGATAGCTCATCCAGAGTCCATCTCTTTCTTTTAGGAAGGCTGAAGCTACCAGTCTTTAGACCCAGTGGATTTTTAGAAAGGATTTTTTATTTCCCCTGAAAAGCAATATAACTGCATTATGATTTTTTTTCCTATATTAATTTGAATTACTAATGTATATGATTTCAACTAATAAATCAGACTATTATATTGTTAAATCATGAACTAGAGTAACAGCAATTTCCATACTTCACTTCTAACTGTGCTCCTCTTTTGCCCATACAAGATTTTTATAAAATAAAAATGAAACATAATGACTATGTATATACACACTAAAAAATAAGCAGTAAACAGAGCTCAGAACCGTGTATTTAAAAGATGCACATCATCCTAATTGACAGAGAATATTAGAAAATTAAGACATGTGTGAACACCTATAGTTCTTCAATCACAAGTGTATTTACCCTGTCAAAACTTTGCAGAAATATTTTTGCTGGTTTCAGCTGTAACGTGGAGTTTATTTTATCTGTAAACAAAAAAAAAGACATAAAATAAATAGCAACATCATAAAGTTACTGCAATCTGTCCTAGAAGCATCAAATGAGTTTTCATCATCAAATCTTTTCAACCAGAAAGTGATTTGTGTTTTGTACAAAGTATTTAACTGAATACAGTGAAACTGTGATGAATTTTCTAAGATATGCAGTAATCATTTTACAGAAGTGCACTTTCAGAGGTAATTTTGTGGGAATACACATATTCCATCTATGCTTGAGAAAAACAAACTTTGTGAGGACTTTTGATTTCCTTTTCTGTTGCGCTTACTGCGTGTAACAGACAAGCTTTTGGGGCATACAAGTCCTTCTTTAGACCTAAAATAAAAGCAAATAAAGTTGAGAATCATTATGTTAATTATTTAACCAGTTTGAAAGAAAATGGTGGTTATTACCAGCAGAACTGAGGGAGACATCAGCAAGAGAAGCAGTAATAAGTTCAGTAGGTCTGGTGGGACAGAGAGGTCAGGCAGAGGAGCACCTGGAGAGAAAGGCCAGATGCCAGTATCTCCATGGTTTTTATTGTCAGGTACAGCTGTGGATGTTAGCAATGAATACACTTATTTTTGGTAGTTATTCCTTAAGGATCAGGGCTGAAAGATCAGAAATGCAGTCTTCCTTTTGTGAGACACTTCTTCTAGCAAGTGAACACATTTTACCTTCATACATTAATTATAGAAGGTCATGCTAGCAGCTATCTGATTTTGTCTGTGGAATATCCACAGGGGGCTTTTGGTGCAGTATAGGAAAATGCATTTCTGATAGCTTTGCTGTGAGAGACATTTAATGCTTGGAAAAGTGTGTCAGAAGTTTTGTATATTTTCAGCTACTTCAGGCTGGTATCAGAAGTTTTGTATATTTTCAGCTACTTCAGGCTGGTATCACTTGGTGCACATTCACCTCTGAAGGTGAGCCTAGACAAGGTTAGCAAGCCACTCCAAAGCCAAGAGAAGGACTTGAATCATTCCAAGGATTTCTGGTATGGTTCAAATTACTGCCAGTTTTGTTAAAGTAAATATATTGGTCTTACTTAAAGTAGATGGTGTTCTTTCTGCTTTATGAAACTCACCAACACCAGCTTGAAAACTTTCCAGAGACTGTTGAAGGTGGTACAGTTTCTAAACTGATGTTCTTAAGACAATTATTCTAAAATTAAAATAAAAAATTTCTTTAGAATCTGATGATTTGATGAATGATTGTAAAAGAAAATTGATCAGAAAACACCACACCCCACTCTACCTTACTCTGGATTAAATATACTCAAAATGAAGAGCATTTTGAATAAAGAGACTTTTCTTTTGAAAATTGTTTTAAAAATCCTATGTGGCCAGTGGTTTTCCTTTTTAATTCAGAAGATTCAAAAGTTACATTTTTACAGTAGCATCCCCACCAAAATCTTTTTTAGAAAGTCTCCTAACAAACCCATTAGTAACACATATGCAATCATCATCACACTATATTTAATTGGGGCAGATACAAGTGTCATAGTTGTTTCCGTGAGAGTTTCAAGCTAAATTATATTTTTGATTGAGTTACTTGAGTGGCAAATCTCCATTAGTCAGTTATACACTACGTGCTGTGTTGCCACTCTGAGAAAAGCAAAAACTCCTTTCAGCATTACTACAGCTCTCTATCAAACAGGTTTTTTTGTATGAATTCATTGCATAATTTCTATTTGAATGTTCCCCCCATAAAAAACTCCAACCAACCAACCAAAAAAAATACCACAACTCAATAGCCTTCACTATTTAAAGTATTGTGGTAAATGTCACTCTTTTTAATATACTTCAATATACTTTTAGTATACTTCAACTACTACACAAATAAATAAATAAATATTCTTCTTTTAATGTTTGCAACTAATCTATGTTAGTTTATAAGTAATAATTCTGCTAAAATGAGGAGAAAGAAGATTGGATTACAAGTCTCTTTCCAAAAGAGCCAAATGTGTATATATGGAAAAGCATTAAAAAGATGAACTTTATATTAAAGTAAGCAGTATCAGTACATTTACCATATAAATATACTCCTAAGTCCATTCTTTGGTGAATGGTTACAGACTGAAAAAGATCCATATCAAGTTAATGAACTCTACTCTGCTGACTTACAGAGAAGAATATAAAATAGAAAAATCTACATATATTATTTCAAACTGCTTATTAGATAGACTTATCTATAATATATATGTTAGGCACAAATTACATTAAAATAACATTTACAGAACTGCAAAGGAAAAGTTTCACAAGTTAGAAAATGGGAGGGGGGAATGAAAAAAATCAAGGTTGGCTGAGTAACCTCAGCTCACCCCTTCTGCTTAGGGAGTATTTTGTGATCTTTATTTAAAGCATCTTATGACATAGCAAAGGCTGGAAGCCGATGCAGAAGAACAATGGTAGGAATGAGACATGGAGCAAGGATAGATCACTGACATTCCCCCTTAAGGTGGTACAAGCATGCTGCCACAGTACAGTCCTGAAGCCAGCCAAAAATACTGCTGCTTTGTTAAATCCCAGACCTAGAAATCCGTCAGAGGAATTTGTGGTTTGCAATTCCCAAAGTACAACATAATTAGGTTCAATTTAATCTGCTTAATGTCATATGTGATTCATTGCCACTGTCGAAGTTGAATAAACCCCCAAACTCCCAGAATTGTGGTGGTAAATAAGTATTTAAAAGGTGGGGAGGGCTTAGAAACACAAAGCAGAGGCTTCAAAACCTTGATAAATTTTTTGAGGGCTATGGTCACCAATTCCCTGAGAGGGAAAACTAATGGGTCTGGGCAAAAGGACTTTAAATTGGCAATAAAGATGCTCAGTGAGGGGACAGGAAGAAACAGAAAAAAACAAAACAGCCAATACACAAGAAAATCAGCGAGAAAGATGCATCAATATAAGAAAGAATAGAGGGCACCAAGCTGGGATTCAGCAGGCAGTTTAATTTAGAGTGTTTCTAGAAAGTGACAAGAAACATAAAAACAAAACTCAGCAAAATGAAATAATGAGAAATAATGAGAATCGTATGAGGCCATACGATATTCCTGTTCCAGTGAATTAAGATGTTCTGTTTGGGACAGTAACAGAAAAACTCAGGAAATCTTACTGTGGGTTAACACTAAATAATTGAAATTCTAGCAGAGGAAACGCCATGAGACAGAGGAGTGATTACTATGTGTGTACACACAGGAAGCATCCCATCCCCTACTTCAAGGGGGAGTCGAAGTAGGAAGGAAAATTATGGTTTTAAATCTCTGGGTGAAAAGTAAAAGCAGAAATCTAAAGATAATCAGCAAAACATACATGAGATGAAGTCCAGAAGGTGACAGCACACACTGAAATTAGTTGAAGAATCATTAAAAGGTATGCTAACTGTAATACAGAAATTGTCTTAGAAATAAGAATATAAAGAGTAGAATCAATTATTATCACATTCATTCAGCAGACATGGTTCCTATGCACAGTGCAGGGAACATCAGGATCCTGAAAAAGGAAAACTCGAAGAAAAACATTTTTAAGTGCTCTCCCTCTCCATTTACAGACACTTTTCACCAGTAAGCAGAACAATGTCACACTAGTCATGCTTTACAGCTAGAAACAAAAACCAATATACTTGAGGTTTTGTTCTTTTTTAATTACTTTTAAGCACCAGAATTAAAAGGAAGATATCTCTTTTCACCACTATTACCCTTACCTCATGTTTGCTGAGGAGGCAGCTTGTGCCCATTCTCCACGGCTGCCCTGTAGAGAAGGGAGAAGTTCATAAGAAAGCCAACAGGAACACTAAATCACTTTCTTCTGAGGGATTTTCCCCCTGTAAGACAGGTGAAACAGTTTATGGCTAATTTAATAATGAATATTAATCTGTAGAAAACAAAACTGTGTTAAAACTGTGTTTCTGGGGATCCAACATAGTGGTCAAAAACCAAAAGTAAGAACTAAAGAACCAAGATGAGGAAATCTTTATCTCTTTTTTTTTTTTGACTTGGAGGTGTAAGGACTTCAAACAAGGCAGTATCTCCAATGAAACCCATCAGGTCCCTTTCTGGATTTTCAATTGCCACTCAGATTCTGTACACAGTAGATGTAGACACACAGCTCTGAGGCTTGGATTCCTTTCTGGAAACAGATACCTGAAAATAATCCATATCAGTGCTTACTTCTTAAATACCACAATTCTGCAGTTTTCTTAATTCTATCCCAGCTGTGTCTTCAGCTGCAGGTGGCTTTAATGAGATAGGCATGCATTCAGTGGAAGTCTCAAGGTAATGGAGAAGCTTCAGAGGGCAAGAAAAACATCCTAAAAATCTTTTTTAAAAGATGCAGAATATGTAAATCCACCAAACTTTCACCAAAATTACTGGAATTAAGTGGGGCAGCATCTAGATGAACAGAATAGCATAGCAAAGCATAAAATAGAATACAATGGAACAGAATAGACCAGACCTCCTTTCAGTTAGGAGGGGCCTAAATTGATCATCCAGTCCAACTGCCTGACCAAAAATTATTAAGGGTATTGTTCAAATTCCTCTTAAACACTACCAGGCTTGGGGCATTGACCACCTCCCTAGGGAACCTATTCCAGTGTCCGACCACCCTCTCAGAAAGGAAACGCTTCCTAATGTCAGGTGTAAACCTCCACTGGCACAGCTCTGAACTGCTCCCATGGGTCCTACCACCAGAGAGAAGGGAGCCCAGCACCTCATAGTCCAATGCTCCAATCTATCCAAGATCCTTCTGCAAGGCCTCACATCTCTCAAGAGAGTCAACAGCACTTCCTCCCACTTTGGTATTGTCAGCAAACTTGCTAAAGGTGCATTCGCATCCTGCATCCAGATCATTGATAAATATATACATACGGAAGAAATTCTTTACAATATACAGAAGAAATTCTTCACTGTGACGGTAACTGAACAGGGAACAGGTTGCCCAGAGAAGCTGTGGATGTTCCCTGGAAGCGTTCAAGGCCAGATTGGATGGTGCATTGAGCAACCTGGTCTAGTGGGAGGTGACCCTGCCCATGGCAGGAGGGTTGGAACTAGGTGATATTTAAGGGCCCTTCTAATCCAATCCATTCAATTATTTTATGATTCTATTTTTAAAAGGACTTGCCCTAGAACTGAACACTGAGGAGCACTGCTGGTCACCAGCCAGATGTAGCCCCATTCTCTACAAGCCATTGAGTTCTGACCTTTAGCAACCTCTCCACCCAGTACACCATGAACATGCTCATCCCACAGTGGCACAACTTGTCCAGATGATGCTGTGAGGACCAAGATTAAAAACCTTATTAAATCCTTAAAAAATACACCCACCACCTTCCCTTCATCCACTGGGTGGGAACTGTTACCCAGCAGTATCAGTATGGAATTGTTGAGGTAGTCAGGACAGAAGTACCATTACAACACATGTTGCTGAGAAACAGCAAGTGATTTGATTTTTTGATGTATTTTAATATGTTCCTCAGTCAAAAATATTCTTTATCTCATATATAACTACAGAGATTTCATGAAGACCATCTTATGAAAAATACATTCTAGGAAAAGAAAGAATCTTTAAATAGAGAGTGGTTGTATGAAAAATACAGTATCATCTATCATATCAAAACACTGCTGACACGGATCTGTAGATCAAATAACATCTACTGGCACAGCAAACCAAACATCTGCTTCCAAACCAGAGAGGCGCTTTGACCGACGCCATACTGATTGGAAATTTACTGTAAGTTTCCAGGAAAATCTTTACTGCAAGAGAAAGCATGGCAAGAAAAAGGGATAAGCATATCAGAGACTATTTTTGGAAGCACATGTTGTCTTAAAGGCTAAAGTTTTACATCGGTTCTATAAGATATCAGGGTTAATCAGCTTAAAAAAAAAACCACCAAGTGTTCGGCATTTTAAAGTTCCAGCAAGTATCTGTGTCAATGCCACATTTTCATGTTTGACTAAAGAGATATCCAGGAAGAAGGGTATTTTTGTGGAAATAAGTTAATTTTGAGTTTATTTCCCTCCCATCTCAAGTTTTTGAAGATTTACTTAGTTTAAAAGCTGAGGGCCACAGACACTGAATGCACAACATATTTTTAATGATGCTTTGGTGTAGCAGGTGTCACTTCTCCGCATCTACAATTGATAGAAGCAGATCCTTGCAGCTGAATTTATGGTTTAAGTATGTTTTGAAATAGAAAGGAATTCTTCAAATTGATTTGTACAGTCCTGCCACCTGGAATATCTGTAAGTGAAACTGTAGCTACAACAGCCCACAAACAGTTCCTGATGTCATAAAATCTGCCCTTCCTAAAGGCAAGATTCTCTTGAAGGACCAAATTTTTATCTTGCTTTGTTCCCAAATCCACACAACTTCTTTAAACAGCTAGAATATTGTCCATGTACAAGCATTTCTGGCTAGAAATTCATCTTTATTTCCCCAAAATTTATATTTGTTCTAAACCATTAAGCTTTTCTAAAAACATCTAAGATTTCCTTGGCTCTGTTTGCATTATGCTCACTTTTCTCTGAAAAGAGACATATTCTTAATTTTCAAGTTAATAGCATCAATTAATAGTTTTGAATTAGACCTCATTTTTGTGACAGAATTCTACTTTAAAATGCCCCTGCACAGTGACCTGGTCACAGCCCTATGTGAATTCAGGAAAGGCTATGACCTCTTGCAGTTGTCCCTTAATTGCATGTATTAGGAGACACCAATGAGTCAATAGGTCTCATTTCAGACTGCACAAGACACCAGAGAGTTGATTTTTACTCCTAGATCAATGGTACTTAAGCATATGAAACATTTTCATAAACACGCAGCAGTCTGATACCCCATCAAACCGACTGTGAAAAATGTTATTGTGTGCTACCTCTTGTGTGCAATGTCTGTTTAGAACAACTGAGGGACTGTATGTATTTTTGCTAGATGATCCTCAGCAAAGTCATTATTTAGAGCAGATCAATAATGTTCTCCCTGCTTAGGAGTCACACTCTGATAATACTTCTGATAAAATAAGAAAAATAGATGAGCTGCAGGTTGTTCCACCGGATGTATGGCTCTATCTCTACAAGCATTTTGACCAAAATCCAAGCATTGGCAGACTGCATTTCATATGTTCCTACTCTATCAGATCTCCTTATTGCTATCTATTTTCTTGCATATTTATTAGGCTAAGTTTTCTCAAGAACAGACTGTAGTAGAGCAGAATACTTTGTATACTGTTTTATTTAAATCCCTCCAATGGGGAGAGTCACACACCAGAAGACTTAAAATTGGTGAAAATGACCTTACACAAATCAATCTAAGGTTTAGCTAGGTTTTCTGGAGCAATAACGTCTGCAGAAGTTCTGCAACTTACCTGGATAGCTCTATATATTTTTATTTTTCTATTTTTTGAGAGAAGGAACTGCTGCATCTATAGAGAGTCAATTATTATTTCTCCTTATCAGGCCTGAAGTTCTGCTACCTAATACATGATGTCCTCCTGCATCTTTTTCATGGAGCTGCAGATCTCATAATGTTTCTTGAGTCATAGGATTTTTCATTTTGCTTTGGTGGCAGTTTTTTGCACAGAACTTGCCTATTTAAATTGGGATGCATTTTCTGGCTTGTGGAGCTCTGCTGTTGTCATGTGGTTTTATAAAAATGGTAGTGTTGCAGTTCCTAGACACCCTTATATGTATTCTCATATCTATTTTCTTAATGACCTATCATCATTTTTTAGATGTATAAATATGCAGAGAGCATGAGTAAACATTGAACTCAATGAGACTTTCTTGTAATGCATGTTTTTCATCAAGGTTTCTACCTAATCTGTTGCATTTCTTTAATCTGGACTGAGGACATGACTAGCTACAGTGAAGAATATTTTGGTTTACACTGCCTTTTTTCACCAGGAAGATGTGTAAGAAAGAAGCATTCATTCGAACATATTTAGTAACTCTTATTTAAAGCTGTTTTTCTACTCCTTTTTGAGCATGGCACTATTAATCCAAAGGTTAGGTGTACTTGTTAGTGTTAAGCATTAAGTCCCAATCACAAATTTATGCTTGATATTTTTAAAAGGGTAGCAATAAGAATTATTTGATGGCTACCACAGACTTTAAAAGAAGCTGAAGAATATAAAAAAAATGTTACCATAAAGTTAACTTGATGCTCATTAGGAAAAAGTTAAATTGACAGTAGTAAGAAAGGGACTTCTTTTCTTCTGGTACATATCCTTTGTTCATCCTGCTATTTCTACCTGCAGATTTAGTTTCAAGCTATTCTTCTAGGCAACCAGAAAAAAAAAAAAGGATTTTTAACCCCTGATGAACAGAATTTTTACATATATTTTCAATCTTTTGAGGAAAACCTTGAAACCAGCTAAAGAGCTCAATGAGTTCAATGTTTACACATGCTCTCTGTATATTTATGCATATAAGAAATGGTGATAGGTTATTAACAAGAACTAGTCTTTGAGGCAACTGTTAAGCCAAACTGTCCTGCAATTCGCTTTGCTTGGATACCATCAGCTTTCACCTCTCTCTTTCTTTATGCTGGGAGTTGTACGGTACATTACTCACTAAATTATTTCATTACATAATAATAGCAATTTAAAATCTTTAAAAAAATCAGTTGATAAAAATGCTTCTCTTTCTTACTTTTTCACAATAGATCTGAAAGTTAAATATTTTATTTCAATTTCCCCCGCAGAGAAATTCCATAAGAATTGGGTTGATCTTTTTGGCATGAACAATTTTTTTTTTTTTTTGAAATACAGTTCACATATATATTCAGTCCACTGAAAATTAATTTTTCCTTAGATACTTTGAGTTTATAAATAAGAAATTGGCAGTCTAATGTCTTGATGCAACAATTTAGAACAAGTTAAATCTTTATCCCAGAGAGGAGAGCTAGCAACTCCTCGTCTTTATATTATCCTACATGCACTCTCTGTAAGACAACAAGGGAGCACAGAGGTCCTGTCTCACCAGTAAAAAAACACCATTTGTCCAAAGGCAGTTTTCAGACAGACTTGCTACTATCAAGCTGCAAAACTACTTCACAGGCTCAAATTCCATTTTCAGGTGGGCCAAGGAACTCGTGACCCTAAAATAATAACAAAGGTTAATGAGCAAGTGATGCACAAGCTCAATTCATGGTGAATAGTGGTGTTTGCAAAAGTGGGAACAAGGGAGACTGCAGTAATTCATCTGTTCATCCATGCTCCCTGGTCCAGCTTTCGACTCTGAGATGAAACACCTTGACTGACAGTTGTGCTATGAAGTATCCATGAAAAACAAAAAGGCTCAGAAAAGGGATTGTCTTGCATCATCTGACTACTATCCCATCATCCTGCTGCTCCAGACACTGCTACAATATACTGCAATCAGTGAAGTAGAAGACTCATGAATCTACAGTGGAGAAAGCTTTATTGTAACCATGTAATGGGTGGCAATGAGGGCCATGGGATAGATGACTCACTAATCTCTTAACAAAAGATTTATGTCGCAACCACAACCATGAGCAATATATTTCGAGTGATTTATTAGCAGTGTGAAAAATGACAGCAACTGACTTATTAAAATGAGAAGTACAATCCTGAAAGCGCTCCAGTAATTGCCATTAACATATATCTGGCATAAAATCACTGGCAGCCACAGGGAATACACAGAGTGAGCACATAAGGACATAGCCATGCGTGGAAAATGGACAACTTTCTCACCTCCACACAGGCATTGGGGTGGAAGCAACTTTCTAAGTTGAGCATAAAATATGCCTCTGATCAAGGGGTGTAGTATAGAAAACCTCCTCAAATAGCACTACTAGTGTGTCTTTGCTCAGTTCTCCTCCAAACTGAGGACAAAGTAACATGAGGTGATGATAACTTGTTGTGAAGTTTGGCTTCACTTCATAACAAACCTGCTCACAAGCTGCCTTATTACAATATATTACAACAAAGGTATTATCTCAGTGATATGACTCAGAGCACTTAAGTAGATAATAATTTCTTTATGACAGAATCTCACCTATCCTAATGCAGAGGCTAACTTCAGGAACCATAGCATAAAGAATCCCGTCATTAACTGTAACAATTACAAGCCGCAGATCAAGCTATGTCCTGGAAGGAACCACAAACACCTTTACAGTCAGTTCTGTTTCAGTCAAAGGACAGAGAAACGGGAACCACCAGATGAAAACATGTGGAACAGCTATGTCAATCCATATGCCACAAACTTCAAATCATGCAGAACAATTACTGAGTTACCAAAATTGTTGAAATGCTTCAAATTCTGTCACCAAAAATTTGTTTCATCACAGGCTTACCTGCATAAGGAATGACTAAGTTTAGGATGTTCCTTGAATTGCATGGACCTGCAACCCACCTTTAAGTATTCAGCATAGGTATATCAATACTTCTATTCATAAAACTCAGGCCTAAAATAGCAATGCTGATAAGAAAAAAAATATGGTTTTTTTTTTAATTATGCTTCCCTTTATAAAGAGAGTCTGTGAAGGCATATGTTTGTCCTTCATAAATAATTTCGGAGACTGAAACATGAGGAGGAAGAAATACTTCTGAAATCAGAAAAAATCACCTTAGGGAGAAAAAAATAAATATGGAGATAATTGCCTACCAGAGGAATGTCTTTAACTTCTGCAGCAGTGAAGTTCCTCAACAGGATGGAATAATATTCAGAGGATTTTTGATCTGTTTATGAAAAGGATGGGGTTATATTGCTGAGAGCAGAACAGAGTGTGTGATGACACCTAGCAGGTCTCTCCAGCTGGCGTTAAAATAAACCAACATAAAAAAAAATTATACAGATTACTCTTTTAAAAGGACCACAAGGATAACAACACGTAAAACAAATTGTTCATGAGTTTGCACAGTAAAATATTGTGCAGAGAGGTAGTTTAAGTAGTGTATAATTCAGGCCAAGCTGGCAGTTTTATTATGGAATCTCTGTGCTCAGCTTTAGAATGAAAACCTTCAGCACATTTTGGGTCAGACACAAAACTCTTGGGTTTTTCCACTTCTTGAAACACTGACCCTTGCTCTTTGCAGGATATGCAGGTACCATATTTTCTACAGTTCGGTTTGGTTTATGTTCACATCATCAAATAACTCTCCTTCAGATAAAATTTTGTCACTGGTTATGTTACTCACCATGAAGTATCTTCATCTGCTGGGAAGCACTGAATCCACACTGATGTCCAGTAAAATTGCTGGATATGGCTGCCATGTTGATACCTCTTCACACTGACTAAATTATTTCAGTACTCTGCACAATAGTTGCAAACAGCAGGTCCCTTGAAAACTATCTGAAAGAAATGTTCATTTATTTAGTTGGGTCTTTTCACAGTGCATTAACACACAGGGGTTGTTGAGGGTGTGATACTTAAAAATAAAAGTAGCTGTATGTATATATTAAGTGTTGACTGATCATTAACACCCTCTCAGCCCAAAGTTTATGCCAACAGTAAACTGGGATCATAATCATGTGCTCAAACACATCATAACATATTACCTGTGTCAGCAGAATCTAAGGAAGTAATAAAGTAGCTAAAAGTGGTCACATTCTCTTTCATCAGCACAAAAATACTGTCTACTATTGAATTTTCTGCTATGCATTTTCTCCTCTTCTACTCCTTCTCAGTCTCAGAAAAAAAATTCACAAAAACCTAATTTCTGGACTGAAAATTCCTTTCTTCTTTGAACTTCTCAAATTTGTCCATGAACCACGAGTTCTGAATTGGATGTTAAATATCAGCCAATTGCTTAGAACAAAATGTTGCTTAAACAACAACAAGGTGTCATTCAGAAACATTTCAATACCTTTCAGTATAGCAGAACTTCAACCTATTTAAGTCAAAAGTGGATTTTTTTGAATGGCTAAAAAGGATGATCACCATCACTCACCGATGCCTGAAAACTGCAATTCTCGTTCCTTTGGAGAATTCACAGCTTCTTGTTGTCAATGAAGCCTAAGTTTCATTAAAGAGTGGTCTTAGTTTTTAGATATTTTTAAAAATAGCCCCCATAATATTTGCATTATTCTTCAGAGTAGTTCCTACTTAACTGAGTTGTCTCATATTTGGGCCTTCTGGCCCCCATTTGGTAATATTTTAAAGCAAATATGTATTGAAGGAAAGGTTCAAAAAGTCATTTCCTTGGTAACATAATTTCTAATGATTCCTTTCATATAATCACACATATCTTTATAAATATATTCTGAGCAATAAACCATGATTGAAATTAAGTAAAATACACTCTTAAGGTTGATTTAATCTCTTTTACTGAATAACCATTAAAAATAAAATTCTCTCCCAGGATGCTCAAGTCAAAATGACAAACATGATAATAAACATTCAGTAATAAAAATAAATTAAAAATCAAAGCTTTATGATATATTTTCCTATCAAAATGAAAGTGGCAAATTGAAAACAATAATGATGCTCATCCACAGTTACAGTTCCAACAGAACATTTGAGAGTTTGATTTACAATTAGTATCAGCTTGAAAATGAGCCGTAATTTTACATTTTAAACTGCTACTGCTCAATCCATCAAGTATTAAAATCTTGATGTTGATGGATGGCATTTTCTCATGCTGTTTCTCTTGATGAGGCTTCACAGAAACTGAAGCAACAATATTCACGACATTATGAGGTCGCACACCCCCTCCATGCCCAGTTCAGTTGCTGCCACTGTGTTCATATGCAGCAGGTATTTGGTGGTTTGAGAAATTTTAGTATCTTCACCAGGACATGAATACACATAATGCACACTCTCGTGGCTTTCAAACTTGTATTGGTCCAGGTTTCAAGTACCTGGAACAAGTGGGCTGAATACAATCACGGACTGCAATAATCAGTTTTCCAGCTGCCCTGCTGTTTCCTAACAAACTGCAGCAACTGAGCGATACCATTGGGTTTTCTTATGGAACTTCCACTGCCAAAAAAAGGGCCCAGGGACTAAAATCCATTGGAGTTTGTATCCCTAGTGCAAGGGATACAAAGACTGAAGGTATCAGACCCAATAGTGTACTGGGTCTAAGCAACTTCCCTAGTGGCATTTCAGCTTTGTTCCTACTGCTCAGTTTGTCTCGGGTTCTGAGCTGTGAGGTTTCCTATCCCATCCAAACTGCTATTACATGGTTTACACTGACCCTGCATGTTTTATTCACACTGACCCACTTGCTGTTAGAACCATACCTTTTAATGGCCAAAGGACTGGAAGAGCCTAAATTGCCTTTTCTTCCTTTTTCACTTATTCTGTCGAGTAGCTTCCATCTGGATTTGCAGAACAGCAACAAGAAACTGGAAAATATGCATAACCTGAAAATAGTATCTGTTACATCCGTTCAGACTATAAGCAATGCATTTTACTTTAATTTGCAGAAAAACTGCCAACCATAAACACCCTTTTTTACTGCTATTTCTTTTAAATGTGGATATCACTGAGAACATTTGCAGCTTGGCTATTTCAAAGAACACCCAGGCCAGTTAATAAACTTTTGACCTGTGGGATGACTGAGACTAAAAACTTTCTTCCATTAAGATTTTCAGGAACATTTACTGCATAAGAACAGCAGGCACAGACACTCCAATTTAAATAGCAAGAATAAAAAAAAAAATCAAAAAGGCACTTCTAAATATCACCATAGTTGCAGGCTATTTCATATCCTTATTCTTTAATACTTAACAACATCTAGGTGCAAGACTCTCCTAAGAAAAACAGTCATTTAAATTGGACAAAATGCATAATTTTTTGCCATATGTAATATCGTGTAAAAATAAACTTGACATGGAACATTTAGATATGAGATTTTATATTTTTAATAAAAATTTTAAATGCATTTAATGATGGGTAGAAATGCCATTCCATCTTAACTATTATTTACTCATTTGAAGTGGCATTCCTAAACTATAAAAAATAATTAAAGTATAAAATCAAATTAGTAAATATTAGCCAAGCTCTTACATAATCTGACAAATTGATTTTGTGCATTATATTGTGACTGGATTAATTAGTATAAAATAAAAAATGAAACAGACTATTAATGGCACTGGAAAGAAACTCTGATTTTATTTTATTTTCAGCCTGTTCCTAATCCTTAAGAAACCTGGACATCACCTTCAGTGAATGGATGATGAGATCTTTAGTGCTTTGAAAATCGCTCTTGTAAAAAACTTTCAAAGGAATGATCCAGGTCTTAAAATGGTAATAGGGAATAGCTGTGACTAAACAAGCAAGAAAACACCTTTAGGGCTTAAATCAACTACACCCTTTTTTTTTTTTGAAGTGACAAGGCCTATCATTAAGCAGAAAAATTTTGCTTCTCCAGCATAAGAGAGACACCAACAATGCATTCTCACATTTTCTTTCCTCCTGTTATTACCTTTCCACGTATAATTGATTTCACACATTTCTGAGGAGTCTAAGCTGAAAGCCATTTGTTTCCCCAATAGCACGCCCAACCCTGCACACATTCTATGAAGTATTCCACATCCCCAACTACTGCCATGCTGCTCTATCTCTCTGGCAAGTTCTTCCTTCAATATCATGCTTCCTAGTATAAATACTTCTTTATGCTGTTTCAGGGTAGATATATATACATATATATATATACACACACTATTTTCCTCCTTTAATTTATCACCATTTCTGAATCTTTTTAAAAGAAACAAAAAGGAAAATGGCTGTTAATTGCTGGGAGAAAATCTGATTCGCAGTTTGCACACAGCAGTTACACAGAGCTCTGTATGGCCCCAGAACTTGCACAATGAGACTTTAAAAGGACTTTACAGTTTTTCACGTACTCTGAGTTAGACGCACAGGAGAAATACCGACAAGATATTCTCAAGAGGTCAAAACAACAGAAAAAACCCTTTCTGGCAACTTTAGAAAATCAGACAACTTTAGCAAAAGGTTTAGAGCAGCATTCAATCAACATAAAACACTTCTCAAAGCATTAACTTAACCCACTCAACTTTGCAAACTCTGAGCCTGTTTGATTTTAAGTTACTCCAAAATTCTGAGAAGAGAGCATTAAAAGAAGAAGGAAAAGACAGCAAATATATAGAAAAGAACAAATATAGCTACCACTCCTGGTTCCAGTGGTGTTCAGCTGATAGAAATTCCAGAGGAGCTATGGTCAAAACATATGGTCTTTACATTCTGTTTCTAATAGAACATAAGAGTACTACAAGAATTCAATTAAAAAAAAAAAAAAAGATGGAGGGAGAAATTAGAAAGTAGTTTCAGATATCAGACAAAAAATGGAAAGAAAACATAGGAAACTAAAAATCATCCAAAAAGAACAAATATGCAATCAGAGCTGCACATGGGTACAGATGATCGCCTGGAAGACCATGGTGGCAGTAGGGAGGACACTATAGCATGAGTTACCCAAGTAAGGAATCAAAATGCTTTTATGAGGTGCTGGACATGGCCTGAAATCCAAGTGTGAACATCCTGACAGGATCTAATGCTAAATTTCCCTTTATTTATAGCATATATGGATGTACAATTAGGGTTCAACCCATAGATAGAGCAGCAACTGATATGGGCAGTAACACATATCACACAGTATCATGCACTGAAAACGCACTTTGTGTCAAAACTCAATAACCAAGTGGATTTGGGCATTCTATAAGCACCTAAACTTATGTCTCCACATGCCTATAGAAACTCGGTGCTCTGGGCTGTGGGCACAGGACGATGCTGTTGCACTATGAGTCCCGGGCTAAGACAGGCAGGCATCTGCCAGCCGCGGAACGAGGGAGGAACGGCGACTCTGACGGGAAGAACGCGGGACCCGCATTCATTCTCTCTCACTACCGACGGAAACAAGAATGAAACAGCTGGAAAGACCCCAGGGGAGCAGAATGAAGCGAGAAATGTGACAAAACCACAAGACACGAGAAAGAAAAGCCAAGGCTGTCAAGAATATGACAGAGCCTGCAACCGGACTGAGAAAGCTCCAGAGCAATTACAAACCTAAAAATTTACATGGCAAACAAACAAAGCAAAGAAGGGGCTGTTAAAGGCTTCCAAAATGCAGATGAGACCAAAAAATCCCCAAGTGCAGCAGGTGTTTTTACAAAAAGCAGGTGTGGTTTTTTTAAAAAAAACCCAAACCAAACCATTTTTTTCTGAGTTAATACTGCTCATATAACTGTTGAGAGTAAAATATAGGATTGATATGAAGCACTATGACTTTCAACTTGTCAAATGAGCACTCTGTCCCTACTCACATATCTAAGTGAAAAATATATTCTCTAAATTAAATACTGATGACACTGGGACTCAAAGCCACCTAATCATCCTTGCTTCCCTGTCATGAGAGGACAGAGCTCTTACATTACACATACAGCCATATATTCAAGATATCTATCAAGAACTTTAATAAAGTAAAAAATTAAATGCCATTTTGTAATCAAGAAATTAGTGTTTCTGCTTGTCTACCCATTTCTCAATGTACAGTTTCATTTACTCTTTTTTTCCTCTCTAGCACCTGTTTTCTTTCATTCCTCTTGTTAGCTGCTTAATTTCACTGAAAATAAGGATTTCTCCCTTAAAAAAAAAAAAAAGAAAAAAGGAAAAGGCAACCAACCATTTACCACTCATTACATTTCGTTAAACCTCATTCTTTTCCCCGTGTCAACCACTTTGTCACTGAAATTACGTTATCTGATAGTCTTCCTTTTCAAGTAACAGTTCAAATCTGATGATCTTCTGGAAAACATTACCTCTCACAATGGCATGTATGAGTTCACTACTTCATCTCTCCCAGTATTATTATCCCGTCACAAGAAACACAGTGACTTTTGAACTTTGAAACTTTTCCAGCCCTACAGGAGCCGAGGAGCAGGAGATTTTAGCTCTGTCTTTCTCTGCACTGAATCAGAATAGATTTAGCACCATCTTGACCTGGAGACTGAATTGAACCATTAGGTAAAATGGAATGCTTTTAGAAAATATGTAAAATAGCATAGTGATATATAATGTAATGAACTTCTTCAAAAGCTCTTCCATATAGCTCTGTAGATGCTAAGGAGGTTATTTATTGTGCCTCAGACTATTTGTTCTTTATGAAAGCTTCCAGATAAATTCATACAAATTCTAGGGAGACTTTTTTTTAAACAAAATTTGCAATCGGTGTTGCCAATGACAGTTCAGCATACTTAAGAAAATGAAACAGCTCATTTTCTTTCTGAAATCTATGAATAATTTCCAAGAATTATTCTTTACCTCAATTAATATTGATGAAAGTATACCTTCTTCATACATATATATGTACTTTAATAGATTTGTGAAACAACGCTTTAAAATATTACTAAGAAAAAGCAAAAACTATGTTGTATTCTGTATAAGATACCAATTTATATGTCTGAACTATGATTAAGTATTTCATTAATGTCTCCCTCACAGCAGGAAGCATTCTTTGGATATAACATGCATGATTCATTTCAGGACAAGAAATCCAAGTTAAAACACTTTTCACGTCTCCCAGTGACTTGGCATAGTGGAGAATATTCCATAGATGACCTAATCATAGGCTTAGTTCTCTGATTATTCAGTGGTGGGATTTTAGTTGTTATTCACTGGAGGTTTTTTACCGATTTTTTTTTTTTTTAATGCTGTCAGTTGTGATCAGGTAAAAATGCTTCTTGTACAAATCACAAGCATCATCAACATAAACTGCCAGTTCTTGGGAAAACCTGTACAAAGGTTTCTCTTCAAATTTTATCAATAAAACTGAAATAGAAGTGTAATAGACTGGACTACCTGCTCCTGGTCAAAAGGACACATCATTTTAATTAAAGTCTCTTGCTTTTAGTTATATTCTTTTCAACTCTGATTGTCTTCTCTAATTCAAAGTCAGTTGGCTTTTCTGGGAGGCATAAAGAGTTTTTTCCCTCTGAAGTGGCTTATACTTAAGTAAATAAGAGATAGCTCATTTGGTCTGAAAAAGAGATCATTAGGTCTCCATGTCCTGATATTAGTCAGAATAAACCGTGCAAATAATGCAATTTTTGAGCGATAGAAGTTAATCAGATGGACTCTTGAAGTCCTTCTGGACTATTACAGCTTGAGTCTTGTGTCCTGTTTCCCACCCTTTCCTCTCAGTGAAGAAGAATTTGGCTCTTCACCTTAGCATAGCCAAGATTCCCCCTTCCACCAGGACCTCTTTTTTTCCCTCTTACATCTCCTGATATGAAAATACTGCAAGTACAGCAATACAAACAAAAACAGCTGAAAAAAGCCCCATTAAAATAATGTTTGTAACAGACAAATAAATTTTGTATTACAAAGCAAACCTATTATACTTAGCAGATGCTAAATAACTGGAAATACCTAAAAAGCCACCTTACAACTTATGTTTTTATGTGTCCTATTGGAAATTGCTGGCATTTTTGTAAACCTTTCCGTCATTTTTAATGACAGACAGCTTTTCATATCCATTTGCATTTCTAAACCAAACCAAGGACTGAAGGTGTATTCAAAGCATCTTTTTTCAGCTGTTTGAAATTACTACTCTGAGCTAAAGTCAATGTTCTAACAACAACCTGTTTTATAAAAGTAATTTAAAATATAATTTCAGCTATTAACTTCAGGCTGTCCTTTTAGTCTTTTCTCTGTGTCCTTTTCTTTCCTTAAATCTGCCACCCATTCTATTTCAAAAGCTGAAAATTAAGTGAGAAGCTATCGCTTAAAAACACTAATGATCGTATTGTTTAAATTTAGGAGTGGTTACCTATTGCCTTCTCACAGTCAAATCGGACTGGAGTTTGCTTCTTGTTTCTGCTTGCTCCTTCCAAAAACCTGCATTTCCAGCTGTGAAATAACAAATAACTAATCTTCACCCCTTCTGTACCCCCTGAATTTTCCAGGACTTTCAGATGTGAAAATTAAACATCTTCTGCCTGCAGACTCGCATTAAGGCCTTTTTTTTGTAAGTAATTGTGGAGAGCTTAATGTCAAGATAAGTATGGAGCAGAGAGAAAAGGAGCAGACAAAGTGTGGAACGAGATCAGTTGAGAACAACTCTAATACTCAATAATCTTCTACCTTTGCAGGTAAAATTCAAATTTTCAATACCTAGATTAACATAGAACACCTCTGACTAGCTTGAAAAATACACTGATCTCATTTTTAACACATCTTTACCCTCCCTCACATATTGGTTCATAGTTGGTGGTCAAAGGTGTCTGCTGCAATCACCTGTAATCATGTTCTCCCATGTACTGTCCTCACATCCATCTCTCCCACAAACACACATGCTCTTACTTTTCACCCCCTTTAAGTTTCTACATAAATTTTTTTTAAGAAGGTCCATGTGAGAGTATTTAGCTGTGAAAGCTGCTGCATTTTAACTTGTGAAAATCAGCCTCTAAGGCCAGGCAATGATGTATCTGTAAGTACCTTCATAAAAAGCAGTCTTCTACTACCCAGCCTAGTAACAAGATTTCTGATATTTTAGCTTTAAAACTGCCCAATTTTTTTTCTTTTTTTAAGGTACATATTGTAATAGTGTACAGTGTTTCCTAACTGGCCAAATTATATTTGATTCAGGAAAGTGCTTTCAGGAGATGATCCTCAAATAACTAAAATCCTTAGCTAAGAGCCTTATCCTGTCCCTGCATTCATAAAAGAAAGGTGTACACATATTTTTTTACTTGTGTTTGAGGTACATTTTTTTAGCAAATAAACTGCTAACAAAGTAAGCAAACTCCCTGTAAATTTTCATCATCCCTCATTTTAGCTGTTGCTTAACGTATCTTTGAAGAATTAATAGGAACTGCTGTCAGTAACAGAAACCAGCAGGTTGTATAAATAAACTTCAATTTTACTTCCAGGAGTTGAAAATGACAATAAAACCTTTTCCTTTCAAAGAAATTATTTTTTTACTGTGCTAAGATGCAACCTCCAGAGTCGCTGCTGTGACTCCTGTGTTATCCAAAAAGGAGTTAATCAGCTTTCTGTAGTGTTAGGAAGATCGTGCTGCAATCCTGACAGCAAGGGAGAGTGTGGTGTGATGATGTAATCCTAACTCTGTTTCACACTCTTACATCAGAGCAGCTGCCTACACAGGGACAGGGGCAGAACAACTGCATTTCCAACTCCATCACCACATGCTGGTACATAACCCTCATCCAGCCCCTGTAGCTCCAACGCAACATTAATTTTACAACTTTAATTATGGCTGATAAAAACACTGTGAGAAAAATGTGTCAATACAATAGTTATTAGCACATGTTAACTTCTATCTGAAATCAGTACATGTTTTCATATTTATAAAAATGAAGATACAATCACTGAATATATTTTTAACGGTGGTTTGGAGAAAAAGATGTCATTTTTCTTTACCATTTTACTTATTTCACACATAAAATTAGATTTAAAATGAAGTCTCGAGAAACATTGACTTAAAAATACTAAGCACCCAAAAAGAATCTTTAATCGAGAAGAAATTTGGAATTGTGACTTGAGTAGGACTTGAGTGGGAAGAGGTTATTATTTCAATAGCTACAGAATATCCATAAGGCTCTAAGGAGGATAATAAGGATTATAACAGTTCTCACTCTTTCTTCACACCACTTCAAAAATCTGCAAATAAAAATGAGGATAAGATATTTGCTGTTAGGAATCTGGAATTCAAATAGACCAGAAGAGGCATCAGTACTATGCCATTTACGTTAATACTTGTACAGCAGCTACAATCTTGTTTTTTTGAAATGGGAGACACCTCCAGGCAGATATTACAAGGAATTCTGAAACCAGAAAGACAATTAAGGCCAGGGTCAACAGCCTGAAGCATGACTCAGTCAAGGCACATCAGATCATAGATCAATATCTCTGATAAAAAGGACAAAACCAGAATTAAGCAGGTTGCATTCAGCAAAAACTTAATGAGTAGCAATATTTTCTTAGCCTGAGTTTGAAGAGGAAAATAAATTAAGAACTATGATACAACAGCCCTATGTTGATACTATTGCTATATTCTTCTGGGGAAAAAAAAAAATCCTTTAAAAATCAAGGTAGGACTGTGGTGTTTAATGCCTCATGACTGTGAACCTTAGTGATCTAATGCCATGTTTGGACTCTACAAACCCACATAACTTTACCCATACAGATAGTCTCAAGGATTTCAACAGGATAATATATATACCAAACATACAGCCAATATTCATCTGAAAGGAATAAGTGCCCTGTAGCATGAATAAATAATGCTTAATGAAAGGTTGGGTTTCAGACAACCTTGATCAAAGAATCATGGAAAGGCTTGGGTTGGAAGGGACCTCAACGATCATCCAGTTCCAATCTCCCCTCCATGGGCAGGGATGCCATGCAGTAGATCAACTTGCTGAGGGTCCCATTCAGCCTAGCCTTGAACCCTTCCAGGGATGGGGCAACCATTTTTTTTTTTTTTTAAAGAATTATCAGGTCATTTTAAAGACAAGCATGTCCAAAAGAAAACAGGCACAATCTGATGGAGTGACTTCTTTTTCAGCAGCTCACCTGCTGAAAAAGCAGCTCACCTCAGCTGCCACCTCTGAGGGAAGGGAAACTGCAGAACCCTCTCTCCCTGGGACACAGTTCTTGAGTATAAGGGATTATCTGGCAGCCAGACAGCACGCTTCTCTCACCTCAAGTCCTCACCTAGGTTAAGAGACCACAGGAGCAGTTGGCATTGCAAAGCCAAGAGAAGTTCCTTTTTCACTCCACAGAAATATGACAGCATTCCACATTAAATAAGCGTTGTGGTTACCAATCTCCTTTGGGTTTGAACTTGCCTTAAGCTGCTGTTACAGAATTATTTCCTTCTTTGACAATTTGCTGACATCTTGCTAGCATGGGTGAAGTCATCACTAAATTCCCTTCTCAAGACTCACTCTAAACCCAATGGGAAAGTAAACACCTTTGCACAATGGGTTTTTTTTGCCTGTGTGTTCCTCTGGTTGCTTTTGCAACACAAGCAGCTTTGCTCAGCAGCAAATCCTATTCAAGTAGTTATTGTGATTGGCTGCACTAACATGAGACACTCATTTAAGAAGATTACAAAATAATGATGAAATTGCAGCATTACTACATTGTAAATCTCATCAGTGAGGATAGAGAGCAGCTCTCAGAAACTAACAGATTGTTATTTCAAGTTTCTCTGTTTCCATTATCTGACTTCTCTGAACATAACGAAACTAAAGACACTGACATTTTAAACCTAATTAAATATTTCAGAGGTAGTTTTATATAATGCCTATATTGTAGCTTAGAAGTTTAGCTTCAGCCCAGAGTTAACAAATGAATAGCAGGTGATTAAAATGCTGTTTATTGTACCAGTAACTTGTTTCATAAGCTTGTATGTTGGCACTTTAAATCACCTTGTGAAAGCAGGGCAACATCAGCTTGTGCACCAGGCATTTTTGTACCATGTCAAGTATTTGAAGTGCTTAAAGCTCTGAAGTGTCAATCTGCTCAAAGACTCAGTAAGATATCCACTACTTTAAAATTATATATTGTTAGCAAATATTCAGCGAAACAAAATCATGAGTCCAGACTGATTACTATAACCAGACTGAGGAGGCACCAAATCCATAAAATTTAAATGTTGGATTGCTTTCACTGCTCATCTGAGAGGCTCAGGTTCAGGCAAAATAGAAGACTACTGAAATTATCTACAATTTCAGCCCCATTCTAAAAAACAAACTGGCTGATCTTGTTGCAGGCCACCTCACTGCCTGCAGATAATCTCAGCAAAATATTTCCCTTTTCTTTCCCCTAATTCCACACCCTGAGGGGTTTGTACCTTTCTGTGCCGTACTGCTGCCACGTGCTCTGCTATGGAAGTGGGAAAGCTGGCTGCCTGCAGGACAGTAGGGAATCATTAAAAAGTGAGCAGTTGCTCTTCTGATCTCTGGGTGTATTTGCACTTTTTACATCTCTGGCACCCTAACAGTGTTGTGAGTTACTGAGAGTACTCAGTGCTCTCACTTGGCCTGAACACCTTTTTTGAAGCAGTATATATAATCAACTGAGCAATTAACGCCCATATTCGCAAGTAGTTCATACAACCAGGCTCTCACTCAAACTATTAAAAAACACATTACCATATGTATAAGGCTTTATGTACAGATATTCTATATACATTCATACATAGATATGTCTTAATATAACATGCTTTCTGAAAAGGGCAAACCTGGGCAAGTGAAAACTTTCTCCTATTGAAATTAATAGTAAATAACCTCAAAAGTTCTTCAAGTTTGGGACAAAACAAGAAAGATTATTTTCACAATTCTCATTATTCTCATTTATCAGGAATACTCTAGCCACAAATAGAGCTCCATTTGAGCTACCTGTCTAGGTAAGTTATCTTGAAAGGATTTTTATATTATACAATTAGCTGAGAGCTGGGTTGCATCTCTCTTTTGGGTAAGGCAGCTGGAAGGAGCACATTTTCTTTGTACTCCCAGTGCACTGCAGGTATCTCTGCCCCGAGACATTCTGGCTTGCAAAACACAGAATTGTTATTAGCAACTATTGACTCAATTTATTAAACATTTCAGGAATTATTCTAGTTGCAGAATGTGCATTTCCATAGCCCTCACTGCAGCTTGCCCACTTAGAATTTCATCTCATTTCCACCCAGAAAGGAAAGAGTGATTTTGATGTGACCATCAGGGTTGGAAGAGACCATAAAGACCATTTTGTTCCAACCCTCCCTGCCATGGGCAGGGACTGCTTTCACTAGACCAGGTTGCTCAATGCCCCATCCAACCCGGCCTTGAATATTTCCAGTGATGGGGCATCCACAGCTTCTCCGGGCAACCTGTGCCAGGGCCTCTCTAACCTCATAGCAAAAAGTTTCTTCCTAATAGCTAATCTAAACATACCATCTTTCAGCTTAAAGCCATTCCCCCTTGTTCTATTCCATTCCCTCTTGTCCTATCATGGACATGAGATACTTGCAGGGATTAGCAGGAAACCCTGCTAAGACTTTGCTTTTATTGTAAGGCACAAACACTTTTCAAATTCTTGGTCTGGTGATCCAATTCTAGTCAGTTTAGTTTTCAAGTAATTTGAGAAATCTCTATTGCTTAAAAATATGCCTTTATAATAGCTTTTATTGCCAAATTTTAAAACATCTGAACTTCTTTGGAAAAAAACTTAGAGTGTACTACAGTTACTGTAGTTAAAAGGAGCATTTCACGCTAAATGTAAATGTTTTACATTTGAAAAACCAAGTAAAGGAAAACATTATTGTGCTTTCAGATTTCAAATGGGTTTTTGGCAGATGACATGTGTTCCCCAAAAGGGTACTTTGGGGACTTGGGTCTTGTCAGAAGTAAAGCACTAAAAGGATGAGCAACCAAGTGATATATTCCATCTCTGTTTTCAGTAGTGCTATCATTTGTAGCATTTACAGCAACAACAACAACAACAAAATGAGTATTCACAAAGCAACAGCTGTCCTTCTCTTCAAACTACTCCTAAAGCTCAGCTCTGTCATGATGTTTACAAAAACTTGACAACGGTTAGGCAGATGATATTCTGGCATTGCTTATTGCTTATTCCAAAGATGAGAATAATTTCATCCCTAACTAGAGTTTCTTCTATCTCCTTTATGTATTTATCTTGGTGAATAGGGACTATATTTTCCTCTATGTTCCAAACATAAGTAATAATGATAGAGACCCTAGATATCATCAATATTAAAGAAACAGGAAACAAAACCATGTTTATTTTTCCACTAAAGCACAAGTTCTCAGTTACAGATAATTATAGAAAGCAAATGGCTCCTGTATTTACACTAGATAATAATTTACTCCAGTAAGTTATGAAATTACATCTAATTGTTTTTCTTAGGTAACTATATCATATTAAACAATCTGATGTGTGAAATCAGATTTAAGTGTTGAGTTGAAAGAAATCCACTGAACATGCCTCTCCAGGTATCACAGGAATGCTAAATTAAACTGCAGATAGGAACACAATTAATAAAAAAACCCAACCCAAACCAAAAAAGTATTTCCAGCATAACCCCAGAGGTAATTTTTGGGATACATCACAAGAGAATTTGAGGCAAATAAAGAACCCTTTAGGGGTATTGCTGAGATTCAACAATATCAAAACAACTAGATTTCATCAGTTGCCTTAAAATCCCTTAGCTATTGCTGTTTCTAGCACAAGTCATCTAAAAACACACTTGATATCAAGACTAGTATGATTACAGCTCCAGGGGTACAGGCAGCAAGACTCATCTGTCACCTTGTCTCCACCTAGCACAGATCTATATGATAGGTGCTCTCAAAATATCTTATCATACTTGATTTCTTAACACAGAAACCGTGAGGAAATGTGGAGGTGAAAAAAGCTGTCCTAAAATTCCAGTGCTTCAAGGAACCTTTTGAATACTGGAGAATCAGCTTCTAATTCTGCTGAAATTTGAAATTCCTCTCTCTGGGACAGTGACTTCTAACCCCCAAGACAACAGCCCAATCCTCAGGCCATGGGCATGCTCCAAGAAAACTGAGTTTCTCCAATTCTGAATGTTTGGTGACAGGCAAGGAAGGAAAAAAAATGGAAATACATTCTCCATTCATCTAAAAACAGCCCAGTGATCAGATGATTCCTATCAGTGAAGTGTTAGAGAGCTATATAGAATATTCTAAAGATAAAAATCTCTTCTGAATATGTATATAAAAGCTTGAATGATTTTTTGAGTACTTCAACAACTTCAGCAGTAACCCATGAAGCACAGAGCTGGAATTGTTCAAACAGTAGCTAATATTCAAATAACCCATCAAAACTGTATTTCCAACAGACTGGCATCATGAAAAGAATTTTGGATAAAGGGGAACAGATGAAGAGAAAGAGCAAAAAGAACTCAGAGGAGCTGTCAAAGTCCCCCAGGACAGCTTTAGACAGAATTAGGACACCATTTGCAGGGAAAGTTGTTGTTATGGACACTGAAGGCTCAGCCCCAGCTCTGCGTGAAGAAAGCAGTCAGAGAGGAACCTGACTGTTCGGCTCTGATCAGAATTAAATTTACATTTATTTATTCCTATAACCTGTGGATTCCAGATTTTAAAGTAGAAGTTCAGCCTCAAACTGGACTTCAACATTGGATACATGTCCAGGTGAAAGAGAAAAATCATGGGGAGCTCTGTCCCTAGGAAATCTGAACAAAATTGGGGTACGGAGGCACGTGCAGGACACCAATATACCCTTCAGAGATGCAAGGGTTAAAGAACAACACTCTAAGCTAAATACTGGCAGATAGCATTGGGTAGCTGCAAGCACAGGTAGAAAGATACCATCTGGGAGGTGTTAAATGATATTCTGGAAAAGTACATCCCCTCTACAAAGAGGCAGTGGCACACAGCAGGTTCACAGCCCTAGCATGGTGTTTCAGAGCTTATCTCAGCATCCCTGGCTGCTGAATCCCAACTATAAATCACTGCACTGACTCGTACCTGACTTTCCCATGCCTTTGGTGAGCACTGTAGGCACTCTCTTTTTCTCTCATCTACAGTCTTTGGGGCCCAAAGCTTAGCATAATTAATCTTTGATTAGAGATTAAAAACAGCTTTAGAAGAAGGCAGATGGTTCCCAGAACAACACAGACTGTGGTGTTGGGATATTCTTAGGGAAAGCAAAAAACTTCTAAAATTTGCACCAAATAAGACTGACATTTGTAAAAAATCCAGTGGGACATTAGGCCACAGATGCAGATGACACTTTTTGCAATGAAAGGGGGACAATCTGGCACAGAGTCCATGGGCACTTTGTTCTTAGGAACCTCCAGTACAGCTGGGCACAGTGCTCTGAGAAGCTGGATCCTGACTTCTCACTTCCACATTTCCTAATGATTAGCTTTAGACATTTCCCCACCCAATAGCCTGCTATTGCCTCTGTATCACACTCTTAGCACCTCCCAGTGCACAGTGTGAGGTTACTCAGCAACTTGGGCATCTAAATTTTGATAGAAAATGCAGTGTCCAAGAGTTAGGGGACACAGCAACTTCAGTAGCTGGAGCTCTTTGCCAGTATTCAGTAGCTAGAGCCTGTTCTGTAGTGATACAACAAATGTTCTGAACCAATTTCAGAGTAGGTGTTATTGGCTAAACAGTCAATTTATCAAATCACTGTATTTCCAGACTGTGGAATATTCCCTGGCTTTCTGAGGGAGTGGGAGTAGGAGGAGGAGAGTAAATATTTCCCTTAGTAAGTACTAAGAGACTGAAGAAACATCATTATAAATACACATGGAAAGACAGAACACTAGAAAGTAGCAACCAATTAAAGCCTTTACATCGCTCTGTTTCTTATCTCTATCTCAACTCTTATCTTATAAAACCTTTGAATAGAAAGGACCATTCTCAAGGCAGTAAGTGGAGTCCAAGGTAGATAAGTGATTATAAAGTCTCCAAAGGCACACAGGATTCTCAGAAGTAAGGATATAATTTAGAAATTGATACTACCTCTGAATTCTGAGCCACGAAAGCTCTCCACATTGCTCTAGGTGATCTAGAGACACTGGCAGCAAGAGAGTCACCTCTGTTCAGAATGCCGCTAAATTGCCATCTTCCTTCCAGAGAAGGGAGTCTCGCAATAGCAACACTCTGCAGGGCACGGAGCTGTACAAAGACACTTGGTCTTTCAGGAGTAGCTAACACCTGAGGCCACTCAGCCTAGAGTAGTCATACAGACTTGATAAAATGAAGTGGTGGTGCAGAGCCTACTTTCAACAAAAGAAAGAACTTCAGTAACTTAGGCCAGTACTTACTATATTAATTTTTAACAGAGGTTTGATGGCTAAAGGCCAGGTAGATACCTACAGTAAGCACAGGCACAAAACTTACCTGTACCAAAATCCTTCTTTTCTTTAAATCTGTCTCTAAAATTACTGTGCAAAACATGGCACAGCAATGTGTCAAACTAAAACAATAACTTCCCCAAAACCAGAGCTGGCAACATGCTCTATGTTACTGGCTTGCACAAATACCTCTCCTTCAGGTGGTTTAATGCACCATTCAACAAGTCATCACAGGCTGCTGTGAATTATTTGTGCCTACTTCAAGCAGCAGCTGTTAGGAAGCCTCACAGGTCTAGATGCAAATCACATGGCTGCAGACTTCCCAGGAGAAGTAATAACAGGTCATGCCAAGATACTCCTTGTATTAAAGGAAGGAAAGGAAATGTTAAAATAATGTTCTAGATTTAGAGCATTTTCTTTCACTGACGAATTGGAAGTTAGCACACCAGCTCCAGTTAAAGAAACAGGCTGGAAGTCATGGTGGTCAGTTTATTCTTTTTTTCAAAATGCAGCCTCAGGATGTGGTAAAAATGTTTTGTTCAGAACTAATTTTAACTAAAACAAGACATAGGGGAATAGAGTTTTATGCATAAATAAAAATGCTAAAGACAGCAACTCACCCATCTGATCCAAATTCCAATTAGATATGGCTAAATTTGAATTTGAGATCTATATTTGGGTTAAAGCATAAAGGTTTTAAAACTTTTTCAAACTCATGCAAAGTTAGTCACCTCAAGAAACAAGTTTTACCTGTTCTCCATAGCCTTCTGGCTTTATGGCTGAAAATCTAAACTTTGCCACTCTGAAAAAAAAAAAGTCATGGAATTGAGCCAAAAAACTTAATGCAAGTTCAGGCATTTAAATGTATTAAGGCTGAAATGCCATGCAATGCTGGTCATGAAATTTTAGCAATCTTTCACTATCTGCTTATTCACAGCAATAAAAACATTATCGTTATGAGTTTCCCAGAATAAACAGTTTAAGTATTAGGAAAACTAATGAGCCAGAATGCTGTGGGAAAAATAAGAATGTGTGTTTCAGAGAATTTGTGTATGCAAAAACTTCAAAAGTTGCATTTACAAACTTTAAACGAATTTTTAAGAAACTAAATTTTTTTAACGGAAATCTAAAATCTCTACTTCCCTGCTCCCTTTCTCCCTCTGATATTGCCTATATCTTCTGAGCACACCACCTAGACCTTTTCTCGGTTTAGCTTTAATGAACATTACAATAAACTGTGTAGAGCCACAATACAGTGGTTTAGAGCGAAACTGGATCTCGCTGAAACTCTTTAATTCAGCTGCATACATCCCCCTTTAATTAAGATTGCTGCAAGTCCAGGTATTCCCAAGATGTCCAAAACATGACCTGCTGAGGAAATCAAGCAACCGAGGTCAGAGATTCTAATTGGAAATGATTTTGTCCATTAGGAAGACAGGAGAGAAGATAAATGGAGCAGAGAGATGGCTCCAGGCAAACTCTGGTGGGACAGTGTTGCAGGGGATTCCCCCTTGGGAAAGGTGGGAGTAGCAAGAGCTGCACCGCGACCAAGCATCTCCTCTCCTCCTGTGTTCAGGCAGACACCTTTTTGTACCTGTCTGAGAACAAACAAGAGAGCAGCAGAGGTTAATCCCATATCACAACACAATATACAGGGCCTTGACTGCTGTTCACCTCTGCAGGCTGGGTGGGTGACAACGAAGAGCCTGTCAAAAGCCTGGGCACTTTCAGTTATTCATATCCCCTTTTTTTCAGTATATAAATACCGAAAAAAATGCAAGTACATTTTTAGTCATCTTCACACTGCATGCACATACATATATAAAAATACACACACAGACACACACACGACGTCTCTTTGGAAGCCATAAAAACAGACAAGCCATTCTTAGCACCGCTCCAGAGCCTTCTGGAATTACACTGATCCTACACACGGGCACTCAGAGAGGACCTCTCGTCACTGTGGAGACCAGTCCACTTTGTAGCACACCCTTAGCCAAGCAAGGTCCAAGCAGGAAACAAAACTGGGTCCTTGCTCCGGAATGCCTGTAACCAAAATACAGGATGGTCTCAAGTCACGCCAAGGGAGGTTTAGATTAGACATTACAAAAAATTTCTTCATGGAAAGGGTTGTCAAGCACTGGCACAGGCTGCCCAGGGAAGTGGTGGATCCACCGTTCCTGGAAGTGTTCAAAAAATGTTTGGATATGGCATTTGAGGACACAGTTTAGTGGTGAACATAGTGGTGGTTGACAGTTGGGCTTGATGATCTTAAAGGTCTTTTCTAGCCTTAATGATTCTGTGATTCCAAGAACTAAAGGAAAAATAAAGCCATGCAGATACCGTGAAAAAATATAAACAAGCATCCTCTTTCAAAACTTCTATTTTAATCTAAAAAATGGAAACTTTTGATAGACATCAGGTTGTGTATCCCTGAAATGAAATATGGATCTCTAGCTTTTATAAAAGTAAAGTATTTCAAAGAAGGCATGGAGGAGAAAAGACATCTTAAACGTAACACCTTTCTCAGGAGGAATCTCTCTTAGTATCAGTTCATGACACTGGAGACTTTGATGCTGCTTTGACAAATATTTTCTCTAAGGTGAACTTTAAGTTCGTTTAGTTTAGTTTTACCGTTTTATTTTTTCCACTTTTAGTTTATGTAGGAATTGCACTGAAATGACAACCTCTATTCCCTCCAAACGCTCAGAGATTGGAGAATAAAGACCATTTATTTCTATTAAACTGTACCACTTCCTATTAAGGTTATACAGGCCACTAGCTCATGACAAAATATCTTGTTCAATGTAATTTCAATTTTGACCTGCAAGAAAAAGCAGAATAAGATACACTTGAAAGAGCAGTGTTAGCTGTATTTCTTAATTTCCTTCAAGAAAAAGGAAAAAAGGGAAAAAAAGGTTATTTGTAATTCTGACAAATTAATGAAAGATTATCCTGATATTTTTCTTTTTTCTTCCAATTTTGAAATGGCCTGCAATTTTCAAGATGTTGTTTTAAAATTTTGTCTCAAGTTCTTGCCTTAATTTTTTTTTGTGAAAAGCAAGTTATCTTCTCATTCCACATTGCTCTGCAATCTCAAAATAGTCATCTAACATGAGAATACAGTCAGAGCTGTAACAAGCAGAGCTGCCAAGATGACAGCAAGAAATTCCATCCTCTACTTTCACCTTAGTCTAAAATGTAAAGTACAGCATTTTAAAATGATTTTTTTAACTATTATTTGAAGTCTAGATTGAAAAAAAGGTAAAACAGGCTATGTCACCTGAAAAGCCTCAGTTCAGTCTCAATTCAGATTTTTTTTTCTCTTTTAATGCATTAGGTTAGAGAAGAAATTATTTCCCTGTTCTGCAACTCAATCACTCCATTTTCCCTTCATGAACAATTTTTATGGACTGCCATCTCTAGCTCTTCCAATTTTCTCCTTCCATTCAACTGCTGTCATTTCCTGCAGCATAATGTAATGGCAACTTATACAGTGGTACCAGATAATGCCTTATTTCTTTGCTCTTGCTCTGTTTAACAAGGAATACTTCTTTTTCTATGCATATGTTGAGCCTTTTCTGTAAAAGGACTGCGACTTTTCAAGTCTTCATTTGAGCTCTCAAATTTTCTTCAAAAAGCCCCCTAAAAACTTGTCTGTGTAATTGTACCTTCCACTATTTTAACGTCTTCCAAGACTCAAAAGCACATGTTTTCAGTTTTACTGGAAAACTGAAACCTTTTTTCTTTATAAGATTATGGATTCTAGTCCCTGTATTTCAGGAATTTACAGTCATGAAGTTATACCTTCATGAAAAGTTGTCCTAGTCAAGGCTGAAAGTTACTCATTTACACCTCAAACAGCAGCTGATGCATAGAAAGGAAAAATCTCTCTGTTCTGGACTCAAAATGCTCCAAGCATTCTTAAAGGACTAGTGTAGAGCAGAAACAGAATGAAATAGTTCCAGTAAAACAAATGAAAAAAACACCTTTGAGACATTTCTCCAATCTAGTCTATTAGATATGGCCTAGTGGAAGGCGTACCTGCCCATGGCAGAGGGGGTGGAACTGGATGATTTTAAGGTCCCTTCCAACTCAAACCATTCTATGACTAATTCTGAGCTATACGTTCTGATTTATCATAACATGATGTCAGTGGAGATTGTATCTTCTTCCATAAGTTCACCAAGAAAGGCAGAAGAATGCAAGCACAGCTAAGAAAATTAGAAAGTCAAAAAGTAAAGGCAAACTACACTGTTTCCAGCACCACATAAAGTCCGTGATTCAGGATAGCAGGATTTCACAAAGAGGCGTTTGCAGATTCACTGCTTTGCCAAACCTCTATTTGGCACAGGACCATGGGGAAGCATTTCAGCTCCAGCCTTGTTTCCTCACAGTTGCAATTTGTGTATTCAGTTTGAGAGCCAAGAATTTGGTATCCACCAATTCTCCAAAGAAACTAAGAATATAACTAAAAGGTCTAAAGCAAGGCCTACCTCTCTACTCCCCAGTATTAATGAGACAGTAACTGGTGGTAATCTGTGTTGTCAAGACGAAGCTTGACACAGTCACAAACAACAATCTGCTTAAACATGATTACATATTTTAAAAATAGTTTATTTGATGAAATGGCACATTTTGATGCAATTATGATCAAATGGTCTTCTTGGCATGTAAAGCTTACCAGTTATTTCACTTGATGAAAGAAATAGATAGTGGTTGGTAAACCTTGAACTTATTCCTCATTAAAAAAAACCCTCCTAAAATGAGAATAATAAACTGAATTCAATGCTACTGTCAGGGTAACTGGGGCAGGGAGGAGAAAGGAAGCTTAAAAGTTAAAAGAACATTTGAACATTTTCAAAATAACACACAAAATCCTGTACTTCAAGCAACATAAAAAGACTTCTTAGCTAATATTAAGATGGTCAAAATTAAAGACTGTAAGAAAAATATTTCTGTTTCTTACACGGGAATATGTTTGACTGCAGGTCTCAGATCAGGGTGGATTTTTTTCTTACTCCTCCTTCTCAAAGTCAGGAAAAATACTGTGCTAGAAAATTAATGATTATCCTTCATGGGTCCATTGAAGTGAACAGTATTGTGTTCGTATAATTAACAGCACAGACAAAATGAGAGCCAAATCTTTTATTGGCTCAGCAGTTTAGCTGGGAGACGGATTTCCTAGCAGAACTTGTTTAGACTGCCTATCTCCACACAATTAGACAGGAGGCTGCTGGTGGCAAATTTAAATATTCAAATGTCTATTTAAAGGAAGGGGAGACCAGAAGGAGAGAGGCAGAAGATGGTGGATGATGAAGGCAATAATGCTGTAATTCTAATACCTGGACATCCCCAGGGATCCCAGGTAGTGTCCATACAGTGTAGACAGTAACTCAAATCTTATCTCTTGATTGTAAGCTCTTCTGGTCCAGTTCCCTGCCCTTCTCCCACATCCCAGTTCAGTAAGTAGCACTGAATAACATGCCACAGAGTTCCCTTTCTATTGACTTGGAAAAGCAATGCTTTTGGACTCTACTCAGTTTGAGGCAGCAAGGAACTTAGCCCTGTGCACTGTACACTGCACTTCAATACAAAAATAAGAGATAAGTTTTAATCCTACTGCGTTCAGGTTTCTACATCAGTCACATGAAAACAGAAACACCTTTTATATATATATTACTGAAGTGAATAATGCTCTCATCTCTTACTCACCCTTTCTTGAATTTTTAATGCCATTTGAATGACTCCTGACCTCAAGTTAACAGTCTGTGCTGCTCTGGAATCACAAATCTTAAGTGTTGTAGTCCCCAAACCTTGTCCTTTCTCTTCTGAGAAATATTTTATCACTGGGTTGCTTTAAAGTCAAATTTGTAACATTTATGAAACAGGAAGGACGTTGAAAAAAACACTGAAACATAAAAATATTTTGAATTAAATAATACAACTATTTTTAAAATTTCCACTAATGGCTGTAGGATTTCTTTATATTTTTCTTAAAAGTAATTTTATTTGGGACAGAGAAGCGTTCAGATCATCAAACCGCATGATGAAAGATTAACTCACAGTCCTCTAAACTAATCTATCACACATAGTTATGAACTTTTATGCACATCTTGTATCTGTGGTGAAACTAGGTCCAAATCATTATCCTAAGCCAACCTAGGGAGAATGAATGACAGGCTTAGTTACATGAAAAACATGCCAGACCTTCCTTACACAGATTCACTTCTTTTTATGAGCAGGATTTTAAAGGCTAAGGGTTAAGAACCCTAAGTCTGCTCTAAAATAATTTTAAAAATATTAATGCAATCATGAGATAACTGATAATCAAAATCTATTCCACAATGCTGATCAAGCATTTTTTCATTCTAATAGACAGCTAGAGAATTTTTCTTTAAAATATTCCAAGTTTTAGACAACAGCAAAAGAAATTTTCACCTCAAGAATATTAGTTAATGGCACATCAAGCCTTTAGACACTGTGAAAGATAAAAGTAACTGCTGCCAGAGAACAAACTTCTGTTAGTCACTGGTATAAAAAAATGCTCGCCTGACATCTTTGAAAACTGAAACTATCAGCTTATCCATAAGAAACTCACAGCAGGGACAGAAGCAATATAAAAATTCAGATCTCTTCACAATCGTTATGACTAATTCTGATGAAGGATTATCCTGTGCTTACATATGTAGAAGTCTGTGATGTGCAGATTTTTCACCCGCAAAAAACCTAAAAATGTAAATATTGCATTTACAACTGCTCATGTTAAATGCCTAACTATAAACTTATTTAGGAGTGGGAGCATAATATAAACCCACTTCCATGCATATAAGCAATGATACATAATGACTACCACCAGCTTAATTTGTTCTATGAAGAACTCATTGAACCTTTATATATCAGTTTCTTCATTTGCAAATGCATGTTTTCACAGTTATTGGCATTCAGAAAAGTCTGTTACTCTTTCAAGTGCATCATTTCTTAAAGAGTTTGAGTGCACATGATACAGTCATTTGGGAAAGGACGGGTAGAAGAGAAGGAAAAGGAGGATTATGATGGTGCTCCTCCCTAAGGATTTCTGCAGTTTAAATATTTTATTATGCATTTTTTTCTATGCTAATTTAAATTTTTAGCTATTTTAAATTAAGTCAAATTAAATTTAATAAAATTTCACTAATGTTATCATTTAAATTTTAAATTACATGTATTTTTGATAAGGAGCACAAGACAGTAAAGAGGGGCACTTAGAAACATCAATATGCAGCATCCTCTCTCCCTAGACTCAAGATCACAATCACCTGCATTTTCATCAAAGGAGGGAGATATTCAGGGTTACCCAAGAAGGCTCTGGAAATAAACAGTTGTTTATGTGCCTTCTGTCAACATACAAGTCAAATCACTGCCAAGTCCTCCTCCTTCCCATCAGGGACTAATGGCCTGGGGAAGAACAAAGGATATGCCCATGTCACGGTTCGGAGCATTTGGTAGTAATTCCACATCACGGCACCGGTATCTACTGGTGACAAGAGAGGAACCCAATGCTGCTGCTTCCAATGCTGAGGCAGACCCAGCATTGGAGAGAAAAAGCCAGCATTGTCAAGATCTGAGATGGGTGTATTAAGTGTGCGTGTTATCTCAGCTTCTGGAGTTGCTCTTGCTCAGTCTGCATAAAAACGGGCCCAGGAACAGTAGATGACCTGTGAAAAGTCTCTTGCTGCACAAACTTTGGGCACACTGAGCTATTAAAAAAATCCCCTTTTAAAGGTTGCAGTGACCCTTTGATTCTAAAGTTTCATTGCATACAAATGGAAACTTTTCCCACCTTCCTCTACCAGCCATCTTACCCCATCCCTTCCTCTAATGGAATTTCCTGGTTTTTATCTCTTCTCAGTTCCATGGCAGTTGACACCATAAAAGATAGATGTAGAAACCTGCAGAACACTGCACTAACCTTTCACGCTGATAGAGGAGACCTTTCAAAGGTTTGGCTGCAGCCTGTAGACTCTACCAAGAGTGATTTGTGCTGTCACCTTTACTGATGCATAAAGAATTTCAAGCATCCAAACATCTATACTGGTCACATCTGGTTTGGTTGTCAAAAGGGACACGGGGGGCCTCCTCTGACTCCCATTATACAGGTTCTCCACCTGAAGAATTCACAAGGACCTGCAGGAACCATACTCAATTACAAGGTCTTTTTCAAATTATTGCAGCAATGTCAAAGGCAAACTGGAAGTTCTTTAAAACCTTCTGACACACCAAGTAGCTTCAAGAAAATCATGTCTCTGACCTCATTTCATGCATTTTACATTACTTTTACCACCTTAGTGTCATGCACTCAGGTCATTGAAGTACTTCTGATTTCTTTCCAGTTCTACTTCATTTTGCAGCATCTCCTCAGCTGTGCAGGCTTTTGTGGCATGCAGCTGAAACACATCTCTTAAGCTGGTTAGGAGTCCTTTATGATGAAATCAGCAAGGAAGAGGCAGGGTTCATTATTTTTATGTTACTGCTATGCAAACACATTTCTGCATCATGGGCTATTGAACTGAATTTCAATGTTGATCTGAGCAACATGATTCCAAAGTTAATATGATAGCTTAGGAAAGTAGAAAATTATTCAGTTTGAGAGGACTGTAGGTCTCAGAACGAAACTGGTGAGAAAGTCATGCAGTGTCACAACTTGCAAAGCAGCTGCTCTGTTTAGGTTTCACTTTTGCATAGAAAAAAGGGGCTAATGCCAGTTGTGAAGTTCAAAGAATTGGCACTGCAGACAGAAGCAGCTGAAGAGTTAATCACCATTGCTTTTCAAATATTATGTATACACAGGAGAAGAGAGAGGATTTCTTTGTAAAAAAAATTAGTGTACTATAACACATATGCAGTTTGAGGATGGAATTTTTAGAGATTAGATCAAAGACACTGATCTACATCTGGTTTATGACAGTAGTAAAATAAATCAATTCAAGCTCCCATCACTACACACTACCAATTTAAGTTTCCTATAGTAATCAGGGCTATCTTCATCTGATATTGAGCATTTCAGTGTCAATACTAGAACACTGAATTTGCAGTGTTTTATTTGTATAAAAGACACAAGCTTATCAAATATCTTTTGAGTGGAAAAAACCCAGTTCTACAACATAACAGCCTGAGTAGGTTTTATAGTAATGTCTTTTCTTGTTGTCTCTTCATTTGGTACGATACTTTAATAGTTTTCACCGTCTTTCCCTAATAACAAAACTCTCTTTGCTATAATCACAGGTTTATTGTGTCCTTAAACCATGAAATAAACAAAGTTGAATTTGACATTGTGTAGTGATTTTAAGCCTTATAATTTCTAACTAAGCCCAAGTAGACAGCAAATCCAATATTTACGAAATCTGGGATGTGTCAGAGAAATACGTGCCATTAAAAGAGCCTGCTCAGCATCACTTTATCTTGGTGTTGCTTAGAAATATCACATGTGAAGCACAAAGCTGAGCTCCATCCCTCTGCTGCCAATTCCCTCTGACTGGGATGGGGAAAAAATGGAAGTAGCAGCATCCACAAGGATGTGCCTCTGCCACTTTTATCTCTGAATCACCGCTCTCTTCCTTCAGTTCAACTACCCAAGTTATAGCAGAATAATTTTGTACGCTTTGTGCAATACTGAAAAGCTTTTCTGTCTCTCATTTGCATGTCTTTTGGCCACTTTTTTAAGCTCATAAAGTTAGAACAGTATCATAGTTTTGAGCTTCTCAGCAGTAAGGAAAAAAAGCATAATACGGTCTCTGTTGGGAGAGCAAGGCAGTAGAGGGAATAGATGCAGCAAAATGTACAATAATTGCTTTAGGGTTTTATCTTTCTGCTTTTGCTGTGAAAAGACCTCATACAAATAAAGTGATTAGCTCATGTTACAGATCATTCCTAAAAAAACCCAGAACCTCTCCAGCAACAGCTCACTTGAGAAAGGGCTGCTTTTGGAGACATTAATGGTTCATGCATCAGAGTCCTCCACAAGAAGGAAAAGCAAAAAAAGAAAGTACATGCAAGCACTTCTTGTCCTTTCACTGAAAAGCTGAACGAATGGGTTGCACTGAGGTCTACATAAGCCAGCTACAGAACACCCACAGCTGCAGCAACAACAGAAAGATGTGTTGCAAGTTGGTAACAACTGTGGGAAAATCCATCTAGCAGAGGCTGAAATTCCATTCTTGCACAGCAAAGGCGAAGAAAAAACTCCAGTGAGTTGTCACTTCTAAGCCAACTGTACTTACAAGATGCATATTTAGAACAGATGTTCAAGATAAAGCTCATATATCAGCACGGACAACAGGTCAATTTTATCTGTGCATTTAAACCATCTAGAGTTTGAGTTAATGTAATAGCAACAAGATGCAGTACTAGCTGGAGAGCAGAAAAGGCTGAAATATTTCTCATTAAAATGTCAAACAAATAGAAATTGTTCAAATCACACTTGGTCTGCATTTTACTAGCACAATGAAACTACAGGTTACTTGGAGGATTAATCACCATGAGGAAACAAATATTCTTTTATGGCTGGCTGGTATATTTCTCTATCCCATTTCTACACACCTACATAGTTACCTCCTGAAATTCAAATGTATATGCTCCTTAAATCAAGTTCTTGCTGCTCGGATTTTTTCAAAGGAGGAATATATTGCTTTTTAATATAGGATGGGGCAATGTGTTCTGCCAAGTCTTAAGATTGTAATCGGTGCGTTTTCTGGAGAGATTGATCCGCTCAGAGTGTTCCCCGCTGTTGGATCAGCGTAGTCTTCTGAACCTTAGGAGTACAACCTACACCCAAGGGAAGCAAGCACATTACATCCACATTACATCCTATATTCCACTGAGTGCAGTAAACAAACCCTGAAGAAAGAGTTACAACAGCAACTGGTGGTGCTGCAAAACCCCATTTCGTCTCATTTAAATATGGCGAAAGAAATTAAATACTTCCAAAGCCTGTTCATCACAAGTTTCTTCTTTATTTGGTGGCTTACGAACTCCGAGGCATAAAAGCACCCTCTGTGAATCCATGAGAAACAACTTTCCAATGCCACCTCCTCAAAACCAAACAGCAGAAGCCAGAAAGACACGGTAACACCCAGAGGAAATCCTTACTTGGAGCCACTTCCTTTTCAAACAGTGTTTGTTGTGGCCTATTGGCCATTTTCTAGACCTGTGTAACAGAGCACGAGGTGTTTGGTAAATAAATCTTGTGTACTTTGAAGTACACTCCCTTTATTGTGACTAGTACTTTGTAACCACATTGTAATTAAATATTTTCAAGGATATATTGCAAAATTTTAAAATGTATTTTAATATAGTGTATTTATAAGCATTAGCAATTACAAAAGAAATGTAAACTATTCTGCATATGTTACAGTGAGGGATAAGTTATTTTGCTCACTGAGAGAGAAATGAAGCAAAAATACTTTTGCCTCTTTCCTTTCAAACTTTTTTCTCTGCTAGAACAAGCAGTATCATAACAGAAGCATTTAATGGCGCTATTAACTCAACCACCTAAAACCAGAATCTATATTAATTACTTTCATTATGCTTAATTGAACATAATCATCTAACCTAACAATTCCTTGTACACTAATTAATAAAACAGCATGTCTTCTGGATCAGAAATGCATTAATTTATTTCCTTCGAAGGTAAGATATTTAAGGGACAGATAGAATTCATAGCTCCCATCATTACTATATTTGGACAGACTGTTAACTTTTGTAATCACAGTGACTCTTAAGGGCAATGGATCTCTTTGGTGGAATTGAAGTTTCATGCAAATTTTTTGTATCCAGTGTAGTAGGGGTTTTTCTGGCTTCTTGCTGACATTTGAAGAGAAAGATATGACTCAGCAAGGTCATTCCCATAAAAACACTGCAAGGAGTTACAAAAAATTCTAAAAACTGTCATCTGTATTATAAGTAAGTTTCTATAATACTACGTTTTTATGTAACAGTGTTCAAGTATACAATGTCATCTCCTTAAGGAGGCAAAGAGTAAATCATTTATTTGATAAGCCTGGGCAGATCAGACAAACCATCCCAAAAAATGCATAAACTGCTTTCTCTTCCAGCAGCAAGCTTGTGATTTCTCATGAATTGACCTGAGCTGTCTCCCATCTGTTCCTCTGCTAGGCATGAGCCAGGCCTAATCTCTCCCCCTTGCTCTTGAGAAACCTGATTATTGTCAACAGATATTTCACCCATGATTTCCTTTCATGAAGGACACAGCTGAAGAAAAGCAAGGAACGCTTTTGTCCTGATATTGTAGTGTCAGGATTATCCTCTGCTAGAGGAAACCAATATAAAGATGACCCTCAGCCTGGGAAGTCATCCTAAAAACTAAACAATGGACATCTCTAAGGCCGAATTCTTGTCTACCCCTCTTATTAAAACAATTATAATGTCTAATAATAACTAAAGAAGCAATAGGCCAGAGGGAGAAAGCTCTAACCGCTTTGTCATTTGGTAGCTACGTTAGTTTGCATCCTAAAGCATGCATTTCATTCCATATTGAATAAATAATTTCACTAATATTAATAAGTAATCCTTGAAGAACAAAATTAAGGAACCAGACCTATACTTCATAATCAGGACACCTCCCTGGGAAGGGAGAGTAATGTGCATTGGCCCAATTAATCTTTGACGTTGCTCTGCTGTTCGTAACAAAATTAAATTCAAAAGCTAGAAAATACCACAGACTAACTCAGCAAAACAGTTTGGAAGGCAAAAAATTAAAAACAAACAAACAAACAATGGCAAACTCCCATCACGAAGAAATTTGCACCTTGATTTCACATCCAAAAAAAGCATGCTAACCAGTGAGCTACATTTGGTGAATTAAGCAGGGGAAAGGGTGGGAAAAAGGAAGGGGAGCATATGCTTGCATTCCTAAATCTCTCAATCCACTAAAGAAACAAAACAAAGTGAGAAAAGACAGACTGCACATCAATATCCAAAAAATAACTCTGTTTTGTCAGACACAAGGTGAAACTGCATCCCTCAGAGAAACTAAGAAGGAGGTCTAAATTTTATCTTTACAGGAGTTTAAAGACCCATTCCTACTCAGCATTTCCCTCTGGTGAGTTCAGCAATACCTTGTGGATACGACATGCACCGACCCAGTACTGCAACCAGAGATGTCCAATTCTCCACCCACACCATCCTGGAAGTTTAGATGCTTAACACAGTTCCAGATCTCACATTGGAAAAGGGCTGCCTAAACCAGTAGCTCTTCACCAAGTATCAGAGTAACATTTCCACAGCTACTACCGTCCCTGGAAATTATTCAGCAATTTTTGGAAAATGACTTGTTTGAGGGATACTTCTGCTGCACATAATGATCAAACACACTTTTGTTTCAGTACATTCACCGTATGATACAAGTTCTTTCACCAGAAAGTGGGACAAGCTACACATTTGAAAGGATAAATATGTCTATGTGGTTTCATAAAAACATATTAGTAGAAAGTGGTAGGATCAGTCATGGCAGAGGCAGGAATAATGCGGTAGTGCTTCCCAGCTCTCAATTAATTTAACCAAATTACACATCCTTTGAGGACTTTTATTAAGGAGCAAAAGTTGTATTTTATTCACATCCAGATAATTAAAAGTTTTGGTATTAGAATAATTTTAAAAAGCCATTCTTCTGTTCCAACACCATTAAGTTCCAACACCACATTTTAATTGAACACACTTTTGTATTGCTACATTAATATGCTACATCCTACTTGAGAAAAAAAAAAGTTTTTCTCTTGAATCTCCCTCCATTCTTCTTCTTTTGTCCCTCAACCTGTTTCATTAAAAAAATCTTTTCAGGCCTCTCTCTTCAAAATCTTTTTCTCTTTGAACAAGTAAATGGTGGGGATCATCTTTCCAAACTTCACCTAGCCTGTCCACGAGAATCTTTGAACTGTGTACTCAATACCTGCTCTTAAACACAGTAGAAACGGATAAAATACAACCCAACTTTGATTCCCTCACCTGAATATAGATATTTACGTGTGTGAAGAGGCATACTCGCCTACTGCGAATTTATCTACATAAATTGGATTTCAGACCAGATACATACAACCCTTCTTCCCTTCCTCCCACCCCTCAACACACAGTGTTTGTGAGTTTCTGAACAAGACACAATCAATTTCAATCTCCTACTGTTTGAGCTAAAAATCTTGCAGAGACAGCATATCAATTTTCAGGATATACCAGATCCAAATTACAGCCTACTCTAAACTCTGATGCCTATTTTGGATCCTAATCCCATTTTCTTAGTCTGTAATTAGAAATATTACTTTAGTGTCTTATTAATAACTAATGCCACAACCTAAATTATCATAATTTTAATAAAATAAGCTTTCAAATCCACTAACATAAACAGTGTAAAACACACTTCCTAGCTGCAGACAGGTATGCCACAGCATGCAATTTTCAATTTCATAGGCATAAACAGATCAAGTTTCACTACCCTGTTATTAACTGATTATAGTACTTAATGAATTAAGCAACTTTTTTTAAAAACAATAATAATTTGTAAGTAGTATACATGAATCACTGGTTCCAGAGCTCCCAGCCTTTCCCAGGAAGCATGCTGCAAGTCACACCCAGCCCCAGGTCTGTTCCATCTTGCCTCTGCAGCTCAAGCCTTCAGGGCTGTTATCTTTTGACACTCGTAATTGCACAACACTGCACGATCTGAAGCCTTACACACCATGAATATTACAATTTTTTTTTCTGCAAGGGATTTCAATGTAATTTTGGTTTTATTAAAAGCATTAAGTCCTGTTAACAAACCTCACCTGATGCTCTGAGTCTGAGCAGTGCAACAGGATTTCCTTACAAGGAATTTTAAGAGGAATCCAAGGCTGGAGATACATTCCTGTCCCAAAAATCTTGAACACCTTTGTGATTCCAACAGTTCCGTGTCAATGGGAATTACTTATTTTCAAGCAAAGCACTATCTTCCTTCAAAAGAAATTAGAACAGAGAAAAAACATACTCTTAAATTTTAATTTCTTTAGAAATGTCTGTGGACATCAAAGCTACCACATAGATTTGAGAATGGCATGGGCTGTATTTGCTGTGGAGATGAACAGAATTGGGATATGTTGAAACTGGCTTAGTTGGTTCTAAATGTAAACATAAGATATGGTTATTGTATGCACTCTGAATCTAAAGAAAATTTTCACTTAGTGCTAGAAGCTGAGGGTGGAAAAACTACTTTCCTAGCATTGTCCCTCAGCAGTCCAGAGAAAAATTTCAAGATATAACCCAAATCAGAGTTGATTCCTGCCCTCACACTCCCTCTTCTCCAAACAAAAAAACCACTCTCAAGGCATGACTCGCCTTATTTAACAGCCCTCTTTAGAAGACAATTGCTATAAGAGTTTGGCATCATTAATTTTTCCGGAGCACGCTGTCAGCATGTGAGCCAGGACAAATGTGGAACTCATGCATGTGTGCTACATGGTACAGAGCTTGCCTTTAGCACTTCTCCATTTCTGACAAGCAGGAAAATAATTATCAGACTACTTGATGCAGGAGCCTGAGGCTATAGTAACTAGCTAACCCAATTTAAATTTTGCTGGTTTTGCCGATATGTAATTGGTTTGTATTTTAATTATTAGCTTGCCTGGTTTTTTTCTGTTCTATCAGAATTCCCTTTATGTAACAAAATATCATCAAAGATAGAAAAATTAATCATTGAGTGTTTCAGATTTTTTTTCTCTCTGAAAAAATAAAAGTCACAGAATCATAGAATAGTTTGGGTTGGAAGAGACCTTTAAGACCACCTCGTTCCAACCCCCCTGCCATAGAGAGGAACACCTTCCACTAGACCAGGCTGCTCAAAGCCCTGTCCAACCTACCCTGGAACATTTCCAGGGATTGGGCATTCACAGCTTTTCTGGGCAACCTGTGCCAGGGCCTCACTACCCTCGCAGTAAGGAATTTCTTCATTACATGCAACAAAAAAAATTATCCTTAAATGCAGCTCAATTAAAGAAAAAAATGACTGTGGAGTCAAACATATGCTCTGAACCCATACTTAATTTTTGTCTATCATCTCTCTCCAACTGTTAAACTCTGCTTTTCCTCATTAGGATGTTTCTTAAACAGAAAGTAGACCACAGCTTTACAGTTTATGGCTGTCTCTCTCTGAACCTATTCCAGATGTACTATATCCTTTTGGAATCAGCAGGAACCAGCGCTACATACAGCATCCAATGAAATACAGATAAACCAGGGATTAATACACGATGTACTCTTTTGTTGTTTGTTTGTTTCCCACCAGCCCCTTACACTCTGCTTTCTTTTTTGATTATTACTGGGCTGAGGCTTCGACAGAACTATCTGTCATAAACTCCAAAACTGACCCCTTAGTGATAATGAGGCTTCAACCTCACCAACGGAATAAACAGGCAGAGCAAGGACAGCAGCAGGGAAGCAGAAGAGAAACATTTAAAGATACACTTTGAGAGCTATATCCCAGGACTGGCTTCTCAGTTTAGGAAAGCTTACATTTAGAAGTCAGAATTTATTTTCATTTTCCATGAATGAAAGCATCTTTTAAACAATAGTCAGTGAAAAAAATTAAAGAGTAATGAAGCAAGCTAACAAAGATAAATAAGAATACATCAAGAGTGACTAGTGCAGGGCAGAATGGTTCACAAACCACTGAAAGCAAAAGGTTTCTGTGCTTCCCACATCCCAGTCAAGTGTTTCTTCTCAGCCCTGCAAACAGCACCTGATCTACTGCTGAACCAGAGCTACTGCCAAACAACCCCTGCAACAGCTCTCTTAGGCAAGGCTCACACCACACCTCTAATCCACTCCCTCTGTCCATGCACTGGGCTGCAAAGCCAGCCAGCAAGACTCCCAAAATCTGGATAGTGATATCAAGTGAATTGCTTCACTGACAGGCCTCCTCTCAGCAGGATTTATGATCTCAGCACACCACCATGCTAACTGCAATGACATAGCTGCCTATTTACAGTTCCCCAGAGGGCAAGAAATGTGCTGAAGTCTGGGAGGAGAAGACCATAAAGACAGACCATGAGGACATGTACATCTTTTTTTAAATGGGGACTGCTTGTTAGTGGACTGAGCAACTCCAGACACTAGCCCCTGCTTGCCTTTTGCCTTTGGGCAAATCAGCTAGAATCTTTCCCGGATTAAATTAGCTATAAACACAGGGAAGAGATAAAGAGTGGCTCGTCTGCTCTTCTTCAGTGTGGCTTGGCTACCAAAAAACTACCTAACTTGAGAGTAGCAGTACACACACCAGAACAAGCTACTTGCTACAAGATGCTATTAACACTCCAGGAAATCTTATGTGGTGATAAACCACTTATAAGAGTGCAGGGAAATTGGCAATCTAACTTTACTGTTTGAAAAAGATTACTTACATTCACAGGAGCATGCATCTTGCAGTCAGTGTTGAATAGCCAAATAACATCACCAAATGAATAGCACGCATTTGATACTTGGAATGCTTTCTTCTGTGAAAGGCAGATCATCTTCTTCCAGTTCTTTCCGGGGGCACAGAGCAACAGGAGTACTTTTGAAGAAATTACAAAGCTGTAAGCATCAAGAGACTACACTTGCTCTTTTGGTGGCACACAATGCAAAACTCTTCTCAGGTCAGAGTCTATTCTGGTGCAACATCATTCATCTTTACAGTAGATACTGCTGAGTCAGGAGGGTGATGTATGAAAAGAGACTTCATAAATTCACTGAGGAACAAAGAGAACCAACAAACGTTTCGGGAGAACGCTGCAATGGAAGCCGATTATATTTTTTTTCCTATAAACAAAAGACAGGCTGTACTTACCATCAGATCAACTACCTGAGTCTAAACCTGACGGATCAAAGTTGACAACAGTGACTAAATACTCTGTTCAAGTGTTATCTGTGCAAGCACTGGCTTGCTTTGTCACTTTATAAAGTCTGGAAACCATTGAAGCCGGTTGATAAATGGTTGCCCACCTATAAAGATCATCACTCAATTTCTAGGCTTGTCCCAGTAAATGCCAACTTTTTCTAAATCACTGAAGCACTTTATCAAAATGTAAACTCTTCTAATTAATTCAGGACTTTCCAAATTACCAGCTTATCTTAATTCACTATATAAGACACTTGTCAGGCGTTTGGAAGAAAAATTGACACAAACAAATCCTGAGGGGTGGAGGGGTGGGCAGCATGAGCGGGAGGGGAGTTCAAGCAGACTTGAAGACTATCTTACCAATGAATCCTCAGCTGAATATCTCCAGAAAATAGCATGGGTGTATCCAGAACTTGACACCAAAACAATCATGTAAGACATGAGCATTATCTGATGCATTCATTTTTCTTGGACTTTTCAGAGAAGATGACAGACAAGATTATCTTCCTTTCAGGTCATTGACAGATTTTAGGATGAACAATACAGGAAGCTAGTTACCCTTATCTGAAAAGAAACCAGTATTATTATTAAACAGGAGAACCTAAGGCAACATGAAGTTCTTGATACTGTATTTCATGATCATTTAGCCAGGTGGAAATCTATGCTCAATTAGCGGAACTACAAAGCCTTTCTACTTGCTAAGGAAGCACAAAACATGAGGCAGTTTCATGTTTTCTGGAGCATGGGGTAATTTAGCTCACATACTTTGCTATTGCTTTGTCACCAGACCAGTAGGAAAACTGGTTATTTCCACTGTGACAAACGATCAAGCACAGATACTAATTCAGTTCCACATCACACTTGATAAGGTTGACAGCTTCAGAAGGGGGAAAATCTGTAACTGCTTATTTGGCCAGATTGTCATGAAATGATGTGGGCATTTGCTGCACAGCGGGGGATGGCATTTACTAGACAGGAGCTCAGCAGACAGGAAAGCTGTGTTTTGAAACTTGCAGACCTTGAGTTTCAATCCTGTTTTCTAGTGCAGGTCATATTGAGACAGACCTCTCTTTGTAACTTGTTCCACACTGTTGGAACTGCTACTGCAAGTCTATTTGCTCACATACATTATTAATATCAGTTTCTTGTGTCATCCCCCTTCTAACCTTCAGTCCAGCTATTTGAATTTCATTAGGCTATAACTAGAGTCTGCTGAAACTTGGGGCTGAAAACAGACAAATTGCAAAAATCCTCTTACCTCATTATTAAAGATTTATGTTACAGCATAAAAGATAAAGTTTACAAACTTCATCATTTGAAATGGGGAAGAAAAGCAAAATGTTCTTTTCTGGTGGGAAGAAAATGTACACTCCTCAAATACTGTTTTCTTCTTAATATTATTTTAGAAGACTTTAAAAAAAAAATTGGTTCATTCCTTGAGAAGGTTGAAGTTGCAAAGAAATGTAGTTTTCCCAATGCAAAAGCATTCCTTTGGGTCTCCTTCCAACAGCAAGAATCATAAGGGTATCAAGTAACATAAAGGTTTTCAAGAAATACAAGGGATGAAGAGTATATGGGATTTCCAGTCTAGGTGACTACTGCATGTTCTCTTCTTCTCCCAAGAAGCCTGAGGGATGTGAGATCAGAGACACTATACCATGTGCAACAGCAGAACATACAGCACTTCCTCCAAAGAAAAAAAGCCATGAAAAATTTTTTAGGTTTTTTTTTAAAGTTTTAAAACAATGTCTCAGCCATTGCTCAAAAAAAAAAAATAATCTTCATAAACTAGGCTTACCTTAAGGTTAGCATTTGAGAATTTTTTTTCATGTTAAATAGTTTTGTGCACAGGTTGGGTGGTTCCATACCCACAGCCACATAAGCAATCAAGGCTCACAAAAGATTTTTTTCTTTCCACACTTTCACCCTCTAAAAGGTCTTTTTTTTTTTGACAGCAGAGAATTACACTATTTAAGCTTTTGACAAACATCCCTGATTATTACAAAACCCAGACTTATTAGTCTTTCTGTTAATCCTAAATTCTCTTTATATATGGTTTTAATGATTACGACTCTAACTCTTCTGTAGTTTTCTTAGTGGCTGTTGGCTTTCCCTTTTTGATCATTCCCATTCATGTACTGTCTGGTGCACTAGCTGTCCTTGACATTTCCTTATTAGGTTTACAAATAATCATTAATTTGTTTTGTGTTCTGCCTCCTGTTTCAGTGATATATAGGCATGTCATTACCTTTCTAAAGTGTATTCATTATTTTTCTTAAAAAAAAGCTCCCTACTTTTCACACAGGGTTCAAGGCAATTTGCATTGTACACACGTAATGGTGTATACCACTCATTGCACCTTCACTAAAGTGTGTGCTATCTATTCTTCAGCTTTCATAATTAATGAACTTGTGATCTGAAGTCTCTTTCACAGTTTGGCTGTTCTTTCTCTTGGTCTGTTTGAAAGGCATCACACTATAGCAACCAGAATTCTAAACTCAGACTCGGATTTGTTTGCTATTCCTCATTTTGTCCCAGGCCTTTTTATTGCACCATCTCCACTGTGCTCCCACCATCGAGGAAGCAAGGCATTCATAAAGTATGAATTTGTGCAAGGTGGTTTTTTTTTTGGTTGGGGGGATGTGAGTTAAAGTTATCATTAGACTTGAGACTCTCCTATGCCAAGAAACTAGCTCGGGATGGCTTGCTTAAAGTCTCAGCAATCTGCTGTGGCTGACTTGATCGACGTTTACTGGCAAGTCATCTGAATTTGAAGCCCCAAAAGGAAAAAAATTAATCTTTTTGTTATACTTTTTCTTTCCCCCTTAGCAGTCTTGGTAACCCAGTTTATATAGTACTGTTGTTCCTACTGTTTTAAACCTGCTGAAAAAATACTTTTAATTGAAAAGTTAAAACCACACCAATCCAGTTCAAAGTTGCACTCACATTTCTGACATTTAGATGCTATATTTTCAAAATTAACAGAATTTATATAGCCAAATAAAGACAAAACTACGTTTTCTTTAGGGTTTCTATCATGAAGAGAAACTGAGAGACCAAGATAGAAGGCAGATCACCCTCTCCGGGATTTTAAAACAGCAGATGACCTCAAGAAAGGCACATTAAAAAGAAAACAATTAGAGCAAGATTAATCTGATTTATACTGGAGAACCAGTATGAATCCAGATCTCTTATGTTCTGCCTTAAAAAAAATCAGTAACAAAAACCAGTTGTCGTGGATTTTTTTCCTCATGCACATTAAGCTAATACTGAAAAAGTGATTGCTTTGTTATGCTATAAAGACATTGTTAGACTTTATATTCAACAAAAGGAGTTATCTGTCCTATATTCCTAGCTCTGTGCATTTACCTGATCCATGCTGAGCATCTAATTTCTCTTGATACTACTTTTCAGGGTGCCATCCTTTATTTTGCTCTGAACCTTGTGTCAACACCTGCATCTGTGCAAACCAAGTGTAAAACACAATCATGTTAGGAGTGATAGTATTTCCCGCCCACTCTGCGAAAAAGAATTATGCTGTGTTTAAGGCTGTTGGGCAATTTGCTCCAGAGCGTCTTGTGGCAGCCTTTTCCAACACAATCCAATTAAATTAAGCCTTGTGCTGTCCTCCATGTGATGGTCTGAAACTATAATGACAAAATTAGGCACCTCAGAGTTGAATAAGATTTATTTTTAATGCCTGTTTCAATTGTGAACACAGTGGAGCTGAATTAACTGCTATTTTCATTTCTTCCCAAGTGTTGAAAAGGGTTAGTTATTGCAGCTTCTTGGAAGTAATATCTTACAGTGACAGATTTCTTTTCCCCCTTGTATACTGTATTTGTACAAATGACAACAAGAACATGCAGCAGCATGTAGGGTATTCTCAGCATTTTACTAGGTAATTATATTTGCAATAAGTTTGTCAGCATTTTCCTAGTAGGTCTCTGTATTCAGGAGTCCATAACTCTACTGAAATTTCAAATCTCAACCAGAATTTGGCAAACAGATTCTCCAGTCAACAAATCTTTCTCAAGTGAGCTTCAAAAAACAAAAAGCCATTAGATGGGAAAGCATAGGCATTGCTTATTACAGAAATGACATTACAACTGAAAAGAAACTATACTTAATGAATCAGTTTGTACACCAGTGGGAACTCTATAAGCTATAGAATTGGAAAGCTTTTCTTAAGAAGAAATAAAAGCTATACAGCAAGAATACTTCCTCCTTCCTGAAAGAGGAAATTATTAGTGTAAGCTTTAAGAGAAGAATGGAAGACTTTTTTGAAAGGCAAATTATCACATATCCATTCCTTTCCTTGAGTTAGCCAGGTCTTAACTATCTTTACCTATGCTAATACAGGGAATGACTGAAATAAATTACATGCAAGTAAGATATAATCAAGAATTACGTTGGTATATTTAAAGAAAATTTGAAGTGAGGTCAAAAAGTCAGAATCAACCCACAAAAAAATGCATAAGTAGGAAAAAAAAAGGTTTTTTCTATAGATCCCAAGAAAGTGATATACAAATCAAAAATACAGTAGTGCCATGCATTAACAGAATTAAAACCTGTTGTTCAGTAGGAGTAACACAAAAAAGGAAATAGAAATCACACATATATGTTTCAGCTGCTTTAATCCAGTAAAACTTGAGTGTCACAATGCAGTCAGTGTCAAAAAACAAATGACTGAGCTTCCCCACAGCGTTTCAACGGAATCAAAATCTATTAACTGCCTGCACATCAATATTCCTTTGCCACGACCACTTTAAATCTCAAGGCTAGAGACACACTCTCAAATGAAGTACATCATCAAGTATCAAATAATTTAAAAGGTCATGAAGAAAGTTATGCTTGAGTAGTATTGTAACAAATAAGCAAACCAAACAAGCAATAGCTCACCTCCTTCCACTTTCTGCCTCACTTAGCACCATTCCTCCCTTCCACACACTGGGGTTTCAAACCTCAGATAATAAAAGCTGCCATGTGTTTATTAAGGTCATGAACATACAACACCTGAATGATCTTAATATCCTTGGTACAACTCCTGAACCATATAAACCAACCACACTCGTCATTTTAAGAGCATCAGTAGTACGTATTTTATAACACATATATAACTTTGACATTGGCAATATTTGCACCCTTCCTAAACGTTTTAGAGTGGGGAAAAAAGTGGAATTCAAATCTCTTCCCTATTCATTTACTTACATCACATCTTACTGAAGATGACCTCAAAGATTATACACATATCAGAATTCTCTAAGCATAACCTATAGCAGCTTCGAGAATCTAATTCAGACAGGCTTTCATGCATGACTAACATTAATCAACTTATAAAGCTTGATGTAGAAGTTTAGCTTAAGAAAAATACAGTAATTTAATCAGTGTTGTACACTGTAGTTCTATTTTGTTCATCACTACCCATAATACTGTATCATTAAGCTCATTTAATTCCACATAAAGCGGTCAAGCAGTGAACGCTAAAGCCTTCCTCAGACATCATTTAACCCAGCAAGCCTCAGGCACCACTGGAAAAAGCCTGCAATTCGAGAACAGGGATAAACCCAATGATAACATGAGTTTGGAAACATTTTATGTCTCAATGATCAAACACAACAAGATTGTACTAATAACAAAATGCTGACATTGATAATACTAATTATTCATAGCAAGACACACTTCATAAGAGGACTGTGATGTGCTGAGGTATATATTACTGTGTTAAATGCATAAATCCAATATAAATATCGGCTAATTTACTCCTCCTTTAAGTTCCAGTGGAATCATTACAGCAAAATGCGGATGCAAGACACGATGACTACACCCCAACATGGGAAAGTCTCTCTCAATCACTCTTTCCTTCTGAAGTGATCAAAGAGGCATCTTTCAGTTTACTGCTCTGTCCCTCACAAGTCAATCCGCTGTCCTCAATCAAGAACAGTGCAATAGGAAGGTTAAAAAAACCTTACATATCCGGAGGTTGTTTTTTTTTAGATTCCCATGAACCCTGAGGGTTTATCTTTCAAAATGGGTAATGAAAACTATGTGGCATCCACCCTTGGTAGTAAGAGAATTACTGGGGAAATCCTTACTTTCTCTTTATGCTAAGAGTTACAGACCATCATTCTCACATAGCAACAGAATCCCATTAAAACCAAACCCCCATCGTCTGGCAACGATACAGGAAAGTGTAATTCTTCTCTGAAAGCAGACCATCAATTGTCACTGAGCAGTGACAGTGGAGAAAATGCTTTCCTGTGGAGACCTGAGTCATCCTCCCAAACTTCTGCAACATTCTTGCATTAGGCATTTGCCTGCTGAGCAGTTATTTGCGAACACAGCAAGAGATAAACATGCTAGCCATGAGAACAGAAGCAGAGCAGGGGAACGAATAAAACAAACACAAAAATGTATGAGGAAATAGTATCAAATTTTGTAAATATCAGAAACAAGAGGTAGAAATAATCCTCACCCCAGCACTCATAAAACACAAGAGGTTCTGCATCATGCTCTGTTTAGGGACTTCTCTGAGGATTGAGAAGTACTTGCTCACATCTGGTATTTCAGAATATATACCTCTGTTTCCGCATGTTTTTTGACCCAGCAATTTCTGTGTTGTTTTCTTACAACTTCAAGTATCAGGCTATAAAACCCTGAACGAGCTGTTCAGACCACCAACTAAACTGAACCATTTCATATCAACTGAACTCAATTATTCTGTTTTAATTAACCACAAAAAGATCTAACCCCTTAGAAATTAACAGTTCTTTCATCTTCCAAGCAAGTAACAGAGTATAAACATCAATAAATTCTGAAATGCCATTTAAAACTGAAACTTCCCAGATGTCTTATGATTTCAATATGTGTAGATGCCTGTTGGAATAACCAGCATTCCTTCAAGAACTGCCCCCCAACCCCACCATTTCATTAATAACGAAGTCATTGAGGCAGTAAACAAAATGGACCACAATGACAAAAAAACCCCACTTCCAAAAGCCTGTGGATCAAGTTATATCAAAGAACCAGTGTTGTCAGGGGGAAAGGTAAAAGATCACACGGGAGGAAAGGATTTGGGATAAAAAACGAGAGGATTATTCCAAACTTTGGAAAAGTTTAACAAGGAAGGTACTACAAAAGCCTGCACTCTGGTTTGTCAAACACTTTTTTCTACTTTTTCCCCACTTGTAGTAATTTTCTTCAGTGCTGTCTCAGGTGTGACTGCATAGACCATGCAGTCATTCCAGAGCTCAGCCTGACCAAGCTAGAAGGGGCCGTGGGCATGTTGGCATTATCTGACAGACTACAGATTCTACACTAAATTATATGCACAATTATGTGATGGCCTGTTTTCATTACGGAATGCATAATATAGTCCCACGGAGAACCTACCATCAAGAACAATAATCTACTTTTTCTTTTGTGAGAGACATCTAATTATATGTTCAAAATCTCCAAACATTTGAACTGCAATTTAAAAGAGAAACAGGTGAATTAGAAAGCAAAGATAATAAGAATTGAAGAGTTGTGAATGCCTGTAGTATGGTTTGGCAATGTCTGTTTGACTTAAATCATACACATTTAAAAAAATCTCTCTTCACAGACGAACATTTTCCTTGCTCAACAACAAGGAATAGCCCAGTTCACTATGGCAGTATCTACTGTTTCTTAAAAGGGAGCTTACAAAATATTCTGGCAGCCTCCAACTTAATTGAAACTTGTACAGTCAGTGAAAGGTAGAGGGAGGAGACAGACACAATACTGAGTTGTATTCAGTTGAATGCAATCAATGTGAGCCGTCATTCAAAACTCATAAAAAGTCTTCACGGGCTCAAAAGACAAATACTGAACAGTTCCCTCCCTTTGGGGGGGATTAATACCATTCACAAAGTATACTCTTATCAGATAATAGAAATGTCTTCAAAGTCATTCTCCTCTAAAAAAAAAAATTGCTACTTGCCATTGATGAAAAAAGAGCAGAATCTCAGTCTTACTCCTAGGATAAATTCACCTCTACTTAGTGACTATATTTATTTGAAGTAGAGATGCACAAACACACCTATATTGTAGTATTTGCAGATATCTGCACTCTTTTGTCATGGCCTCTGTGTCAACCTTAGCTTTCGTAAACTCTGCAAATTAATTCTGAATTATTATTGAAGCAACTCCACCAAAATTTAGAGCTTAGCAAGTCTCTTAAACAGCTTTCAAATATGCATCTATAATTTTGTATTCTGAATCTGTGGTCTTGTTGAGGACATGCAACTGCATTGCAGAGAAATCAAAATTCAGATGATCACAATTCCTCCCACCTCTCTCCCATTATGTGAAGGATAAAAGATTATTTCACTTGGAAACCTTTCTTAAACTCTTTATTTTTTGTTTTTAATTTGTTATTTTTAAAAACTAAGCCTGTCAAGGCATGTTATCTGAAAAAATGTCCTTTTGAAATGTCAAGTGACTTTCTGGTCTTCTTTGTATGGGAATACACTTGATGATATCAGCCGTAGATTTAAAAAATTCCAGAAATTACTAATTTTTTAAAATCCTGTACTTTAAAGATTCTTCCCCTCTTTACCACTTTTCATAGAGCAGTTTCATCTCATTACACACCTAATAAGCAAGAACTAATGTGACACCTTTCAGTAACTCCTGCTCATCTTTTTACTTTTTCAAGAGAATTTGAAAGCACATGTTCCTTCCTTATGTGACTTAATGACAGACCAGTCCTATGAAGCAGGAATGAAGATCCTGTTCATTTTGCCAAGACCAAACTCAAGGCCTTTGTGTGAAGAAACCTGTTCATACCATGCTTGCTGGTGAGCAAGTAGGGACTGAAAGATTTTAGGCCCAGAGAGCCTTGCAGAGAACACACTCTTTCCTAATTAATTCTGATTACCTTACAGCTTGAAAGGACTGAAATTCAAGGAAAGTAATTTGAATATTACTCCTGAAAAAATATATTTGCTTCTTCTATGTTATATGACAACACATTAGTTACACAGTTAATTTAGGAACATAACTGGTCATCACCCAGCCATGAAATGAGTTCTGAGAGTTAAGAACTATTTCGAAGGACAACTTTTTTTGTTGGAAGATACTAACAAGTTGCTTGCACCAAAAGCATTAATAAGCATGCCACTGACTTTGAGAGAATGAATGCAGAAGTGCAGCTACCTCTAGAAGACAAATAATATAGTGTTGATGAATCACATATGCAGTAACCAGGTCTTACTCAGTGTCATTCTAGGTCAGTCTTGCTCATCAGAAATTGCATCTCTACTCTTTCTAAACTTAGTGCAAAAAAACCCCTAACAAGATAACCTAATGAAGACTTGATTGATAATTTTCTGATCTTTCAAGTTGTCCTGGTTTGAAGGACAGGTGTCTGTTAAGGAAGGTGGGAAAACCTCCCTGGAATACAAGATGACCCCCCTCCCTCCTCTGAACTACTGTACCTTTGAAATTACAGGGCTCTCAGGCAAAGATGTGGTAAAAAAAAGAATAACAGTTCTTTACTAGAGTTATATATCTATACACACAAAACAAGACAATTGAACGGCAACCATAAGACAACAGACAAACCCCTTATTAGTCCCTTGTTTGATGTTGAGATTCTCCGTTGGAGCAGAGAGGCTGCGGTGACTCCCCCGCGGCTGCAGGGGGCGCTGTGGCGCGAGCGTAACGACTCTCACGTGGCAAATGGCGGCTCCGGCGAAGGGGACGGGGGGTCAACCCCGGTGCGGACCCGGGGGGCANCAGTACTGGCTGCAGACACCACCGTCCTTCCCCGAACGCCGAACCAAAAGTCCCAAGCCAGTCCGGTCTCCACCCACCTCTCGCCCAAGTCTCGGGCAGTTTTCCTCGCGATGCTCCAGCCTTTTTTTGTTTTCCTTTAATTGGGGGAATTGTCCTGGCTTCTGGGCTGGGCAAGTGATCCCTTTGTCCTTAAGTACCGTCGTTCTCCGTCGTTACCGTGGAATGCAGCTCTATAGGTAACTCCCTTTTGTTCTTAAGTATCGCCCATCAAATTTTTTCCCGGCCAGCCCCTCCCATCTACACAGCCTGCCTAGTACCTGAGGGAAAGGAGGAAAATTTCATTTTCCCTAATCCATAACACAAGTGTAGGGAATTTCAGTTCTAGCCAGTGCCAAAAACCCAGAACACTATAAAAACTATGACAAGACATAAAAAAACCCAACAACAACAACAACAACAAAACAAAAAAACCCAACAAACCCAAAGTCAAAACCCAAAAACTCCAATATACTTCTATTAACCTTAAGCCATCAATTAGTAGAAGACACAAGCAAAATCTACTACAAATAAACCCCCCAGCAGGACTAGCTGGACCAGAAAAGTAAAACATAAGGGGTATAGCAGTAGCTCAGCAATAAAAATACTCAGTCTTAAATGTTGGTACCAAGTGTCTTCACCACAATAAACTGAGCATAATCAGATAGGTTGTATATTGGGATTATGGAAAAACCACAGCCGTGAAACTCCTTAAGCTAAAATCCACATTTTCTGCTCAAAAATTTTACATCAAATTTAACATAGTAAAGTATCTTCTTCTTTTAGTAAGGCTTCACAAAACATTTTCTCTATCTAGTTCATGAGTAATCACATCAGTGCACACTATGAACTGTACTGCATCATCCAAACTATTTTCATATAACAGTAAAATGTGTGAGCAAGGTAGGTGCTCAAAGAGTTAAGCCAAACAAGTTTGAAATGTAGAACTTGAGCTTCAAAGCAGTCACGTCAGAAAAAAAATGTGCTCAACAAGATTTAAACACATCAGGTTTAGGGTCTGTGCAGCAGAGTGTTTTTAAATTGCAATTATTGCCAAGTCAAAATCCCCTTCACCTACATTTATTTCAGAAAAAGGGAAATATGTTTTGATTACTTGTTTTAACTCCAGCTGTACTCCTACACATTTTCTTAGTTCTTGAGGGCAGCTATTTACAGGAAAGCAAGAGATTTTGCTTCTGTAATACATGTTTTCAGGTTGTGTACATTCATGAACTGCTTTTTATGCCCACTTGAAACACTACTAACTGCTTCAAAAGTATTACAGATTTATGTACAAAGACAAGCCTTAATGCAAGATGATTTCTCCAAAGAGAACTCTGTAAAGGGCCATTCACCTTAAACCAAAACCCGTAAATTATATATCTGTCTACTCCTTTCTGATGGTGTTAATAATAGAGTATGGATACAGAGAAAGCACAAGTACAGTTTAATATACAAACAAATGTATTTTTCTTAATGATACATTTTAGTAGCTCCTCTTTTCAGCCACATGTACATTCCACTTGCTCATCTAATCCTGTAGTGATTCTTCTCTAGGATGCATTTTACTGTTTCTGAACAAGCTGAATAATTTCAAAACCTGGGGGGGCAACTATATAGCATAACTTGCCATAAAGTTCGAAGTTTGTGAGCAAATCAGTTCTACATCTGCAGTAATACTATATAATGGATTACAGAACAAAGGTTCATTAGATCTTTATCATGTGAAGACCTAATATTGAATCAGTAAGCACCTAGTTGGGAAGCAAAAACTACACAGTAATTAATGTACTATAGTATGCATGCATTGATTTTTACATGGACTATATTTTAGCAGTAATAACGTCTGGCACCAGACTACAAATCAATAGGAGCCACTATTGTGCTGTTGGCTTAAAAAAAAAAAAAGAAGGATAACAATCTTTTGTTTAACTGGCACGATCATAGTTCCACATCTCAATTTTGCTATTGTAGTATCTGACATTATTTTAAATAAGATTCTCATTCCAAACTTACTTGAAATACATATAAATACCCAGTCTTTGTACTCATTCTAATCTTTTCATAAGCAACACGCTGTCAAAGTTAGAAAAAAGCAAAACATAAACATCAAATAGACAAGGGACTAAGTCTTCTGCATGTGAATATTAATTGGGATTTGTGGGTGCTATCACAGTTCAAACACCATGTTATTCTTTGCTTCCCTTCACTGTTTCCTCTTAGAATTGTTAAGCGAGTTTCAGACTAATATGTGAACACAAGGCAGGAAAGAAACTGCATGGGTTTCCTGAAAGATATTAAGAGTACATTAAGACTCAAAGAAAAAGAAAAATTAACACTGGAAGTTCAATGTCTTGTTTAACTCTTGGAAGACCACAAGGGAACATGGTGTGTAGCATCAGACCCTAAATTCCATCTTCACTAGCTGTTTGGTAACTGCACAGGTGTAGACCCAAAACCTTGCAAAAGAGAGTTTCTAATTCCCCCTCAATATGGAGGGATAAGTTAAGGGCCAACTCCAAAAAAAGCTGTACTAAAGAAAGTGGCAGGCAAGAGACTCAGGATGAGGGCTACAGGGGGCAAACAAGAAAGGCCTGTGTGTGTCTGGACATATACAGTCATTTCATGAGCTTGCTTTCACAGATTTAAAAAAATAAATAATTTTTAAAAAATCAGTTTGTAGGGTGTAACTTCAGAGAACCCCAAGAAAACAACAGAGGGAAAGAAAATCTTACACTAGTGAGAGTTGAAAGGTGTATAGAAATCCAAGGACAATTATGGTACATCTGAAGGTTATCTTGCCCTACATAAAAAAATTATTTTACTTAAGACTTCAGGTCAGAACAACCTTTAGAACAGTATAGCCAATATTATGGCATGCTAAAAATTATCATGGCAGACAAAAGAATACTCAATTAAGATTCACATTACTGATAACACAGCCCATTTTTAAAAGGAAAGCCTAATAAAAGGAAAATAATATTAATTTAAGGGGGGAAAAAAAAAAAAATCAGTCTATGCAATGTTTCTTTCTCCCTAGCACCTACAGTTCTTTTATTTCCAAGGCAATACCAGTCCTGCTTCCATTGTCTTTTCCTATTAGCAGAAAAGCTGGCATGGATAATTTAAAATTCATTGTCATTAGCACACAGAATGAAGCTGATGGAAGGAATGTATTTTCCAGTTCTTATACTGCGGTTAGTATTTCAGTATTTTTAGAATAAACAAAATAAATGGGACTATTATATGTGTTTATAGTATAAGGGAAATAATCTAAAAATGAAATTAGCATAATAACCTTTAGGAAAAAGTATGCATGCAACCTCTATAAAGGTTGCTGCTAATACACGGGAGAAAAAGCATTATTCTAGAATGTCTTTAGATTAGCCAGCTGGTTCTCTTATACACCAAAAAGTTAGAGTTTAAAGACTATTACAGACCTAGAGATCCTGTTTCTCTCAGCAGGTGTTATAACACATAGTTCTCGGTAAAGTAAAAAAAAACCAAAGAATAAGAGCTCCTGTGATCTTACCTTAAAATTCTTTTCTAAAATACACTGCCAATTTCAGAAATATTCAGCCAATATTTCCATAGAGGGGTGTGATTTAACTGTTTTACTCTATAACAAAAGACTTTGGCCCAGAAAGTAGTAGTTTGCTAAATCTAAATTAGGAAATACTCCTAATTTGAAATTCTACCTTAGGCCAAGGATTGAAAGCATTCAGCAACTCCCAGCATTTGACTTGCTATTTTTATCCAGGAAAGTGTGTGATCTAGTGCAACACCATTTGCTTTTTTAAATTGATTGCGCTGTCTTTTCACCGGAAATAAATATACTATCCTAACACCATTTACATAAAAAATCTGGAACCAACACAGTGTCAAACTCAAATGCAGAACAGCAAATCCGTGTTTGAATGACCTTTATGTATAGTGTACCCACAAAAACCTACTAACAAAATAAAGCTTTTTTATGGCTGTCAGGTTTCACCAACACAAGGTTGGAAAGGATAAATCAAGATGCAGCAGAAAGAGTAGTATATGGTGAGGAAAATAAAACAAAACAGCACTCCTCAGAAGACAGGTTAGCTAAAGAGACTCCAGCATTACACTCACTCTGATCTGCTGGGTTTAGTATTCAGGGGGTTGAGGCACTGATGATTTACATTTCAAAGGAAAAAATGAAGCTTGCTGATGATCTTCCACAGAGCATGGGTGAGACTGCCTAATTCTGCATGACCCCTATCCATGAAGGTAATGGAAGCACCTTCAGAGCCCACCCTTCCCAGCACTGTTCATGAAACTCAAGCCTTGTCCCTCTCACCCCAAACACCCACATCTACCAATATAAAACTCAACTCAAGCATAAACTGTTACAAGATTCCAAGGCTCCTGGTATATCACTCTGTGAGAGTATCAATAAATCTGGGGAAATTAGGTCTAGGAAACCAATATGAACAATGGCAGGTTTTTCACCTGCAGATGAAGAAGTAAAGTGAAGTGTTTCAACCAGTATGCATCTTGATTTCACTGATTTTTTTTCCTGCAGGTGCAGTTAATGCAATGAAACCAAGTGTCTCATTGTTGGTCTCTGTCATGTTCTTTTGAATTTGAATATATCTACAGCGCCAGATGTCAGTATATCCCCTAACACTGTGAATTTCTCAGAGGAAGATATTTTGGTGCCTAACTGCCAAATTTCACTATCTTGACCCCTTTTTGGGGAAAAAACCCCACAACTATGCTTAAGAACAGAAAACTTCTCTAAAGTGCTCAAACTGTTGTTGTGTAAAGAAGTGATATATACAACAAGAATAGCATTTAGCCATTCTCTCATTGAACTTGAAGCTGAGATTCAGTTCATTGCAAAGTCAAGAAAGAACTTGGCTTTGGTTTAGTTTCCTGACAGGTTTCTCCCTTGCTCACTGATCAAAAGCAGATTACAAGAAATAAGGTCTGAAAGGTTTTTTTAGGAGAACAAACCTGTGAGATGTTCTCTTTAGAACCATAGTTGCTTCTGTCAGATATCCTTGAATGGTTTGGGTTGGAAGGGATCTTAAAGATCATCTAGTTCCAAACCCCTTGCCATAGGCAGGCACACCTCACATGCCTGTATGGGGAACACGGAGGGCACTAATTTATTTTGCTCTCCTTGAAAAGCATCCATTTATAATCAACAATTCTTATCTGAAAAGCTTTTCCTGCACTTTTAGAAATAATGTATAAATAGAATTGAGCAAATAAATAAACCAAAAGGAGAACCAAGCTTTACTGCCTCCTTGGTAACTTAATATTTTCAGAAGAACATCTTTGATATTTTTCCTGCCACTGACAACAAAGGACCAGACTTCTGCAACTGCACAGTCCTATTAAAGTAAATTGGGCACAACAGTTATATCCGTTCTCACCACTGCAATTTTAAGTTCTAGTCCTAAAACAGAGTGCAAGTGGGGTGTCTTATCTTCTTCAATTCAAGAAGTCCCTCACAGTCAAAAATAGCCTTAGTGAACCTCATATCTACTTGATAGATAAAACAAGAGCATTTACATTCATCCTGCCTCTTTCTCCAAACTCACAGCAGCTAAAAAAACTCCACTTGTGTCTGTCTGAAGCATCAGACTTGTCTCTGTCTAAAGGATTGCTTGAACATAGTATTTGGTCATTATAGGTTAAAAAAAATTAAAAGTGAACATCTAAACACTTCCTTTTGATTCTTTGCAAGGGCAACAGAAACAATGTTCACTTCCCCCGCCTCCATCTCTCCTTTCTTTCACAAGAAACTCCTATTTAGTTCCACAGTCTGAAAATGACCTTTCATTTCAACAGCTCTGTGGACTCCACTACTCGCCGAAATAAACAATTTCTTCCTGGCACAACAGCAACTATTTTAATATTCTCTTCAGACTTTCTGTTTGTCCCAATCCTAATAAACGCATTCAGGTTTATGATGAAGAGAGATCCTACCAGACAAATGGCAGCAAGGTTACAAGCACGAGCTGATGACCTTCTGAGAGCTTGTTTTCCAGAGCTGCCTGATGGGGTGAACATCCCAGTGATGTTATTCATTGAAATAGGAACTCCGAATAGTCCCCTTTTCTGAGCAAAGTCATTTTACCTTGACAACATATCATCACTGGCTCTCTTCTGTACATCTCCTAGGACAGGAAAGAAAGGTGAACAATTCATCACTCATGAATCCTTGATTTTAATGCAGATATTAACTGAAATTCAATTTCTATTGAATACATATTTTGAATATTATATACACATTCATATGCAGTCACCTTAAGGCACAAAGGCTAAATGTATCTGTCATCTGATCTGAGCTGGGATAAAGGTACAGCATTTTTCAACTACAGTATAAAAGACTGGTGAGTTATAACTTCACAAATTCCTGATTTTCCTAAAACCTTTAAGCCATTTAACCATTAGAAAGCAAACAGCTTAACAGGATTTTCAGTTTTATAATTCATTTGATTTCAGCTTTGAAGAGTTAAAAGTGTTAGGTCATACAGGTTCATTTATTCTGAATACCAAACCTGTAATGATTTGTCTGCTTTCTTTCCAGGAAGAGCATTTATAGGTTGGATTGCACCCCACAGAGCTGTACACAAATGTGTGCTTCCATGTTCTAATCACCTTCTTTTAGCACCAAGATTTCACCTCCAAGATACCCCCTGTGTGACAGAGAGGGGGGTTGTTTTGTCCCACTGAGAAAGCTGATGCCATCACTTCAGATGTATGTGGGGTTTTTATTTGGGTACTACTGCAATCCAAACTTAAAGCCTACCTCATGAAACTTAATGTCTTTCTCTTTTCTGCCTGAAAAGCAGACAGGGTCAGTCCTTACCTTACATCCTAAAAGGGCACTTTCAATTTGCCAGGAAACAGTCAGAAATTCAGCTTGCTTCAGCAGAGAGAATTACAGGGTACAATCCCAAGCAAATTAATAACACACCAGGGCTACGGAAATAAGGTCACCGTGTCTTTGGCATGTTTTTGAATAGGACACTCACAACTGGTCTAGATTCTTATGCTAATACTTTCTTTGAAGGTACACTTTTTTCTACTGCAGTTAGTTAAAGTGGGTAAGAGAGGTGTGGAGAGCAAGTCACGTTCCTTTACACACTTTAAGCTAGAGGAGTTTGGTTTTATAGTGTTCTTTTGATGCAGTTCCTTCCAGACCACTGAAGGAAGCTCAACCTTGAGCTGAGGCAGAGTTTAGTCCCTTGCTGAGGTGAACTGCTCTGAGGCAGTCCTGTCTCACAGTAGGGAAGGGATGGTGGTGCACAGGGGGTTCCCTGAGCAGGGGGAACACCAATACCAGACCGGCTGAGACCCTTCTCCTGGAGCAGGGACAGGCAGCAAACCTGCCTGCAAAACTGGGCCCAGGTGGAGAACCTGCAGATGGCTGAGCCGCATGAGGCGGTGAGAAGGCAGTGGAACATCAGGGAGAGTGAGAAAGAATTAAATAGTTCAAAGCACAGTCTGCAGCTGGACCTACAGCCAAACAGCCACAAATTCCTTCCTAGCACATACAGAAGGGGATGGGAGGCAACAATGCAGAAGAATTGAAGTTTGCAACAGCAAGATGCTCAGAAGGCTGGAGCACCTCTCTGATGAAGTCAGACTGAGAGAGTCGTGGGGTTTCAGCCTGGAGAAGAGAAGGCTCTGGGGAGACCTTAGAGCACCTTCCAGTACCTAAAGGGGCTATGAGAGCTGGAGGGACTTTTTACAAGGGCGTGTAGTGGCAGGACAAGGGGGAATGGCTTTAAACTGAAAGAGGGTTAGATGAGGGATTGGGAAAAAATTCTTCACTGTGAGGGTGCTGAGTTCCTGTAACAGGATGCCCAGAAAAGCTGTGGATGCTCCATCTATGGAATTGTTCAAAGCCAGGCTGCATGGGGCCCTGAGCAACCTGGTCTAGTGGAAGTTGTCCCTGCCCACGGCAGGGGCTTGGAGCTACAAGATCTTTAAGGTCCCTTCCAGTCCAAACCATTCTACAATATGATTCTACAATTACAGAAGCAGTATCTCCATCTATGTAGATGTCCATGGTTTTCCATAGCTCTTCACTAAGTCCATCAGCAATCACCCAAGAGTGCTGCCAAGCTTCTCCTGCACCATAGGAAAATATAAAATAACAGAACAGAACACTTCCCACTTTGTCTTTCTCAAGATTATCCCAAAGATTTTACAATATTGTTCCATATCCAGGTCTGTACTTGTGTATCTCCTTCTGTTACGTTCTGGTAAGTAACTGTACACATTCTAAATGGTGCTTTACAATACCATGTATTCAGGTTATTAGTATTTTTCTCAAAAAGAATGGGTTTTTTCCCCCTTCAGTGTTAAAACAATCTTTTGTTGCCATCTTTTAAAGTAACCACCTGCTTCCTGCCACGATCTACAGCTCAACTCTTACCACTACAAACATATTTCTTTAAAACATTAAAATTTATTGCAGCTTTTTTTGTTGATGCTGTTGTAATCTTGAAACTGCCTTTGTCAGTCTGCATTGCCCCTATGAATGTGCTGTTCTCACTGCATCAGTTCCAGACAATGCAGTACTTTTGCTTGCACTTACATTTTGTATGAAGGAGCCTGTAACTGGGAAATGGGAATAAATTATATCCAGGCAATTTCAACAATGCAGAGAGACTCTAGAGATCATAAATGTCAGAAAGTTCAGTGTCAGTTTTTCAGAGGGTAAAACAGAACAGAAAGTTAGTAAAAACAGATCCTGCAAAGTAAGCAAGAGGGTATACATGCACAGATGTTTGCCAAGCAAACAGGGTTAGGTGAGCTGCCTTAAGGGCTGAGCTCTTCCCATCCAGATATTATATTCTCCAAATCACAGTCACTAAAAGATGCTTGGATTTATAAATCCACTAATATCTTTAAAATATACTTTTCTTGCTCTATTGAAGTCAAGAGGATTTAGTTGTCCAAAACAACACCATTTAAGAGACTTACCTGCGTTTCACTAGGGATAACCCTTTATAAAACAAACCTTTACCTTCAAAATTAAACTAGAGGTATGTAGTTCCAAGCAAGCAACTCTTGCCAAGTGGTTGTCAGATCAGAATGCTGTGCAGTGTATTTGACAGAAAAGCTACTGTAGTAACAAGAAACAAACCCAAGATTTAGTAGTGGAAGAACTAAAACACTGCCAAGGAATCACACAGTAAGTGCTCTCTGTAACAGGGCTTTTGGGATTCTTACTCCTGCATATCTAGACTCTCACATTTATGATCAGGCACCTGATTGTTTCAAGGGCTCCTCAAATTTAGATTTAAGGGATATTGTTAGGCTACTCTTAATAAAAAGCAAATACGTATTTTAAAGGAGTGAGGAAATAACTAAAGATATGAGAAAAAAAAAAACCATCACCCCAAAATGCTTGGAACAATAGGACTGTAGTCATACAGCACAACTACTCTAATCTGCATGATTAGGACATTTTTACAGATCCAAGTAGTCTTTCCATTTATAACTCAAGGGCTATCTACACTACACTTAATACCCTTTTCCATTTGGCCCCCACCCACCAAACTTCTGAACTAAAATCCAGGCACACCATACTGGTGTGAAACCAGTTGAGTTACCAGGATTAGTCATTCTGATGCATATTCTGTTTTGCAGTGCATCTGTATTAGGCAAATGCATTTATATTAATGCAAATGTCTTGGTTGAGACATACTACAAAGTGAAAGGAAAATATAAACATTTCAATGATTAGAACAACAAAACATCTAAAAGTGAGGCATTAAAGATAAGAGAACTGAAACCAGAAGTCAAATTAGTTTAAGGGCTTAACTACACCTCTAGAATGAAGTGGTAGTCATTGTCAGAAATACAAAGCAGACTCTGACAAGTCTAATTAACAAGTTAACAAATAGAATTCTAGTAGAATTCTTTCAGAATAGAGCTTTAAACCATTCCTACTCATCAGGCTCAGAATTGTTTCACTGGGGGGCAGAGGGGCTATTGAGCTCAAATAGCAGCTGTTTTGTTCAGCTCACCTCACATCATATCAGAATCCCTGGAAGTTTTCTACTGCATGCTAGCATCCCTCTCACCCTTCCCTACCAAAAAGCAAACTTAGTCATAACACCCAAGTGAAAAACTCAGGAAACAGTTCACATTGCTGTTTAACAAACTTTTGAACCTACTAAAACCGGTTTCAGCTTTTACCTTTCCCTCCCTGATCTTGCCCAGGCACGCATCAGTGAAGCACAACCTTCGCACACTCACAAATTCCCATATTCCTAATTCCCAAAACAGAGGTCTATAGGGAAGGCGGTTTCATGTTTAGGTTTCCATGCACATATCAAACATTTTCTGAACCCTGTAAAAAGTGCTAAAGTAAAACAGGTCATCTAAAGTTTATTAAAGCATCTGTGCCTTGCAGCATGGAGTTCACATATTGTGAATGCAACATTACTCAGCCAATTTAACAAGATTAGCCAGCCTGCTTTTTCCATTTTCTATCATTTCTTCATCCATAACAAGCTAGCTTGTAGCTAAGGGCAGCCAAGCTCTTTTAAAGCTTTATTCTTTCACAGCTAGTAAAGTACAGCATTTACAATTGGGAGCTATCATGTCAGAAGCACAGTAGCTTCTCACAGGTCATTCAAAGTGCGCTACACAAAGCAAACCCAAGAAAACAGAAAGGAGACTGGGAAGAAAGCAGACTAATTAACAGTTCTAAATTTTAGCTAAACTCTGTTCAACCTTCTGCTTCTCCAATCCAGCTAGACAGCTAATAAGCCTCATGGAATCCCTACTCTTAATTAACACACAATTATTTCCCCAGAAGGATTAGAAGTTTCACCAAATGTTCAAGAAGTCAGTTTTTACAGCTCTGGTTAGATTACCATCTATGTTTAGGAGAAAGGGTTACTGCTCCCTATTCTATTGGTAACAGACTACTTTTCTTAAATGCAATCACATCTTCAAAGAATGCCTGCATTTTCACAGCACAAGGCTTCCCTCTATGTGTGCATGTAACGTTCTCAGCCAATAATTCAGTCACTTGGCATGGAAAGATAACAGCCAATAATGTAAACATGCCAATTATACATTAACCGTTTGAAAGCAGAACAATATGTGAGCACACATCTTTCTGAAAGGCTAATCCAACACTTTATAGGCCAAGGTCTGAGACTATGTGCTCCCTAGCAAGGAGCTGATCATCAGAAGCAAAATGCTAATCAAAGCAAAACCAGTTTCACCAGCTGCTTTCTTCACTTACTTCCACTAACGTGAGTGATGCATCTTCCTAAGGCATTCCAGCATCTTTGCTGGCTATTAGTCTTTCCTCAACTTCTGGCTAAACACACTGTTCATTTTAAAGCCCTGCCTTTTGGTTTTGTGGGAGCAGGTGTGAGTTTTAAATCACAATGCTGAAGCACTTGCCCTTAATAGGACAGTCAATCATCAGACCTTTATCTTACTTTAAACCACCTACAGCATCTTCAAACAAAAGCCAGCTATGACACTCTCATGGTCCTACAGATTTCTTTCTCAAGATGTGAAAGTGAAACTATCTCCTCTAAACATACTAGCTTTCTTCTGCTCCTTCTGTGTGCACATCTATGCTGAAAATTAATATGCATTGTTTCAACATATCACTTGATGAATTTGAGTGCACTATGCTAAAAAGGTTTCGAAGACTGAAAAATCCAGCTGGCTTTACACTTTAGAACTTTACCAAGCACCCTTGCTGGCAGCAGCAGGCAGATGGCCAGCCCTTACACCTTGTTCACCACTTCAGCTGCACACAAACCTGTCAGTCTTGTGCAGTTCTGTCGTAAACCAGCTGCGACTGGCACACAGGACCACAGAGCTGATGGAGGCTCTTCACTGCAGAGATGAATGTGATGTGGCCTGACTGAAGCCTCCTCAGCTAGGAAAGGCGGGTCTGAGAAGCTGCTGCTGCTAGTGCTCTTTTACAGGTCATGGCTTTCGTCTTCCCGCCGCCTCCCGCCCTGGCGGCTCACGCTCCCGGGAGCAGGGAAGGGGTAGGGAGCAGCCTCCAAGCCTCCGGTAGCAGTGCATCCCGCCCGGGGCTGAGCCCCCACCACGCCAACTACGAGGCAGGGCCGGTTTAAGAACACGCCCCCAGCCTCCCCGTGTCCCTCTGCTTTGCTTCGGTGTTTGCTGAAGCAGTTCACCTGTGCCCAATACCTCCTGCTTCCCTCAGCCTCTCAACAGAAACAGTGCCCCAGGTAATTAAAAAAACCACACAGAACCAATTAATTTCCTAAGTTTGCAATGAAAATGCAGTGCGACTTCGATCCCCTAAGCCTGCCCCCAGAATCCTGTGTCACCTCTGTCCCTGTCAAGCCAGCTGCTAATTCCACCAGAGACGGCTGGCTATAGACCAGCCCCTGTGGATATGCTTCCAGCCAGCTGAAAAGTCAGGAAATTATGGTTTGGGAGGCCTGGGCACCTGGAGAAGCAGCCAAAAAGATTTTGTGTCTCCTCAGTGTCTGGATAAGTCCTGTAATAAAGTCCACAGAATGAAGATCTACCTCCAAAACCATCAACCTGGCTCCTGCTCGGAAGAGATCTGCAGATGTGCTGAGGCTGTGCTCAATCCCACTAGCTACAGCATTAAGGAAGAGGATATTCAGCAGTAGTGGTCCCAGTGGAGACCCCAGGGTCTGACAGGGTTGCATATGCTGCTCCTAGTGCTCTTTTACCTTTCCAGGTCATGGCTTTCTTCTTCATGCTGTAGTTTACCTTGCCAAAAAAAGGGCTTTTGCACTTTCAAAAGTTTTTCTCTTTCTGAAACAAATAAGCTTTCTCCCAAGAAGGCCAAGGAATGCTTCCTGAGGGTCAACCATGCTATAAATTAAGGAGTGTCTTCAATGAAGTGTATTTCTCCATTCAAGTGTAGCTCCTCAAGGAGCAGCAAACCCACTGTTTACTTTTGCCAGATTGAATCTGCACCGACAGTCCTGTGACCAGCCACAGGCCCCTGGTTATCCCTACAAAGTGGCGCTTGGATGCAGATAAGCTGTGCTTTGCAGCCCCCACGTCCTTTACCCCAGAAGGGACACCACTTTTTCAATCCCATGGCCTGTCACGACTGCTTGGCAAGGCCAGGTACCTCCAGCCCATTTGCTCTTTGACCATGGGTCTGCAGGGGCCTCTCCTGGCCCCTAGGCTGCAGAGAAAGGCAATGAAGGCATCAGCATGGTCATTCCAGTGGGGCTCAGCTCCCAGCAACCTTTATTTGGCACATTCTCCTTAGTTTAGGCAGTCTTTGCCCGTGCCACCCATTGCTGGGAGCTCTCCTGTTGAAAAAGATGGATGCCGTGACAATAGTCTGTCCAGGGCTGCTTGCAGCTTCTTGGCAGGGCTGGCAGTCTCTGGGCCTTCCCCTCAGTGCTTCACCAGACCGTCTGCACACCCTTGCTACAGGAGACAGAAAAAGAGGCCTCAGCTCTGTGGTCTGGCAGAAGGGCTCCCAGTGCCCCAGAGCCTGGCTCAGGCTGGTAGTTCCTGGCGGTGCTGCCGAGGCCATCCCGCTGCTCTGCGGGGCCTGTTGTGGGCCCTCACTTACTCTTGCAGTACTTTCCTCGGGAGCTGAAACTCTGCCTGCGACTCTAACATCCTCTGCCTTGCCATGCTTTGCACCCTCCTCTCCTTCAGCTTCTCGGCATAGGCCTTTCTCAAGAGGTGGGAAGGGCGATAGGGATCCTCGAACACGTAGGGGCAGGAGGTCTGCAAAGGCAGAGGGGACTCTCCTAAAGCGCTGCCACCGGTAGCTGGGGCTACCATCAAAGCTTCAGCCACAGCGTGCAATGTGCACAGGCTTGGCTTAGTCTTCACAGGGCAGTGGTGCTGATCCCTCGCAGAGAGAGCACAAAACAGTCAGCCCATGCCAGCTGCACGCTCCAGCCCGGGGCCTTAGGGACAGTTCCTCCTGCGGGGCAGCGGGCAGGCAGAAGACCCCTACCTGGCCGCCAGCCGTGGCACTACTGCTGTGCTGGGACACCTTCCCCGCGCCCCTGACAGGGAGCAGAAAGGCAAAATGCCCTTTTCCTGGGCGCTCTGGGGTGCGTGCCATACCTGCCCGTGCTCAGTCTTCATTCGGTTGCCAAAGTATTTGCGCCACACTTCTGCTTCCACCTCATGGCGCTTGGATGCCATCAGCAGCTGGAGCTCTCTTTCTTCCTTCTCAGTGTAGAGGGCGTGCGTTCCCTGAAGGCCATGCACGCACCACACGTAGAGGGTTGGTCACCTTGAGCTCGGGTGGGGCAGGAGGGCTGGGACCATGGGCAGCTCTTGCTGCCTCTCCTGCCCCGCCCCAGAGCCTGAACTGTGACACAGGGCTGGATAAAACCCTAGGATGTACCCACCACTTTTGAGTGTCGCAGAGCACCTGCAGGGACCTTCAACGCCAGCTGAGCTGGAGATGTGGGGTGCTTCAGCACCAGCTGGGTCTTCTCCTGGATTACAGGCAAGTGTCTAAAGAGGATGGTGGGCAGCCTGAGCTTGGAGGAGCCGAGTGTGAGCTTTTATCTGTGGGGCGGTCTCACAGCCTGCCTGCTGGCACCACCCAGCAGTTCAGTATCAGAGGACCACATGTCCAGACGGACAATGTCTCCAGGGCCGTTTGGCATCAACACATGCACCCCAGCCAAGGGAAAGATCACCCATTATCACAAGTGATAATGAAGGTGATACTGAGGGCATGCCCTCAGCCACACCACCCCTCTACCAGGCTCACCCGCTTTGGCCAGCTTCCTTGTCCTTAGCCTGATCGTATTCCATCGACTGCTGACTGGCCTGAGAAATCCTCCGCCGAGCCAGGAACACCGGATCCAGCACACTTACTGCAAGCGGGAGGCAAAAGAAGAGCACACATCATCTTTGAGATCATGTGGGACAGCATGAGTGGCAGTGATGCTCAATCATGCCACACAAGGCTCACCAACAATCCTTGCCACTCCTAGTTCCAGGCAGGCTCCTTTCCCTTGTCCGCACTGGATCTGATCCAGAACTGAATTCCCACCAAGCCACCCATTGCCCCAGGGCATGGTTTTTCTCTTCTCCCTCTTACACCTTGCTGGCAGAAGAGACCCACCAGTTGGAAGAACTGGAAGGTACTGGGGAATCCCAGGAGCCCGCTGGGGAAATTGGGTTGTAGGGGCTGCCCACAGCTCAAAGCCTTTTCCAGAATAGGTCGCCCCACAGTGACCTCAGACCTCTTGCCCTCTTGATGAGGGCAAGAGCACTCACAGTCCCCTGCCAGTACTCAGCTGGGACGGGCATACCTCTGCGGGAACCCCCGCCCCAAGGCGCTGACTCTCTGCTGGGCTTCAGGGAAACCGGAGAGGCCATTGGCTGATGCGGGGTCTCAACTACAAGGCTGGAAACAAGAAGGCATCAGCTGGGTAAATCTGGGGCAACAGGCTCCCATGCGGGCTGATGCTTATAAGGTGCTGGCACACATCTTTGGGAGCCACTGCCTAGTCCTTGGAGGATGCAGTGCGTATGCCATCCTTGCTGCCTGCACAGACCCCCTTGCCTCTCTCAGGGCACATTGAAAACAGAATGGCCACTTCACCTGCAATCTCCAAGCCAGGGAGGAGTGAGCAGCAGAGAGGGAAGGTCTCCTTGGAAGTGGCTGCTCTCGCTCCAGTTTGGCTGGAAAGGAGCCTCAGCAAGAGGGTACCCCCACAGCAGTGGCTGAGCAGCTGCTCAACGAGCTGAGGGCTACAGAAGCCATCCTGCTCACCTTGGCAGTGTGACAACCTCGTCTCGACTGACCCGACTAAAATCATTTTGGCCCGGAAAGGCAACAATGTTCATCATGTTGGAGTCCTGGCAGGAGACAGCAATACGTCAGCAGACATCCAGAACACATCCTGGTTGCTTACAATGGCAGCAAACCACCTTGCTGCTCAGAGACACAAGGGCTGCTTCTAGAAAGCCTCGCACCCCTTTCTCCCTTGATGCCATTGGCCCCTCCCTTGAAGGGGACGAGGTGCTGCCGAGACTTGGACTAGCTCATTGGGAGTGTGCCTACGGTGGGTGGTGAGGCAGGTGGCGGCAGCCCAGAGAAGGCAGCTGGAGAGCTTTGACAGCACTGCCACGGAGCCACGAGGAGGAATCACACAGAAATGACAAGCTCACCCCGAGAAGAGCTTCCAACATATTTCCTGTTGTATCCAGCTCCAGCAGGCAGACATCAAAGAAGGTCATGATGATCACTTTTCTTCGCACAGCAAGAATGCCAATGCCCCTGAACGAGAATTCCACCTCTTTGTTGTCTCGGAGGGCCCCAGCAAAGCAAAGCAGGCTCTCCTGTATACACTGCTCCACAATTTCTTGGCGGAAGTGGGTGTCTGTGGCGATCTCCTCAAAGTCCAGCTGAACAACAGGTGTCTCATCTAGAAACAAGCACAAAGCAACAGTGTCTCTCCCACTACAGTTCAGCCAGCTCAGAAACTGGAGACCATCAGTGCCCAGCCCTCAGGCAGCACTGCCAGACAGCACTGCCCTTTCAGCTTCAGCCACGTCTGCAGAATGGAGCTGGTGGACAGGAGAGGTCAGCACAGGGGAGCTGAGTGGATGAGGCTGGCTCCTCAGGGAGGGGCAGGGTACTGGGCTACTGCATCTCTGCCCACACTCGGCACTCTCTCCAGGTTGGAGGAGTCTTTGCTTGCTATATCAGAGGTGTTGGCACCAAGCCAAAATGCAAGGGCTGTGTAAGGAAAGCATCCTGTCTTCTTACCAGAAATTTTGGTGTCATCACCCTCAAGGTTGTAAAACATCCTCAGAGGCTTGCTCAGAATGAACACAGGTCTCTCAACAGGCAAAACCTTGCCCTCTTCCACACTGGCATGCACTGGGATAAGTGCAAATGTCCCAACTCCAATCTCCACTGCCTGAAAACACAAGCAAGAGGAAGTGTTGGCAGGGCTGCCCAGAGGTAAGGAGGCTGTCAGATGACTTGCATGGCCCTGGGGATGGCACTTTGGGCCCTGCTCTGGAGCCCCAGAGGGGCAGGATGAGGCAGATGCAGGAGGCAAGACTCACCGTCTTCTGCAAGAGATGTCTGTAGATGTACCGAGACACTCCAGACCAGATTTTGCAGATTTCTGGAAAGAAAATGAAAGCTATACCATGCTCTGAAGTCAGCATAGGCCACCATCCCCCATGCCCCTACCCATGCAGGTGACAGTGGAAAGCTCTCAAGCTCCCCCTTGCCCTGAGTCAGCACTCTCACTGATGGGGCTGCCCAGCTGCGTTCTGGACTGCCCCCAGGTTCAAAGCCCGCCCTGTGTCCAAGACAGGCCTGGAAAGGAAAGGCAAGCAGCAGTTTTGCAAAGTGGATTTCCACTTCTAGACACTGCAAGTGCCTAGAGGCCTGAGCTATTGTAGATTTGCAGATGGGGCTAATGGGTGCTTCTCAAACACCCATAGCCAGATGGCTGTGGAGCTAACCAAGGATTGTTGGTAATAACCAAGGATTGTTGGTATTAACACTCTGTGGAAAAGGACAAAATGGGGCTGGAGAAGAGGGCCATGCAGAAATAGAGCAGCACTTTTCTGGGACAAACATCCTTGTTCTAGATCCTGGAAATCAGCACAACAGAGTACAGTGCAAGCACAGGAATGAGGCCAAGAAGTGGGCATGGACTGTAGGGAGGGATCAAGACCACCAAAGATGCCCTAAGCCCTCCGACCCGTTTCCGGAAAGGTGTGAAAGAATGGACTGTACATGATAACTAATTTGTGTAAAAAGCAAGAAATTTATCTCTAAAAAGAGCCTGGTCAGAGCCCCTAGGACCCTGGACATCCCAGTGGCTGGACTCACACTGAAACCAGAAACAGTAATCTCTCTTCCTTCCTTCTTTTCTTCCCTCTTTTCTCTCTCTCATCCCTCTTTCTCTCTCTCTTTCTCTTTAATCCATCTCTACCTTTCCTTCTCCCTTTTAATCTCAGCCATTTCCAAAACCCTCTTCCACGTACCTATATAGTAGGTCAGGGACTAACATAGCAATTTCCATGCCAGCTGTGCAATTTACTAATAAAACTTGGTGACTTTTTGTGGACCTTCTGATTTTTGTCGTTCCTTTCTACCACAGGCATCAATGAATCTTGGGTGCTCCCTTCCCATTAAGGGTAGGATATCTCAGCTACCAAAGCCACATCCGAGCTCCAAGGCACCACAACCTGCAATGGACCCCTGGGCCTTACCGATGGTGCTGAGCTCCTTGAGGGTTGAGAGATCCTCTGGGTCCACAGAGTTATAGAGCAGGTACTTCTGCATCTTTGCCCCCTTGCTCTGCAACAGTTGGGGAAGAGGTGCTTTTCCTGCTACAAAAACCCTCTGGTCCTCTCCTCCCCCTCAACACTCCAGTGCTCTCCCACAGACTCCTTTCAGCTCCTGGCATCAGAGCAGCTCCTGCGCAGCACAGTGTTGGCAAGAGCAGTCCTGGTGTCACCCAGGCCTCTCCAGAGAGTGTGGTCCAGGGACACTGTGGAGGAGAAGCTGTCGCTGTGGGTGTCCCACTATGACATAATGCCATGGGACACGGGCCTGCATGGAACCTGCTGCCACACAGCCTCACCCATGTTTGGCTTCAGCATGAGCAGGGCTGCCCCACTGGGCTCCTTAGGCTGCTGCACTGATGGTCCTGCCTGCACATCTCAAATCCTTCCCATATGGCCACACAGAAACTCCTGGAACCGGGAGTGGAATGTGCATTAGTGCTGAAAGGCTTTGCACACTCAGAATAGGGCTGGAGAGGTCCACCCCAGGTCATAAGAGAAATCAACCCAATGTTTTGGCTCAAAGGACAAGACTCATCCCCTCCTATCCCCTAGGGCCACTGGGATGCCCCTCTTTCACTACACCAGCATCCAAAAAGAAGGGCTGCAACTGCTCATGGGCTGCTGCAAAGACACCATGTGCCTTACAACTGCATCCTTCAGTCACCCTCCTGGAAGACTCCCCTAGGCATGACTATTGGCTTTCCAAACTCTCCACTGAGCTGGCAGAGATTCTTTGCACCTGGCTATATACACCCAAATAAACCATTGCAGATGGAGACTGACAACCATGTACAGGTGATGTAAGAGAGAGACAGGAGCTCTCTGAGACAGGAATTTTGTTTGGCCATCAGTTTGTCATTGTCTCCATTAGGTATCACTACACTCACTGTTCAGGTAAACAAGACAGCTGAAACCCTGGTGGGCCATAAAAGCACTTTCACTGAGCCATAAGGCAGGCTCCATAAATATTTGTCCCTGCATTGCTTCCCATTGGAAAGCAGAGTTCCAGGCTCCTTCATGGCTCAGGTGCCTCTGCAACACTGGCTAGCCACAAAAACAAATGAAAACCCACGTGCAGGCATGTATAAGTCAGCCACTGAGTATGGTGTACCAGGTTTGAAGAAACATGGACATGGTGGCTGTTGTTGTTAGGTAGAATATAAATAGCTACCATGATCTGATGGCTGCTCCAGATATTTTTTTTTTTTAATATAGGCAAACTAATCTCAACTTCTGGTTCTTTATTTTTAAACACTGACCAGTTCATTTATTTAATTATATATGGCTTTAAAATACTGTTCATGAAAACTTCTTAAGTTTCCATAATACCTTGTTCATTTCTTCTCCTTAATATTTCTTAAACTTTCCATAAAAGTGTGATTTATGGTCTTATTCTACAGCCACTCATTGGAGAGATTTTGAATTCACCGAGACAATCTCCGTGAGCAAATGTTATCCATGTACATTAGTGGTTTCCAAGTCAGGCAATTAACTTACAAATGTTTGCAGGCTCTTTCTTCATTTTTTTCACAACATAGTCAGGGACAGTATTAATATCCAGTACTGAGTCTAATAAAATTTCCATCGCCTTCTGCGGTTAATAATGAACACATCAGGGACAAAATCAGTATCACTGTATTAACTATCATTAAATAAGGTATCTAAGCATCAGCATCACAGCAAGTGAAAAGTTTAGTATATATAAAAATTTTGTATTTGTCTATTTATCTCATTCAAATTCTTACTTTAATATTAAGCCTCAGATTTTGAAATTAGTAACGTGCAAACACATTGTGCATGGTCAATTAAACTGAACTCCACTATTTCATATAACTGCAGGAACTGTGAAAACCAGAACTAAACTTCATTTCAGCCAGTTTCAAACAAGTATTTTAGATTTTTTTTCATTAATGAAAAAAATTGTCTGAATCAATTGATTTTAAGTATGAAATTCTCTGAAGAATTTGATCCTATGTATGACCATTCCAACTTAAAAAACAAATCCATGCTGTATAATACAGTAGAAAAATCAAATTTTACTACATTCCTTCATTAGCAGCACATATCCATGTAATTAAAATACTTGGAGTTATCAAGTCTGAGGCATGTATTATGCCTGGTCTAGCACTGGGAAATCTGTGGTGGGGGGTTCGAGGCCTATTCCCCACTGGCTAACCTTGGGCACTTAATTTAAGCATTTGCGTGGACAAGTAGGTTCCATACAACTTGTCAAACCAGCAAAGAGAGAAAAACACAAACCATGTAAGTCTGAAGTCACCTCCGTACATAATAAATTGATGGCCCAATCACATTTGGAAAGCAGGAAAGAAAAAGAGTAAATGCCTTAGAAGGAGATCAGTAAAACAGAAGGGGAGAGCATAGACAAGGGATCCCAGATCCCCATGTGCTTAGGACAGTGAACTCACCCAAGCACTCCCATAATCCCATCTGAATTATGCTGAGAGAAAGGGAGAAGGGCATTTTTAACATCTTCTGGATGCTTCTCCCACTATGGACTCTGGATACAAATAAAACCATAAGTCCATAGGTCACACAGGGTAAACACAACCCAAACTTAGATGATGCCTATGCATGGGTTTTCCCTGCACTCTTTTCTGTTAAAAGCCTGATTATGGAAGGAGAGGCACCATTTGAGCACTGATTAACGCCAAAATGCACAAGTCTGCATGGTTCCGGTCTGAGAAAGTTTATTTATAGATGATTCCTACTCAGAAAGACCCAGTACCTGCTCATACTGCTGCAACAGACTGCATCCACTCTGGTTCTAAAAGTAATCCTGCTGTTCTTCATGTGAACCACACAGCGACACCGTAATTAATATTAGCTGGCATTTGTTAGCAGTTTGGGCTAATAAGTCTATGGGCTTAGAAAGCGTGGCCTCTTAAGGCAGGCCTCTTCAGAAAAAAAACAGAGGTAACACAGCAGAGAAATACGACGAGACTTTGCCTGCAGCTTCATAATATGCTTGTTTTACAGATTGGAATTACAGGCAAAATACATAGAGCCATAAAATAGAACTTCCAAGGACTAAATCTGGACCATCCTGTATGCTAAACATATTTTAACATACACAATTAAAATGAAATAGCTTCATAAGTATCACAATTTATCTTCTCACATAAATGAGAACAAAACTAGTTTTAAATACCTCACAAGCAAATTTTTTCCTCCTTCAGATTCAAAAAGGGCTGAGGACTTTTTGAACAAAGGAGCTTACAACGAATACCTGCAAGTATCTGTAGGCACTTGCATTTCTCATTTCCATCTTTATTTTGCTCCTTCTTCCTCAAAGCAATTAAAATCTCCCTTTTGCCTGAAGGCCTGTGGGGAGTAGCCAGAGGGGAGTTCTGAGGGACAATGAGGTTATGAGGTGAACCAGCTTCCTCCGGGTCCTCGGTCAGCATCATCTCCACGGTACTCCTGGCAATGCCGTGCTTCTGGTGAACCTTTCTTGGTGTCACCCCAGCAAGCACTGGTGGCATGTGGAAAAGCTGTTTCCATTGCTCAAAAGACTAAATCTAGGTCTGTGCCTCCGTCCAAGGGCTGACTCACTCCACTCACTTCCACCCTCACTGACCTAGCCCCATTTCGTCTGGAAGAGTCAGGCTGTACTTTAGGTAAGTGCAGCTAAATTGGGGAGATGATAACTTTATTTCTGCACGTCCACTCAATTAATCTGTTCCTGCGCTGTCAGAGATAATAATTCTCTAAGAATTACCGATTAAGTCATACACTTAAAATTATTTTCTAAAGCCTCCTATTGTCATCCGAGAGCTTTGATGGTGACTCTTGCCATTACAGATCATTACCCTTCAGCATCATCCCATCCAAAATATGGATTTTGGTTTTGCTTGTTCATTCACAGGACTATAAATGTAGTGAAGGAATTACTACTTCATATTCTACTTCTCATTTGCTAGAACTTTCCTTACCTAATTTTCCCTCTGAGATTTTTGCAAACTTCTATTTCTTTATTCTTTTATGGTATTTTCTGCAATTTTTCCTCATCTTCATTATTACTGCTGAAACTATTAATTGTCTGTTCCCTTCCATTTTGTAAAAATCTTAAATTCCCTCCCCGCCCCAAACTGTTTAAGGGCTTTCACTTCTGGTTTATATCAGATAGGCTAAAGCTCTAGTTTTCTGCTTTGCTAATTCCTAATTAAACTCCTGGCCCACATACAAATGATGCCTATTACCTCCGTGGCGGCATTTTCTTTTGACTAATCTAGAAATACTTGTTTCCCTATACATTTTGTACTAAAGGAAATTGTCTTAAAAGATGAGAAACTTTGCTCTTCAAACACTTAATCAGTGAATACCATGCAGAGATGTAATCTGCTTTCATACAGCCCTCCCAGCATCAATCCAAGATGAGGCTTCTTCTGCTACCAGAAGACTATTTAAGACCATTTGACCACGATAGGACAGAAATATTCAGATTACAAAATAAAGGAACTATCAAAACTAAAAACAAACAAACAAACAAAAAAAAACAAACCAAAGGGAAAATTAATCCTCATGTAAAGCCAGCTAGTTAAAATGTATTCTTGCTATAGAGCCACCATAGGCCAACCCCTGCAGTTTCCAGATGTTTATTACAGGATATGCCTGGACAAATCTTCTGTCATAAAAGCTCTTTGACACAAAGACATTAAACTTTAAGTACCTTAGCACAATAGCAGACCTTTTAAAAGGGATTTGCTTTAACTTTTTATATACAAAAACAGCTGGAAAGGGAATAGAATGACAATGAAGTAGAACAGTACTTACAGACAACCACTTAGTAAATCTCCACCTTCTTCTCCTTTAGGCACAAAAGAAAATTCCATCAGCACCATGTACACAATAGTCCTATTAAGCTTACCATTTTCTAAAAGATTAAGGGCCTGATCAAAAGAACACTGAAATCGCTAGAAATCTCGCTATTTGCTTGAACAACTTTGGATCTGGTCCATACTGACTCCATAAGAGTAACTGCTTATAAGAACTCAGATTAAATCTGGAAGAAAATAACTCCTGTTATAACCTCCATAAAAATACAATAAAAATGAACACATGCTTCCTATTTACTTTGCTTTTCATGTATTTTGGAAATTTCCAGCATTTTGCTCCACAATATAATCAAATTAATTTGGCCTGAGGAAGTGAAATGAAGATAAGGCATAAAAGTTGTTCCCAATTCTGAGATTTATCATTATTCACAGGGAAAATAACTACTATTTTATCCCTCAGTTTGATGCTGAAACAAAAATTATTTGCCAAAAAATTGGGGTGAGAGTGGAACATATTTTTTCTTTCCAGAAAATGCTCTCTGTATTGCTGGTTCCAGAGTCCCAGTTCTGCATTTTGTCCATGTCCCAATTACCTACAGGCTTTTCATTGTAATTTCACATGTTTATTAAATGCAAGATCAGACTTCTGTAAGTGACAGTTTTACTCCCATTTGTATTCATGTGTGTGTATTCATGTACCTGTACTGTAGATCAAGGCCAAAAAATTAATACATTATCAAATGATAAAAACAAGGGACATGATTCCAGAACATTTTAACAAAAACGTGTGCTGGTTGGATACTGATCATTCCTAATTTCAGGCAAGGCTTCTAGTGTTTTGCAGCGAGTGCCAGAGAAAATACATCTTTACTGTCCCTGTAAGAGGAAAAAGACAAAAACAAAACACAAAAAACCATGATCAAAGAATGGTTGTCAACTGGCTGACAAACACACACAGATTTGTAGGACAAAGGAAGCAGTGGCTACAAGCAGGAGCTCATCATACCCCAAGTATAAAAAAACCTGTGTCAAAAACTCCAGTGATTTAAGTAGGACTAGAACAGATGCCAAAGTCACAATGCTTTTATAGCCAAAAAGGTTAAACCACTTCATAATTATTTTTTTTTTACCACTCTCACAGATTGAAAGCTGTTATTGCCTAATGCCACACTTGGCAACCAAATGGTACAAAGGAAACCTCTATTCTAATTTCACAGGTATTCAATAAATTTATGCTAGGCTTTTTAGATTGCTAAGATATGATTAGCGTCTTCTACACATGAATAGATAGAAAAAATACATGCTATTTCATTACCCAGCATTAACAAGCTGGACAAGAAGCATCAGGTTTCAGCTAATCAGGCAATCCCAGTCCTAGCAGATTAGACCAATCAAGCAATACGGAACATCTACCAACTTCTTCCACCTCGAGACAGATGTCACCTATGATCCAGCATACAAGGTACAAGCAGTACAATTGCCACTGAACAATTAACTTCTCTCTATATTCTGAAGACATCTGAATAAGCCGAAATTGTTTATACCAGGCTGCATTTTGGCATGGCCACAGCATTTTTGATGCAGCACTGGAAGCTCTAACACTGCATTTTTCATACTGCCAAACCACACCAAGTTACTACAAAAGCTCCCAAACTTCTGCTGTTAGGATGCCCAAAGCATACATTTCTGCTTCTATCTCATTTCAGTAGGCTGGCTTAAAGAGAAACCTTCTCAGATTGGACTCATGTGCAATAATGAAGTCCAATTCCTGTATAGAATCTTCTTTCTCATGGACCTAATTCACTTTTTCCATAGAGGAGAAATATTGTGCCCATTATACACATATAATGACTGAGTCATGGAAAAGGAAAGCAGTTCTTCCAAGTCACCACCACTAGCAAAGCAAGAGCACAATCCTGTCTTCTACCTTTGGTACTACATCAAATGGCAATTTCTGCCATTCCCTAAAAGCACATAAGCTCTGGAAAACATTTTATTACAGCAATCACATCTAGAAATTTGCAGTCTCACTTTATTACCCAGAAAGCTCATTTTGGGAGGAAAAAAAATACAGTTATATACTTTTTTTTCTTCCTAGCCCCATTTTTTGTGATTTCTCAGATTAGAGTACCAACCAGGTATTATTCTCCCTCCTCTCACAGAGACCACAACACAAGGTGGTTATTTATTACCCACCGAAGATTCTAAAAAGGTGCATTAAAATTTACAGTTTTATATATTACAGTTCTGTATATAAAGGACTTCTGATGATGCAATAATTTCCTGAATTCTGGTCAAGGATTTTCAGTTAATATTCTTCAATATTGTTCCGTAAGCCTGTAGTTACATTGCAAAATCAATGTATACTATTATTTGGATTTTCCATCTTTGCTTGCAATAAGAACTGCATTTCTGAAACTATTTATCAGCACTTTGGTCATGCCGTAAAGGCTATTTCTTCCTTCCTAATTGTGCTTTTGTTGCTTTCTGTACTGAGCAAAATACGGCAAAGGGTCAAATGTATGTATCCTTTCTTTCCAGCAAATTGAATGTTATAAGCTCATTTCGTGGTTACCTCCAGACTCTTAGAAACTACAGAATGGTGGAAACAGAGGGGCACAAGTGCTCCCCAGACCCTACTGCCCAGGATTACAGCAGCAAGGGAGAGCTGCAGACAATTTCCTAACACCCCTCTTCCAGGAGAAGCTTTTCCAGTTAAAGCCAGGAGTAGAGCACAACCAGTAAAAGCAGCAAGTTGTTCCAAAATATTCCCACTCTGCTCTTGATGCTGCCTTTTACAGGAAGCAATGATCCCCTTTCACCAAGTTTCCCCCAATTACAGGGAAATCTATGAGAAGCACTGAAAGCCAGCAAACTCCCAAATGCTTTTCGGAGCTGAGAAAATCCAAGCCTTCTTACAACATTTCTGACATCTTCCCACTCTACCCCAAAGCACATTTACATGGCTCATTCTTCCATTTAACACTTCCCACAACTCGAGTCTTTCCTGTCTTCACTTCCTTTTCCCTCCCTTTCCTGCAAATCTCTTTACTTTCGTGCTTAGCTCACACAGAGTTATCACAGCGCCCATGTGATATTTTTTCTCGACTGATTACTTCTCTAAGCCAGCTCTCTGCCTTCTGGAGACAGACACTCCCCTCGCCACTGCTCAGCAGTGCAGATTGCTGCCCGACAGCAGCACGCTGCATCGCTGCTTTCATTCGTCACAAGCCCAGCTCCTCTTTTTTTTTTTTTCTTTTTTTTTTTTGCGTGGACATTGCACGGCTTGTTTGCAATCCAGCCGCTGCTTCCCACAGCCGTAGGATTTGCCGGACCACTCCTTCTCAAGCAGCTCGCAGCTCTGGGAGAGCGCAAGAGGCTGCTATCGGGGGAAGGATGCTCTCGCTGCCCGCGGCAGCCGTGCCCTGCCCTGCTCCTTGGGAGCAGCCGCGGAGGCCATCCAGCTCCGTCCTGAGCTCCACCGCGGCACGGTGACCCTGCCAGCCGTGGGCTGACATTGTGCTGTCTCGAGTGGCGGGGTCGATCAGCCTTCCCTGAGAGATTAGAAGCGCCTCGAATGAAAAGACTCTCGGTCTAATCGGGTTTGTAGCGGCCGTCGTTGCTCCTGCTGAACTTGGTTGCAGCTACGTTCCACTCTCCCCCCCCTCCCCACTTGCACATCTTGCAGTACTATCATTTCTTTCCAAGCTCAACAGCGAGGTTCATGTAATTACATGTGAACACATGCATATGATTGTATATGCATGTGTTACTTCAAAAAGTTTTGCATAGTAAAGCCTGCAAAATGAGAAAACACCGGCATTAAAGGAAGCAGGTGTGATTCAGCAGCTTGTTGTGGGCATGTTAGGAGACAGTCACGTGTGGCTGCAGACTTCACCAGAGCACATTGTGCCAACCCTCCACTTCCTGTAAAATCATAATCACCTCCGGAGCTCTTCTCGCCACACCCGAGTGCTTCGCAAGTAGTCATCCATTCATGACAAAATACATTTGGCAACACTGTTATAGCCCTTCTCAAAACGAACGAACTGGGCCATATGTTACATATGTTAACACACAATGGCATGGAGCATTCAACATCCCTAATTACAGGATCTTCCCTTTCCTTCCTTCTGCACTGTATACTATAAAAGAAGCCCAAGTGCTGCAGGTAGGAACCAGCTCTGATTCAGCATCAGCAGCCCTGCTCATGGCGTGCACTGATCAAACAACAAAAGCCTTGGAAAAGATCTTGTTCCAGAATAAAAATATGGTACCTTTCGAGTCCTTCGTTCCGATGCACAAATTGCAGGACTGACAGGCAGTGGAGAGGGATCTTTTAGTGACAGACCACCATGATTTACAGGCTCACTAGAAGCAACAACAGGAACTTTGAAATCCAACATTTCTTAAGTCTGGTTATGCAACTTGCATACTTTGATAATCATTTTCCCAAAGTTTTGCTGAGTGAGGTGTATTGTCCCTGTGCCCTGTAGCTGTGAGATCTTGCTGATCAGAGCAACCTTGCAGCTCCGTGAGGCAGCAGCAGCCAGGCTGGCACAGCCTCTGGAGACCCCACTGCTGCACCAACTTCTGGTGAGGGACACAATCTTTTGACTTGATTTTTTATTGAAAACCTGTAATTGTAGCAACACCAGGCCCCAACTTGCATAATGAATAGAGTGTGGACCACTGAAATCTATAGCACAGACTATTCTTACTTCACCTAATTAAGTAACAGCTCACAGTTAGGAGCTTTTCCATATGCATATATAAAGCCTGCTAATAAAAGGGGAAAGGAAACTAACAGCATTGTTGTTGTCAGGCTGCAGGAACTTAGGAAGCTGCTGAAATGTCTGATAGGGTATTTAGCTTTGTGGTTATAGCCTGATTGCTTTTGCTTTTAAGTCTAAATGTTTGGTTGTTTTTCTTTATTTTTCTCTCTTACTATTTGTTTTGCTGCACTTATAATTTTACAGTAATTTCTCTATCCTGTAGTAATTGTGACCTTCTTCTTCTGCTATTCTTTGTTGTTCTATAAATATGCTTTTCCTTTTCCACTTTCTCCTGCTTCCTTACCACCTTTGGGAGTAGCAAGTATATGGATAAGTGTGCACATGCTTCAGATCTACATGCAGCTCTACAGAGGAGCCTGTAGAACCCTGGAAATAATTATTCTGAGAAAAACCGTGTTCATCCACCACAGCAATTGTGTGGAACATATGAACTTGCACAGTTTCTGTCATGCAGTCCAGCCACTAAGTAGTTGTGAAAGATGTCTAGCACAGATTTTTCAAAGTTTTAAATTTCTGAGAGTGTGGAAGTGTTTCAAGGAACAGCTTCTGAGGAAGAAGTTTCGAGGACTTATCCCTTTGGTGTATCTTCCTGAGAATGGCAACAAGTACTCCTGAGACCTCCATCTGCTAAAGTCACTCTTCCAAAATGCGGAGGTGGTAAGATTTTGAATTGAATATTGCAATATTTTTAGCACAGACAAAAAAGAATGTGATCATTGCCTCATAAGTGACTAAACTGCTTTCCAACTGGAACTTCCTCAGTACTGAAATTGATGTGGGTAAGACTATGGAAAAGTTTTCCCTAGACACACAATTCTAGGAGAAAAAGCAAGCACCTGAGTATAGGGTCTTACCAAGGAAAGACTCAAAAAATACAGTCTTAACTATTGGTAGTGAAAGTAGCTCCACCTAGAATAGGTATAAAAAACCAGATGTGTGCACTCTTCTTAAGTGACTACATAATTATACCATGTTTTTTGCCATCTTTTTCCTTTTCCTTCCTAGTTGGTGCTATTGTTATCTGCTGCGTAGTTGGCACGATGACTCAGATGATAGAATTATGCTGGAAATTATATATACAGGGAACACTGAGGCCCAAGAATGCAAATTCTTCTGGGCAAACAATCTACAGTTTAGGGCTTTTTTGTATTTATTCTGTCAAGCACTAGACATACAGTATTATGTCTAAGAATAGAAGTTTTATATTTGAACTACTGCTTTCAAGCTGAACCTCAAAACAAATGGTGCTTTAGTTCAAGGTTTGAACTTGCTGTTGAAAAGAAAATCAACAGTGCAATTTTCGTTATCATGAGCAACTACATCTACCTATGGCTTTGAGTGTATAATAAGAAGCTTAACAGAGTCTCAAGCAACTGGAGTTTTCCACTGTAGTTTTGTCCTCATTTGCTCTGGTAATCATTCAAGCTTAGCAGCATTTGTTGAATTCAGATACAGGTCAACTGTATTTTGATGAAGTTCAAAGAAATGAGTGCAGCTGATTGAGCCATATCATAAAAAAAGAAATGTATAGAGAAAATAGTGTCTTAATGATGCCTGTCCTGATCAATGTAATCATATTTTGCTTTTCATCTGATTCAATACCAGGTTTCTATCTATGGAGTAGACCATTTTTCTGAAAATTCTAGCTAGGTGATAAGTAATTTGCCTTATTGAAAAGTCTTTTGTTAAAAAATATCTTCTGTGACGTAAATTAGATACATGTCACCTCTTGTCTGCAAGCAAACAGATAAAATCAGTATTTTTGACTTATCACCTTGTATAAAGTCATTTTCATTTTTTTATAATGTATCTGCACCACAACAGAAGTTGTGCTTACATACAGTGAAGTTAAAGATTGTCAGATTTGTGACTAATTATTACACTAATAGTAAGGGGACATGAGACAAGCTTATAGAAATCGGGCCAAATGTTAGTGTAAAGCCATGCATATAGAAACAAGTGTTTTGAAGTGATCAGGACTTTGGCTGCTCTGATCTGGACACTGTAAAAGGCCTGATTGATAGAAAATGTTCAGAGCTTAACTGTGGAAAAAATAGTTTTCTTGTATTTATTTCAATGCAGACTTGAATCAGCTAAAATCATAAGTCATTGAAACAGGCTGGGATTATTTTTTTTCTTTTTGTGATAAACATTATGATAGACTGAAAGCTGGAGAAGGTGGGGTAATAGCTGTAGACTGTACCAATCTACTGTTTCACACTGAACAGCTTCTTGCTGCTTGAGTAGTGTCCCTCAAATGTGCATTGAATGTTTGGGGGCAAAGAAAAGGAGGCAGAAGCTGGCCTTAAGAAACTCCTATAGGATGCATCCACTGTGATTCTGTTCTAGGCTCCTGGCACCTTCTGGAGAGGCTCCATCCTGTCTGATCACTAGTGGAGTAGAGAGCATGTAATGAAGTCATGCTTCATTGTCACTTATTAAAACAGCTGTCTGAGGTCATAAACACCACAAGTTGTTTTCATCACGGGGAGTACTCCTGTAAGTGTGAAGGTGATGATTATCATGGTATCTCTAGTTCTGCTTACATCCTCAACCTTGTGGCAGACACTTGTCTCCTGTGCTGTTTAAAAGCCATGAGAACATGTCTTAATCACTGGTGACCTCTGCAAGAACTTTGGTGGCTTCTACATCGATCTGACATACGGAGTGCTCCTCAGGCAAACATGAAGACAGGCTTTTTTTATTGATTAGCCAAATTGTCTAGCCTTCCTGTTTTGTCTCCTCATTGGCAATTAAGAGAGAAATCCATTGAGGGAGTGGTGGCAGTGAACCTTTCCCTCTGATACAAATAACCTTAATCGGGCCTCTTAGTTAATTTGTGAAATTGTTCTGTATCGACTTCTCTTTGAAGCAGGATTTCATCCTATGGCCCCATCAGTAAGAAATACACATCTTCCTGTTAGCCAAGCAGCCTTTTTCTAACTGTGGTATCTCTTGCTTCTTATTTACAATCCTAATTCCATCATTGATTCCAATAATCTTTCCTGCACCATGAGCTGTTATTTTCTTGAGGGAGAACCTGGATGGGTTTTGGTTTGGTTTGTTTGTTGTTTTTGGTTTTTTTTTTTTTAAACAAATATAATTAATATTAAAACAAGTAATGACAATCTAGGAGCTTTGGGGGAGGCCAATTCTCGGTGTGTTTTTAACATCCAGACAGTAAAGAGCCCACAATGTTCCTCAGCCTGAAACTAAGACTGATACCTAAAACAGAACCAGAAGATCATTTTGGTGACTCAACTAAACAATGGGGATTGGCTTTCTACACCCTCAAATATGATTGTGCAGGTTAGGATAGTGATTGTTTATTCCAGAACACAGCATTTGGATGTTTCCTTACTTGTGAGACTCCTTTTGTGTCTGAACAACAGAGATACTACACTTGACTAATGAGAAATGAAACATTTCCTCACCTCTTCCCCAATAATCACTTCTCTAACCCCTCACCCCAAATGAATGCATTAATCCTTTACCTCCATCTTCCCCATCTCTGTTTTATACTGTTACATGTAAGGCCAGGACTTGCTTGTCCTTCTTACTGTGAAAGTGATATTTTAGACTTGGAACCATTTAGATAAATAACTGGGATTGTTCATAGCTTATGTCACTATGACTTCATCGCAACTCTGTGATGAAGGGCAAAAGAACGTGGTTGGGGTAAAGGGGATGCCCTGGCCTTGGGGCACTAGCACAGGCTGGATCTGGGGCTGACTCCCCTCCAGATCTTGCAGCTCTTCCCCCTCTTATGCACATGCATTCAGTTTTTTGTGTTGATGATTCACTCTCCTAGCATGTATGAGTTAAATGCAAAATTTTTTATCTTTAAACTAATCCGTGAGATTTGGTAAATGGAGGTGCCAGGGAAGTTCTGTGTGAGCAGGAGTATGATTTAGCATCTGTTCTCCCTGTTAGAAAGTGCCCTGTTGCACTTGGGGTGCCAAGGAGGATTTTGGCAAGGGGGAAAGGTTTGACTTACCCAGGTGCCATCCCCGTCAGCACAGAGGATTTACAAACCTGGCATCCTCTATTTCCATCTCCAAATCACAGCACGGAGTGAAATGCAGTGATACGAAAGATTAGTCTTCATTCGGTGAAGGGAGCGCCAAATTAAATGATGACAGATGGAAAAACTAAAGGCCACAGTGTCAGGGGTCTGTCCACAGCCCTGGGCTTTAGGAAGAGGTAAATACACAGAGCCCAGCTGGTGCTGAAGGAGGTACGTGTCCGGTGGAAAGCCAGTGCTCGGACTGTGTCGAATCGATACCTGCTATCGAAGGGAGCAGCACACAGCGCTAGGGCTAACCCGGTGTTATTAGAAAATGATATATTGCACATTAGGATGGATAATTCATGTCGCCTTCATCGGCTCAGACCGTCGTGAAAATCCATAAATCATTTTCTCGTTCATGTATCGCCTAAGTGCGATTTGTCACTTGGCATTAGCGGGAGGGCGGCCGCGGCTCCCCGCCGCTTCCCAGGCACTGCTCGGAGACCCAAAATGGAGACCCGGCTGCGCTCGGAATCGCGGGGGCAGATCGGATCCCCGGGCTGCGGGCCCCCGGGGCTGCGTCCGCAGGGGAGGGGAGGGGAGGGCGGGAGGCGGCTCCCCCGCGCCCATACACGTGTGTGGATATAAATATGTGTATGTTCCCGCGTGGCTGCTGCCCCCCGGATCACGCCGTCCCTGCAGAAGCCTCGCGTGGGTGTCGCGCCTCGAGCGCGCGTGGGGAGCGCCCCGAGCCCGGGGACGTGTTCCACCCCCCCCC
>VZRJ01013662.1:325219-341739 GCA_013397565.1 Ptilonorhynchus violaceus | reverse complement strand
TGCTGCTCCTACCGCCTGCGAGACGCCCGTGAGTGCCGCTGCTCCCTCGGCTCCCTCAGCCCGGGCACAGCGGGTCCCGCCCGGGCTCTCCCCGCCCCGCCCGTGTCCCTCCATCGCTTCCCGGCGCTGAGGGGGGATGCCGGCGCTTCCAAACTTTGTGTGGGAGCGGCTGGGATGCCGAGCTCTGCCTGGCTTTGTGCTCGGCTGAAACATCAGGAAATGACAGCGTGTTTTGGATATAGGGAGTGCTTTGCGCCGCCTTCGCCGGAGTTGACCTTAGGTGGCCCCGTAACATTTCCTTCTCGCTGAGGGACCGGAGGGGGAGCGTTGTTCAGCCACCCCTCACGTGGGTGGTTCGTTAAAAGGTTTAATTTGTTTTTGATTCCTCCTTGCTAAAGACCGCGAGCAGTCGTATCCAGTGACGTAGCCTGTAAGGTGATGCTCGAAGCGTCACAATTTGGGGTGCAGCAGATGGACAGGGCACCAGAAGCTGTGGGTGGGGTCACCAGGTGAACAGGTCCACGCAGGTGTCAGTTCTGGTTTTAAGCAGAATAAAGTCCTGTGCGAACTATTCATGCACCTCCCCTGCTCGTGCCGGTTTGAGGTGCCCAGGCTGCCCCCAGAATTGCTGGGTTTGGGGTTCACGGGTGTGGGATCAGCCGGCCCCGTGTGCACGAAGCAGTTTTGGTCAGGACTGGTGTGGTTGCCGCAGGAGCTCTGCGCCCTCCCCTGTGGGGTAACCCCTGAGCTCATGTTGCCTTCCAGCAATGTTTTGCTTCCCAGTGGGAATTATCCCATGTGTGGAGCACTCCCAGCTCAGCTCACGGTCCTGGTTTGCAAGGAAAGCTGAACCGGGGTGCTGACACTCTGGCAAAGCTGTAAACCAGAAGCCACCTTAAAATCAACTGGCTATAAGAGGAAAACATTCTCTTTTTTTTCTGGGGAATAAGGAGACAGAATGTCTTTGGAGAGCATTTTGCAAAGGCCAAAAGGTACTGACACTGTTCTAAGTCAAATTACTGCGCTTCCCTGTGCGGCTTTGACTCATGCAGCTGGAATGTTTTATTTTTCTTTTACTTTTCCTGGGCATCAGCTGACTCGAATTAGCCTTTGGTGACAGAGCACCTTCCCCTGCCAAAAAGATCTGAAGTGTTTAGTTCTGTATGGCGCAGCAGAGCCTGACTCTCCTCCTCACCTTGCAGTGCATCCCCTGTGGCAGAGCCCGCTGACGATTCCCGGAGGCACCCGGCAGTCTCCCATCAACATCCAGTGGAGGGACAGTGTTTATGATCCCTTCCTGAAGCCCCTGAAGATCACCTACGACCCAACCACGTGTCTTCACATCTGGAACAATGGATACTCCTTCCTGGTTGAGTTTGATGATTCTACTGATAGATCAAGTAAGCAAAACTCGTTAAAAAATCTGTTTAGTGTCTCATTAATGCTTAGAGAGGAGAAATGTTTGTGTGATGTAAAACCTCAGGAGAGAAAATGAACGTACAGTAAAAAAGTGCTGGAGCTAAACGTGGATTTACAGTGGTGGGAATTGTAACAAAGAAATTCTACACGGACTTCACTTCTGCAATGTTTTTATTACCATGGACATTGTGCACAAATCCCCTGTTTTATGTTGAAACCCCTTGCACATGCCTCAATGCCCTGTCTTTCAGGTTTTGTGATATGCCAGCTTTGCCCACATGAGTCAATCTTCAGTCATATATAGGTGTACCTACTCAATTTAAACTGATTCCATCACTGCACTTTATTGAAGTAATCTGCCACTTATCTTTCCTGGTGTTAATAAAGATATTTAATGCACTTGAAATAATCGGCAGCCAAAGACTTGCAGTTGGAAAGCACACAAGCTTATCTCCATGGGGTTTTAGGGAATGAAATAACACTGAGCTCTGCCCTAGGGAGCAGGTGTGTGTGTCCCTGTTGTTTTAGGGGAAGCAGGAGTCGTGCATGGAAAATCCAATCATGCATTCCAGCAATTTCATGTGAACAAACCTCTGGCCTGAGCAGCTCAACCTTTTAAAATGCTCAGTAAAGTGACTTAAAATCAAGATGTCACTCCCAAATTCCAGATTTTCTGTCCATTGTTCCTGCTAAAAGCTGACTTTCCCGAAGGATATTGCAGAATATAAAGATATTTTGTAAGGGCAGGGGAGCTGGTAGGAATTGGTCAGGGGTGTTGTGAAGCACATGATTGCTCAGCTCGTCCTGGAGGGAAAAACTGAGGGACCCTGGGCAAGTTTGAACCTGTTGGATTGGAGTCATTTATGTTTAAGGTGACTGCTCACTGTGAGGGATCCTACAGCTTCCTGAGGGATTTAGTAATGCCCTTGGGAAGGGAGTGTTCAGCACACAAACAAACACTTTGTCTTCACAACAGCAATATTTTTGGTTGATGTCTGGAAAGAGGCTGATGAAACAATGCAGCAAAAATGGTGGTGGTGGAATGCAGGGAACTTCTGTGAAGTTTGGGGCTTGTTTTGTTTTTCTTGTTTCTAGCTGTCCACTCAATATCCATTTCCAAGAGGGAATGTTCTTGCCCTTGCTCATTTGAGCACTGATATCATGGAGAAGCAAGTCCTGCCCTTCTATTTCTACAGCACAAATTGTTGCTGCATTAGTGAGGTGGAGTTAGGGGAGAGACACCACTTGTTAGCTCATCAGTGATTGTAATTTACTAACTTTAGATTGGCTTTGATTTGAATTTAACAGTCTTTTGCTTTGCTTAACAGTCTTTTGCTCTATAAGCCACACCTTGCTGTCTGTTGAGATGATCCTGAAAAGTGGTGGGTATTTTTCTGCAAGAATTGATGTAACAGAGGGGCATTGCCTGTAGGAGGTTCAGAAATATGCAATATTTAACTGCACAGGGGCAGTTTTTGTGGCATAGAGACAATCATCAGGGCTTTGAGGGCTGGTGCTCACCTCTGAAAGATTTGATTTGTTTTGTCTGTAAGACTTTCCTTGAGGTAAATCTTTCCTGTGAGCATTCTCACTGCCTTTCCATTATCCTCATCTTCCTCAGATGAATTAAAGTCCATGGAGAGATGGCATCAAACAATCAGGGACAGGGCTCCAAAGTGACAGAGAAACAGCAGATAGGGAGATGTTGCTGTCTAACCCCCAGTTTTCAGGTGCCTGCCTCTCTCCTCCACCTTTCTCTCTTTACTCTTGCTCTTTCTGATTTTTCTCTCTGCCAGCTTCTCTCTAACAATAACAGAAATCCAGAGAAGAAAGCTTGGGAATAACAAGAGCAACACAGTTGAAACAGAAGATGAGAAAAACACTCAGGATAGACAAAAATGCCCAAATCCTGAGATGAGGCAAAGCAAGACTTGGGCTAAAGCTTGAAGGTAGAGCAGGAGGAGGAGCAAGAAGAGGGTGAGGGGAAGGTATGTACAGCACGTGGGCCTGTCTGTGTGTGCTGCTAGCAGAAACAAGGCTCAAACAACCAGGGCTGCAATGAACAGTTGATGTTTGAGTGATGATTCTTCCCCCTGGTTGTTAGAGCTCCTTAAACTTCTGTTTTGTTTTGAAATTATGAAGATTGTCATTTGAGAGGAAACGCTCCTAAAGGGAATTAAATTCCCGTTTGTTTCCTGTCACTTCCTGGTGTCCACTGTAGGAACCTGAGTCTGTGCATGTGTGTGTCTGTGCCTAAAGCTATTTGGGAGGCAGATATTTAAGTGGGTGTGATTATTATCACAGATTTAGTCACTTTTGGGTTTGCATCGTCTCACAATCAGGAATGGATCGTGTGAGAGCACAGAAACTTCAGTTCTGAAAGGTTTTCCTGTGTGAGCCACATCTTCATCCCACCCCTTCTCCATCACAGAATCCCAGGATGGTGTGGGTGGGAAGGGACCTGAAATCTCATCCAGTTGCACCTCCTGTCATGGGCAGGGCCACCTCCCCTTAGTCCAGGTTGCTCCAAGCTCCATCCAGCCTGGCCTTGGACACTTCCAGGGATGGGGCATTGTGATTTTCCAGTGATGGTCAGCATTGCATTCATGCCCAGAGCTCAGCAGCAGCGGAAGAAATGAATTAAATGTCATTTTGCACAGTTTGTTTTAGCTCACTCCTTTATCACAGCCAGGCCTGTCTGGTTAGAGTTTCAAACCTGCTGGCTGGCTTTCAGGGAAAAGAAAATAAGACAAGAAAAGCTCTTAATGCCTCTCATTGTTTTCTCCTTAGCATGAAAGTGATTAACTTATTCTCAAAAGCAGTGCTGGGATTAGGTACTTTATTCCGTGCTTTGCTGTAAAACTTCACCATGTTGTACAATTAAGTAAAAATCAGCAAATGCTGATGGTTTAGTGCTGGATGAACAGTTGGACTCGAGGATCTTAAAGCTCTTTTCCAACCTAAATGATCCTGTGATTCCGTGAGCGTTATTAGCCCTTTGGAGGTAATTATGGCTTCTCATTTAGCAGATGCTCTGAGATAATAACGAGCAAGATGACTTTGCAGGATGTTCCTGGTCCAATTAGGAGGAAATGAGTGGAAGCAAAAAGCTGGGCATGGACTTTGTCATTCATGTCTTTGCAAAAGGATGGGAGGCCTTCTGCAACCAGGGGAGCAGGCTGCAGATTTACCTTCACTCATGGAGAAAGCTTCCAGAAACTTGCCCAGAGGCAAACTGGATGCTTAAATACTTCATGAACAGTTTGTAGGCACAACAATAGCACATCTCTGGCTGTGCAGGAAATCCTTGACCTTTGGTTGTGCAATTTAAAAGCTGTGTGGAAGCAGAATAAGATGTTTGGATTTTTGTAACTTGGAGGCGAGTTGAACCTTTGACACAATCTTCTGATTTCTCTGGCAAAATTTGCTTTTTGAAGTCTTGTCATGGGGAATGTCAATGTTTTTCCCAGATCCTGAGGCTTGTAGGGATGTCACTTAATACATTTAATAGATGTGTCATTGCTGTGTCACCACACGAGTGTCTCCTGGTCAGGCAGTTCTCACACTCCTGCTCTGACAGTGGGTGAGAACATCATCACTGTGACTGTGCCAAACCTGGTGTGAACTGGAAAAACATTCCCTTGAGGGGGGATGCATGAGGAGACTCTTTAGCTTGTCTCCAGTTTGAGGCAGGGAAAACCAGGAATGTGTTTGCTTGAAGAATTTTGTCGTAGCAAAGTGTAAAAGTAGCCAAGCAGTTGGGCACTGTTTGAGTTGCTCTACCTGATATATTTTTCTTGGGCAAATTTTTTGAAGGATTTACTTGTCTGGACAATTCTAAATCATATTTATTAACATGTGTGTCTTGTTTTGGTTTTTAGTCATCGTTGGAGGGCCCTTGAAGAACCAGTACAGGCTAAAGCAGTTCCACTTCCACTGGGGAGCTATAAATGACTGGGGCTCAGAGCACACAGTTGACAGTAAATTTTACCCAGCAGAGGTATGAGATTAAATGCTGAAAAATGCAAATACTTGTGATTCTATTGCAGGCTAGAAAACTCCCAAATTGAAGAACTTTTAAGGATCAGACCTGGTGGGTGCTATAGCTCATCTGCTGTTTTATTCTATAAAAATTCATCTTCACTGTTTTCTGGAGAAGATCAGTCTGAAAATTGAACATTGGCCCCATTCCTGAAAGTTAAAAATCACTTTCTTTATTATTGTCACAAAATCTTTCAGAGAAGTAAAGCATATACTAAGTACTCTAAAAATTATTTAAGGAGAAAATGAGTTAATTCTCACTGGTCCTCTTTACCTTGTACACAATAATTCTCTAGTGCTTGTGACCCCAGAGCCTTGGCTCCTGTTCAAAAATTTATTACAATTATGGACAATTTTGGGGGTTTTTCTTAAGTTATTAAAATGATGTACAGCAGAGTTCTGTGGCAATATAGTGGTTATTGTCATCACTTTATTTTCTGTTTGCAACTCTTAAGCAGTTCTTAAAACAGCCAGACTTTGGTGCTGAAGTAACTACTAAAGAAGAAAGAGTCAATGAAAAGGATGGAGTCAGTGGGGCAAAACATGAACACAGTTCAGTGCCAAAGGAGGAGAGGTTGAGAAGTGATTATAGGTTATTTTTAAGGAGGTGTTTATGTCCTGTTGATGTGTTCATAGTGCTGCTGTCAGCTTGACAAGATCCTTATTAACAGGAATTCTGTGACTAAGCTTTTGGGCTGGGGTATTTATTTAATACACAAACCCCCTCAATGTATGGACTGGCAGCAGTGCAGGGGAAGATTGGCATGTGCAGGAGGATGTTCCTCAGGAGAACAGCGTGCTCTGATCTTCCTGGGAAGACATGCAAGAGCCCTTGAGCTCCAGGAATATGAAGCTTTTCTGTGCTTTGACCAGCATTCCTGGAGGCAGTGTCACACACACTCAATCCCTTTCATACATGGGAAATGCAGTGGATGAGTCTTTGGCTATTGTTTAGGCAAATAAAAAAAAAGGAAGGACCATTATTTGCCAGCACCACTTTGTTCTTCATTTTTGTGGTGTGTGGTTCCTGAGGCAGCTCCCTGCAGTGCCTCACACTGCCAAGGACCAAGTGTAGGCAAGGGCAGGTCAGGTTTGGTGTCTGAGCTCTGTGCAGGTGATGATTTCTCCCTCTTTTCCTGTTGCAGTTGCATTTGGTGCACTGGAATGCTGTGGAGTACCCGAGTTTTGAGGAAGCTGTGATGGAAGGGAATGGCTTGGCTGTTATTGGAGTGTTTTTAAAGGTAAGTTCTTTCTGTGTGATCCTCTGTGATAATCGATGCCTTTTTATTTTCAGTCTGTTAAAGCCAATTTAGGGCAAATACATCTGGATTCAGCAAAGGCAAGGGTAGGGTCCTGCACCTCAAGTAGCAGCACGGGTTGGGGGCCAACCTTTCGGAGGGCAGTGGAGCAGGACCTGGCAGTTTTGGTGGGTGACAAGTTGCCCATGAGCCAGCCGTGTGTCCTGGGGGCCAGGAGGGACAGCGGGATCCTGGGGGCATTGGGAAAAGTGTGGGAGCAGGTCAGGGAGGGGATCCTGGTCTCCACAGCCCAAGAAACACAAGGAGCTACTAGAGAGGGTCCAGCCAAGATGATTTGGGGTTTGGAGCATCTCCCTGAGGAGAGGCTGTGGGAGCTGGGCCTGGTCAGTGTGGAGAAGGGAAGGCTGAGAGGGGATCCCATCAATCCATACAAACATCTCTAAGGGGTATCAGAGGATGGTGCCAGGCTCTGTTCAGTGATGCCAGTGACAGGATGAGGAGCAAGGACCATAAATTAAACACAAGAAGTTCCACCTCAACATGAGGAAGAACTTCATTCCATGGAAGGTGCAGAGCACTGGAACAGCTGCCCAGGGAGGGTGTGGAGTCTCCCTCTCTGGAGACATTCCAAACCCACCTGGATGTGTTCCTGTGTCACCTGCTCCAGGTGACCCTGCCTTGGGCTGGATGATCTCCAGGAGCTCCCTTCCAACCCTAAATATTCTGTGATTGTTGTTGTTGTTATAAAAAAAAATATTGACTAAGGTGGATAAGTACAACTGATTGATTATTGATCAGCTTATTGATTCTCTACCTCCTCCATGTCCCTGCAGCTGGGAGCACGACACGAGGGGCTGCAGACCCTGGTGGATGCCCTGCCAGCAGTCAGACACAAGGTCAGTGGGGCGGGGTGGCCCAGCCATTGTCGCTCAATACAAAGAACACTTTGAGAACAACAAAACACTGATCAAAGCTTTCTTCCTTAAATTTTAAGAGGGGGCTGATTGACACGTTGTTGATTACAGTAGAAGTGGGAGGGGAAGCTGATTTTTAAGGAGGAATTGGATACTTTAAGCTTTCAAAATCTCTTGGAGAAATGATGCTCTTGAGATTGTATCCCCTTACAAAGACATGCTTGAAGTGGGGGTTTATTTACTGTGCAATTAAGGCTTTTTTATTTTTGTGTGATCTTTAAAGAAGGAGATTACTTGCTTTTTTATAAACACTGAATGTTCTGATAGGGGAATGGGATCTTTTCCTAGCAGACTCCTGCCAGGAGAGGGAGCGCTGTGCTCACACTGCTCTCACAGTGCTCAGCAGCAGCTCCTCCTCCCCGTGCCCGTTCCCTTTTGAAAGTACACACAAAAAACCACATCGACCTTTTCAGCTTCTGATCACATCCACTTGACGTCGCTGTGCCACTATTTCTCACAGGAAGGATTTTTTTTAAAATCCAAATAAAACAAATATTTGTGTCAGAGCAGTGACAATCCTGCCAGATAAACACCAAACACTTCAGTTCAGTGCCAGAAGACCTGCAAAAATCTGAATATACATCTGTTATGGCAATATAATAATTTACAGCATATATTCCTGCTGACTAAGATCACGTGGTGAAAAGTAAAACACTCTTGATGTCTTTTAAGTATCTGGCACAACTACCTGAACTTACTCCATCACTTTTTCCCTCTTTTCCTGGTTGCATCCAGCTCCCTTAAAGCCATAGGCAGTTGCTCCTTCTCACTCCTTGTTTCTTCTGCACTGAATTCCTAATTGCTTGTGGGGACAGCAGAAATATTTAAATTTTATCTGCTCAGTACCTGCCCCTTACACCTCAAACCCAACTTGGTACATGTTTGTGGGATTTAATATTACTATTTCATGCAGATTATTGATATTCACATAACACGTACCTTTTTTAATCTCATTGTCAAGATCTCTTTTATCTTCTGTCATTCTTGTCTCAAAACACAATCTTTAAAGATGTTTTTCCCTGCTGTTCAGGACACTGTGATCGAGTTTGATGTGTTTGATCCCTCCTGTTTGATCCCCTCGTGCCCTGATTACTGGACCTACGCGGGCTCTTTGACCACTCCCCCCCTCACCGAGTCTGTCACGTGGATTATTAAGAAGAAGCCAATAGAGGTGGATGAGGATCAGGTAAATCCCAGGTTTTCCTTTCAGAATTCTGGTAATTCTGGAAGCTGCCCCTTGAAAATTTGGGAGGTTTTAGGAACTTACTGGAATACTGCATAATTCTGCTCTCCTTAGCACGATGCAGCCTTTTTTGTGGAGAGAAGGGAGAAAGGGAAGGTTTTGTGGAATTCCACACTCTGAGTTTTGTGCATATTTTGGATGGCCACGTCCATCTGCATGGAAATCCTGCAGAGAATGCAAGGGCTCATCAGTGTTCTTTGTCCCTACATCTGCTTTATACCTTTGGTAATACAAGTGGCAAATGGTCAGAAGGAGAACTCATGGGAATTGTGCTACAATTGGGGGTTTTGTTGGATGTTCTCAGGATTTTTTGCCTCTTCAGAGAGGTGGAGAGTACTTTGACAGGCAGCACAGCACAGAACAGGTCTTGGAGTTTGCTGCAAAGGAAGTAAAGGTGAACAACCCAAAACCATCTACTATTTACTCATGGTTTAAAAGGAACTGAAAATGATCTATGCTTTGCTCCTGTTTTTTGAGGCTTTGATTAATGAAATGAGAGTCCAATGCCATGAGGCAAAGACTGATTTTTTTTTTTAATACAACTTTTGCAAGGAGTCCATTGAGAAAGTCACACTCCAAACAAATGTTAACTCCGGGGAATAAACTGTGTGATCTTAATGTTTTAGTTTAGGATGGGGAGAAATGGAGATTCTTGACAGACCAGAGAACTGCAGGCATAGTGTGGCATTCTTTTCAATTGAAATTTTTCTCATTTTTTCTTTTTCTTGGCTCTTTACTCTCATTCTTTTGTGACATAGCAGTGACTTACCATTGGAATGCTCTTGTGAGCATTGAAAGCTGATCTCTTGCATACTTTATTTTAATCCCAGTTATAAACCAGTAAGAGAACACCTTGTGGGTTGTTGGGGTTGCCTCTTTTCTTGGTGCCAGCATGGGCACATGTGTGTAAGAGACTCCGGGGAGGGTGTAAGTGAAGGTTGGATGAAGTGTCTGAATGGAAATCAGCTCCCTCAGGTGTGCCACATCCAGGATTTAATTTCCCTAAGGATGGCAGATGACTGATTCTTCCCTGCTGCTGTGGATAACGGCACAATCTTTACCAGCACGTGACAAAGGTGTTGGAGCTAAAATCCCTCCGAGCGCAAACGGAGCGGAAGCTTTGATTTGATTTTCGTTCTCCCGAGAGTCGGTGCTGTTTTGTCACGAACTCCGGTGAGCGAAGTGACTCAGGTGGACGTTTGTCCTTCCCAGCTGGAGGCCTTTCGGATGCTGCTGTTCACGTCGGACGGGGAGGAGGAGAAGAGGATGGTGGACAACTTCCGGCCCCTGCAGCCGCTCATGGACCGCACCGTGCGCTGCTCCTTCCGCCCCCTGCTCCGGCCCCGCGGGCACGCCCCGCAGGTCGGGCCCTAGCCGGCCCGGCGGCCTCACTCCAGGCTGCACAGAACCTCCTTTTTGATCATCTGTCCTTTGTATCCAACTCGTGTCAGTTCTGCTCGGTGCCCCCTCGCTAGAGAAGCTGGGGGGGTTTTGTAGTTTGGCTTTTTTTTGAAGAAGTAAGTGATAATAACCCTTAACAAATTGACTTGCTCTAAGAGAGGGATCGATAAGGAGTTATTTGGACAGGTAAAGGGAGAATAAGGACGGGAGAGCTCGTCCCCTGCCCCTTCTCTGAATTATTCTGTGTCTCTTCAAGTGCTCTTTTAGTGCCTTGAGTGAATCAATAATCCTGGCTAAAAATTTGTTAGCAAGGAAGAAGGGGGAAGAAGTGAAAAGCATTAATACTGACCAGGTCCTTTTGGGGAATTGTTTGATGTGTGGGAAGAGAGCTGGAAGAGATTAGCTTCTCTCAGAGACATTTTACCTTCTTGCTTTTTCCTTGGATGACAAGAGGGGAAGGACAAAAATGACTTCCAGGATCTCTTTCCTTCTATTGGCTGCACATTCCATGTCTGATGGGGATGCCACAGAATGCCCACTCTAACTACATCATGAGCCAGAAGACTTTTTCTAAAACCTCTTAACAAATGTAGAAGCTTTTGGCTTTGGCAGCTTTTGCTTTTCTGTGTTAATAATGTATCAGGAGAAGAAAGCAGAGGAGAATTCACTCAAGATTGGCAAGAGCAGCAAATTGGGTGAAAATGTCCGATTGATCCCAGGAAACTGATCACATCAAAGGAAAGCAAGATTAGATAAAGCCCAGCTGACCCTCCCAGTGGGATTTGGGGGGGGAGAAAAGCCAAAACCAATTTCTGAAACCTGTGCTAGGAGAGTGTGGACAAAATGCAGCACTCAGGGGTTTTATTTCGGTCACTCACAGTGTGCTCTCTTCAAAGTTTCACCTTAAAGATGGATTTTCCTATAAAAAGATTGACCCAGCTTCAGGACAAGTGGGGACCAGTTTGTTTTTCTAGCACCTTATGGTCACGAGGTCCAGTGGGGCTTGGAGTTCATGTGTGGACCAAGCAGAGCTGCTGTGTGAGCTGCCAGCTCCACAGCCTTTTCCAGGACGTATGGTCCAGCTGCCCCAAGGATTACCTACCTCTCCCATCCTACTGCTACTGATTTTCCCTCAGGCACCTTTCCCTCTGGCTCTTCGAGCTTTGCTGTGTTTAGCAAATGAAATCCAGGCACCAGATTTCTGATGAGGAGCAGCTCTGGTGTGATCTCCAAGGATTGTTTTGGAGGAGTCTTTTTGAGGAACAGATGTTACTCTGCTGCCGATTCCTGGTGGGATTCAGCACGAGTGAAGCCATAGCCTGGCTTGGCAATGCTAAATCCAGACCTTCCAAATTGGTACTTTTTGTTTTTTCAAGTCCAAGTGTTCAGTTTAAAAGCACCTTGACACTTTTGAGCGGGACCCTGATGATTTGAAGAGTTTGGAATAATTTTGTTTAACCAGTTAAGTGCCCAGATCCTGCCTTTGCTTCCTTCCTAGCTCTACCTCAGGCTGTTGTTATGGAGCAGCAGTTGTGCTTTTCTCCCCTGAAATGTGGCCACTGCACTTTGGAGTGACTCTGTGTGGGAAATGGAATAAAAAATCTCCTTCTATCCCATGTAGGATATTTTTCCTGTTGTAAATTCAACGTGGCCATGTAGCTCTTTCCTCAAAAACATAATACAAACACATCTTAATGTTGCTTTTTATTTAAAAACAGAGCTGACTCAGCAGCACTGGGCTGTAGGTGCATCATTATCCTTCTCATATATTAATGAATCTTTTAAAAAGCTTTTGCAATTGCTCTTTTTTTAGTTGCCTTGGTAATTTTCACTGAGTTTTGGGGTGTTTCTGATCCACTGAGTTTGGAAGAATCACCAGTTAATCCAGAATTTCCCAACAAATCCAAAATACAGATTTTTCTGAGGGAACCACCAGGGTGTAAATGTTTAACCCTCAGCTGCTTTGTAACTCTGTAGCAGCCTCACACCCCACTGAGTTCTCCATGGTTTGCTCCTCTCAATCAGATTTGCTCCCTGGATGTGTAAATCCTTTTTAACACACTCAACATCCATCAAGAGGGGGTGTGGAATATTCCCAGTGATCCAGTTAAAGTTCTCATGGAGATTTATTTAAAGTTCTCAGAGAGATTTACTTTGTTCCAGTATTGTCATGGAAGCTTTGTTAGACAATAGTGAATTATCCACTCATACAGTTAAGCTATATCTATATTTAGATAAAATCACATCTATTTTTACTGACAGAAAATGAATAAATTTCAATTTCAGCACTGATCACCTCAAATATCTGGCAACAGGGTTAATGTAGAAAAAAAATTACTGTGCTACAAAAACAAGTTTTACAGGGGTTTTCTGTTACATTTATGTTGCTGTTTCTTGAGTCCTGTATTTATGTGTAGTGTCTTAGCATCTCTTTTTTTGTATTGTGTGCCTGCACGTGTGTGTAAACCAGAGAGATGGGATAGAATTCTTGTGCCTTATTCTCTCAGTTCAGTGGAAAATGCTTTGTTTGTTGGGTGAGAGCTGATATTTGGGATGATTTTGCACAACTAAGTTAAAGAGGAATCTTCAGGCTCTTTTGGGTGGCACAATACAAAAGGGTCAAAGCACATATTTGTATTTTCCTTGCATCATAGTCACTTTATTACTTAATGCTGCCCTGGGAGACATTCCTGGGGCAGGGAGAACTAGGAATTAGAGACTGTCATAGGAATAATTCTGGGACAACTCCCTGAAAAGGGAGTAGAAGGGTTTGAGCACAGACCTGTCTGTGTTGGCCTCACTTCCAGCTGCCTTTCAATATTTCTCTAAATGCTGCTCTTACCTTGTTCTTGCTGACTTCATAGTTGGAACAACTTCCTCTGGTGTTTGAATGTTTGATCCCTATTCCAGCATTCCAGGGCTTTCACTCTTTGGGTGTTCCTGACCACTCTTGTGCTGCCTTCTGTCAGGAATGACAGGAGTGTCTCCCTTGGCTTTGGAAGCTCTAGAAATGGAGTTTGCCTTGATCTCCACAGGGTTTTAGAGGACTGGAATTCTGCTTTGGAGGGAGGGTCCCTTCATGCCTTAATTTGGGATGTTTTAACTTGTATTTCCTGGCACATCTTGGCTTTTTTAATTTGTGCATCTCGTTTTTGTGGCCTTTATTCCATTGTGTATTTAATGTATGTTACCTGCCTGACCATAACTTACTGAAATCACTGTTTTTGCAGACAACACCTGTAACAGGGCATGCTTTATGTTTTCCTGGGATACAGGCCTTTTCCCTCAGTTTTTACCTGATGTACAGAACCTTGTAGCTGCTGGATTTTACACTGTTACATTAGCGTGCCACTACAATAAAGGAACAGAGAAACCCATGCCTGGATCTCGTTGCCTAATTAAGCTTTTCAAGTAAGAAAAGTAGATTTTCTGTCAAGAAAATAATAGAATTCCTCTTTGGGAATGAGCCAGTTCATTAGGAGTGGAGTCTGATCAGCTGTCAGATGGTCTGTGATACTTCCAGGCTCTGAAAGACTCTGCTGAACTGTGTTACAATGCAAGCACAATGACCTCTCTGTGCTGCTGTGCTGATGGGAGGATGTCTCATGATTGGTTACATCCAGCAGATGCCACATGCCATTTCCAGTGGGATTCCAGGTTTTGAGGTTCTTTGCTAAACTCCTTCAGTGGGCACTGACCATTAGACTGGACCTGTGAGCTGAGCTCCTTTCTGTGTCCTGGAAATGGCCTTGGTCAAACTGAGCCTCGAGCCCACGTGTGGTGTGACTCAGTTGGTGCTTGTGGCTACAAAAATACTATCAAATAACCCTAAAAACCCCTTTTAAGTAAATTAAATTACTTGTATCAGTGGTGCCACCACTTCCATTTACCCAAGAAAACAAACCCTAAGCTCTTTGTAAGTACAGCTGAGGTGTTTGCTGAAGAAATGGGGGGTTTGGTTCCAGCAGGGTGGCTGGATCAAGGCAGCTTTGCCAATTAACTGGTTAAAAACATCCACATCTCTCCTAACAAATGGCCAATTTGCTCCTGCTCCTGCTCATTATTTGTCCTTCTGACAAATCATTCCTTCCCTCCTCGTTTTTGATGTGCCAAGCTCCGAGTGCCTGAGTAGTAGCACATGGAGAACTGATTGGATAATCAAATAGTCTTCAAAGATCCTGCGGAATAACTTGGGGGCCTGAGGAGAGTTAATGTTCGTGGGCCAGGCTGATAACAGCGCTTGGCATTTGGGAAGTGCTTTGAAGATATAAAGCACTCTGGGAACACACCCTAACGCCGGGGTGGTGTTTTCTCAGGAATACGAATGGAAAAACAGTTGCAGAATTAACTCCCGTGGATTCATTTGCAAGAGAGTCAAGTATGTGGTCGGCTTGGAATAGGGCAGTTCAGTGCCTGCCACCCCACTGCCTCTGGATCCTGGCATTTCCAGGTTCTTAGCTCTGAGTCTATTAAGAAATCCCCTTTTGGAAGAATTGGAACAAGATAACTCGGTCCCATTCTTGTGAGAGCTCATGGAAATGTCTGTGCATGAGGTTAATACCCGTGGTGGGATTCTTGGGGCCAGGAATTGGACTTGATCCATGTGGGTCCCTTCCAACTCAGGAGATTCTGGTTCTAGCTCATTTATTTGCCTTGAGGAGCTTGGAGCACTGGAGAAGTAAATCCCTTGATGAATGATTTTACTCACCCAAATATAGAACTGAACTTGAGCATTACAAAACACCTGAAGCAAACCTTCTGTTTCAATCCCAATCCTGTCTGCTGGATCCTGATGTAACAAGGCTGGCACAGAGATAATCCCATATGTTGTAAGTACCTGTTCCTTCTGATTTCATGGTCCTGGGAACATTTTACCTGGGATAAGCCATGAAATGCAGTAACAAAAATTGCTTCTAATGTTAAGTTGGTAAAGAAAGTCTTTTGGGGTTAGAGAAAAACTGTGACAAATGTTTTGTTGTTTAATTAATTGTCAGAGTCTTTTCAATCTCTTCAGGATCCCATTTCTCATTGAAAACTGGGAGAACGTGCTCGGTGCCAAGGTAATTTTTGCCTTTGCTCTCTTCCTAAATGTGGATGTTTACACAAAAGTCGGCAGCAGATTTTTGGGCCCCTGAGCAGCCACTAGATGTCAGGTTCGGCTCAGTGCTCCAAGGATTAGGCTGGTTGGGATTCCTGGCATGGCTGGAAGCGGTCATAATGGCAATGACCAGTGCGAGGGACCTTAAAATGTAACTGAAATGTGCCCTTTTTCCCCAGAACGCTGACCTCACATTTCTCTGAAGTTCTCTTGGAGAAAACCTTCCATCCCACCTACTGCCCGCGGTCCGGCTCCTACTGAGGGTGGTCCAGGAGGATGGACAACGACCTTGGGGTTTGGAGCTTGGCCACGACTCCCTGTGTGACACCCCGTGCGGAGAAGCAGCTCCTCAGAGGTACCACCTCCACTCTCAGTGGGAATGTTCGTTTTTGGGGATCAGAGCTTCCAGGCTGCAGCCTCTGAGCTCCTCTCCTGTCCCACCCGGGCAAGAGGGAGTGTGAATTTGCTGAAGCATGGGCTCCTTAGGCATTATTGTGGGACCCAAGTGTATCCTCAGATGCAAAACCTCTGCCTTCAGTGAGGCAGACGTTGCCCTTTGTGCCTGCACGCCTGCCAGATTGGTGAATTATTTTATATTTTTGTTTTGCAAACAAGCATTTTTGGTGGCTTTGGCACGTGTCAGATGTCAGATGGGTGCATTATTTCTTTTGCAGATGAGCCTTTTTGGCGATTTTGGTGTCCGACACGAGGGGCCGATTCCCGCAGCGCCTCTGCAGAGGTGCAGGTGATGCAGCACCGGGGCCTCGCCCTGTGGGACAAAGAGCGGCGCAGGATGGGGCTGGGGGAGCTGGGAGACGCAGGATCTGCGGGTTTAGACGCACACAGGGATCTATTCTCCTTTATAGGAACACGGCCCGTCCCTATAGGGGCACAGCGCCCATGCGGGGTGGAGAAGGTATGGTACCGCACCCCCCCTGCGGGCAGCGAGCAGCGCCGTGCCCCGGGGCCGGGGACGGAGGTGCGGCGTGGCCGCTCGGCCCCTTCTGTCCCCTCTCGGGGCGCGGGGAAGGTCGGAGGGGCCGGGCCGAGCGAGGCGCGCCGCTGACCGGCGGGGACGAGCGGGC
>VZRJ01013662.1:244236-324927 GCA_013397565.1 Ptilonorhynchus violaceus | reverse complement strand
ACCCCCACGGGCGTGCTGCGGGAGGCCGGCTCGCCGGGGCTGTCGCTCGTGGTGTGGGCCGTGTGCGGCGCCTTCTCTATCGTGGGCGCGCTGTGCTACGCCGAGCTGGGCACCACCATCACCAAGTCCGGCGGGGACTACGCCTACATGCTGGAGGTGTACGGCTCCCTGCCCGCCTTCCTCAAGCTCTGGATAGAGCTGCTCATCATCCGGCCCTCCTCGCAGTACATCGTGGCTCTGGTCTTCGCCACGTACCTGCTCAAGCCCATCTTCCCCACCTGCCCCGTGCCCGACGAGGCGGCCAAGCTGGTGGCCTGTCTGTGTGTCCGTAAGTACCCGCTCGTGGCTTGGGAGCGGCAGAGAGGAGGTGGAGGTGGGATACCGGGGAGGAATCCTGCCCTGGGAGGGTGGGGAGGCCCTGGCGCAGGTTGCCCAGAGAAGCTGTGGATGCTCCATCCCTGGAAGTGTCCAAGACCGGGTTGGACGGGGCTTGGAGCACCCTGGGATCTAGTGGAAGGCGTCCCTGCCCGTGGGACGAGATGAGCTTTAAATTCTCTTCCTCCCCCAGTCATTCAGTGATTCAATGACGCTCTCCAGGTCCCTGCTGTCTTGCTCCACGTGGTTCCTCTCTCACCGTCACCTTCCTCAGAATATCTGCACCATCCCTCCTGCGCTGTGCTGGCCGCATGCTGGGGGTTTTTTTGGGGGCTATTTTGAATAGTCACGGTAGAAAATGTGGCCCCATCCCGAATAAATTAAGCTAAACATTCCCCAAATGCCAGCTGTGGGCTAGTGAGCCTCTCTGATTCCCGGCAGCGCAGCGAGCAGCGTGTGAAAAATGCAGCGTGCAGTTTTCCTGGGAACTGGAATAGGATTTCTTGTGCTTTCCCACAGCACTGGGCTGGGCAGGGTAAAATCCCCCTTGTGCTGGGTGGGGATGGGTGTTGATGTGCACACTTGGGCGAGGATAACGAGCATTTGGGAAATTATCTCTCACCAGCAACTGGTGCTGAACGTGGCTTTTGCTGAGCTGGTTTCAGCACCAGTTGTGAGAGGAGGTGTTCCCTGGCCGTGTGTGCACTGATACCGTGCTCAAAACGTGTTTTTTGGTTTGTTTTTTTTTTTTGCTAGCAAACAATCTGTCTCATGAGGCGTCTTGCAGAGAAGTTCAGTCACGGTGGGATGAATGGAGGGCCAGTGATGGCAGCGTGGGCACTCAGATCTCTGCCTGGGCACTCAGATCTCTCTCCTGGTGCAGTTTTTTGTCACCTCTCTGGTATTTTGGGGTCTGCAGTTTTGCCACTCAAATCCTATTTTCCGTTCCTTTGGTGACTGCAAAGTCACTCCATCCAAATTCCCCGAGCTTTAAATACCAGGACCGTGTTCTGCCTTTCCCTCCTCGTTTCCCATTCCATCTGTTCTGCTCCACTGGTGATTCTCATGCCTTTATAAAGGTGTTTATTGGGAGAGGATGTAATTTTGTGAGGGCTTTATAAAGCATTTATCCACTATACCGAATTACAGCCAGGTGATCTTTGTATTTTTGGATTTTGAGTGATGAAGAGGAGGCTGCTCGTTCCCGCTGCCCTTTCCAAGGGGATTGTGTGAGATTCCTTCCACCCCTAAGGATCTCAGGCATCCCAAAGCTGCAGCACATGGTCGTTATGGGAAGATATATTGTCTGGAAATGTCTTCCTACCCAAACTGACTGAGCCTTTGGGAGGTAAATTACATGGCTAATTATGAGATTAATAACAGGCACGGCAGTGGATTGTGCAAGATTGAAACTTCTCTGTCCCCAGCTAAATTTTTAGGATCATAAAGGTACCTAGGCAGGCATGTGGATTTCCATCCAAGTTTTTTACACTCTGGAGGGGGTGTATGAAGGAAAAAGTCATTTAACTAGGCAAGCTGTAACATGGTTAGGGAATGGTCCTGCTGATGGGTGTCCTGCCTTTTGGAAATGTGATTTTAGAGCTTTCCTGCCAGTCTGCACTGTGGTTTCCTCAGGGACACACAGGAGAGGGGCACGGATGCACATGGTATCCGTGTTCCTTGATGAAAACCCAAGGAATCAGGGCATTGTTTAGGTGGGTTTTCTTGCTTCCTTATGGCAAAGTTTTGCTGTGCAAGCACAGATTGGAGCTGGCAGATCCTTTGAGAATGTGTTTCTAATCAGAAGTAACTTTCCATCTGCGGGATCATTCCCAAAACTGGTCTCTGTTCCCATTTTATGGATCAAAACCCAGTGCAGGGGCTGAACAGCCTTGCCCACGTTGGGATCTGTTCACTGACAGGGAGATTTGCAGCATGGAACTCCTGGAACCAGGTCTCATTCCCGTTTATGCTCCAAATAAGTGTCTCCAGCTTTCCTTTGGTAGCAATTAGGAGTTTCCCTGCAGCAGAGTTTGTTCTTGAACCTTTATCTTGCAAAGCCAAGGAGAGAGTTCAGACTTCTCCAAATCTCCATCATTTCCATGTGTTTTTCCTTCAAACTTTACTCCCCCCTGCCCCGCTGGCTCTCTTTTTGTTTATGCTTTGGGTTACATTTGGGGTTGTCTCCTTTGCTCCAGAAGGTTTGTTCATCCTGCATCGCCTTCAGCAAGGCAGCTTTCGGGAACTTTGATTTTTTGGAACTTTGATTTTTGGAATGAGCTTTTTCATCTCCCCCGTGCCAAAACCACATCATGGACCGGGAACAATAAATGAAGTAAATCTGCTCCAAGGGCTCGGGGAGTCACACAACACTTGTGTGGACTAACAAACAGCTTTGTTCCATGGTAACATAAACTGCCCAGGGAGAGACTTTTTATTCTTTTCAAAAGCTCTAGAGTAGAAAAAATGACCTATTTGTGCATAGGCTGTAGCACATACATTAATGAGTTACCTCAAAAGGAGGAGAAAAGCAGTTTGGGAAGCAAGAGAGGAATTTGGGACCCGGGGCTGGAATACAGTAGCCAAAATCCAGCCTTGCAGAACAGTCCCAGCTCTATTCCTTGCAAAGTTTGTATCTCCACGTGAAGTGCACTTGGCTGGTTTGTAGTAACAGGAGAAATAACAAAAGTTATTTGTTTCCACTTTGCTGCTGTTGAACAGTTGAATAAATAACGTGTTGTTCAGTATTTGCCACCGTGAATTTCAGAGACTGAATTAAGGCATTAAAAGAATCTAAATCACAGGCTTGAATGAAAGGAAAAAAAATGGTTGGAATAGGGAATTTTGTTGCCCCGAAGGTGCTGAGGAAAACAAGGTGGGTGGTAAGGAGAATTTAACTGCAAATAGGTATTTTGTGCTCTGAAGATTGTAATCTGCACACAGTTGGTATGCAGGGCTTCTTTCATGAGGCACCATGAATGCTTGTGGTGTTTGCCAAGTAAAGGGTGGGAATTCACTCCAGGGAAGTGTTCCCGTAGCGGGATGGGGTCAGGCTGCTCATCCTTAGCCTGGCTCATTTTAGGTTCACCAAAAGTTTGGCTGGAGGCTTTTCAGGCTGCAGGTTATTTGGGTGATTCACAAACTGCAGCAATCTTATTTTACCTGTGAGGTTGGATGGCTGATACTTTGATAAATCAGAACAGCAAATGCCAGGGGACAGCACCACAAAGTCCATCCAAGTGTTTGCAACAGAAAAATTTGGAGTTTGGGAAACGGAGTTTGTGCATTTGTGTGAAAACCCAGCAGTAATTTGAATTCTCTCACAGCTGATCTCATCTAAACCAGTTTTACTCCTATAGTGGAGGGGCAGTCATTGGGTCCTGACTTTGCATATTTGATTTGATACATTGCAGTGTCAATATTGCACATGGCCAGGAATTAAACTGCTGTGGGTCCTGTGCTCTGTCTCAGGTGGCAGTGGGTCAGGTTGTCTTTCACGTCCTGCTGCCACTTGTGTGAACATTCCTTCCTTCAATTCAAGCTGATAAATCAAACAAAAGTCATTGAGAATCACGGGGCACAGCCCAGCACACCCCGTGTGTTCCAGAGGTGGCTCAGGGATGGAAAGTTTTTAATTGCCCTATTAAAGATATCGTGGCTATTCCTCATTTCCCCCGTTAATTTGCAGTTTGCTACTTGCACAGAAGCACCTTCCCATAGAAGTACTTTGAGGTGTTGGAGCTGTGGTCCAGGAAATGAATTCCCTGTAGATCAGGGAGACGAGGGATGAAACTGCTTCCAGCCCTGCTTGGTGTTCCACAAATGCCTGAGCTGTTCATCCTACACATCCTTCCAGCCTGAGTGCCACACACAGCTTGGTCTATAAATCACTGATTTCCTGACAATATCAGCTACTCCACAGTGGAAAACGAGGGTTGGACTCGATAATCCTCGTGGATCCCTTCCAGCTCAGGATATTCCTGTGCATGTAATTTCATTCTCGATCCTCAATGTCAAATCAGTTTGCTAGTTTGCTTCTGAATTCTTCCCTGTGTTAATTCTGTATGCAAATCTGGCACTAGTAACCCCAGCACAGCAATATCTGCTACTCCCAGAGCCAGGGGATTTTAATCTTCCTCAGAATTTATTTAGACTTCCTTCACTGCTCCTGAAATACTGTGTCGGGCGCTCCTCCTGCAAGCGCGGAATTCCAGGGGAATGATGGCCAAGTCCTCATTTGTGTCTCTTGTTTTGAGCAGCCAGGGCAGAGCAGAGTCATGTGTGACAGCACTGGGGGTGTGGAGGTGCCTGACACTCCTCTGAGCAACCTGGGCCCGGGGGGAGGGCGAGGAGTCTCACCCGGGGTACAGACACGTGCCCTGAGCTGTGCCGAGCTCCAGCCCTGTCCAGAAGGGAATATCCAGGGTCAGCATTTCCCTCAGAAATCACACATGGGAAGCAGGCATGTCTTTCTTTTACTTCCAAGCTGCCAAGCTCAGCTCTTTGAGCAGGTGGGCGCAGGGAAGAGGTGGATTTTCACCCCATCAGGATTGATCTGGTGAGCAAGGCAAGCACAGCATCCACCCAGGGCCTGCCTGTCCACGAGGGGTTTATTCTGCAGCGTTGCTGCTTTTAATTAATCTGCCAGGACAAGCCGGGTGTGAAGCTTTGAAGATTTATTTTTCTCCTCCAGAAAGGTGGATTAAGGGACTAAAGCTCCATCAGCAAATAGCCCTTGCTGGATTGGAGTGGAAGGAAGGGGTCTGTGCGATCCCTGCGGGGTGGCAAAGGCTGCAGGGCTGAGGTTGCTTTTTTAATCTGTGTTTAATTAGAGCAGCCTTAATGAAAACAGGCTCTGACACTTGCAGGACTCTGCTGAAATCAATGAGGGCTTGGAGGGCTCTTCAAACACAGTGAGCAAGCACTGCAGCTCCAGTAGCCCTCTCTTGGCTCCCACAACAATTATCCCATTACATTTTATTGTATTTGAATGATTCCCGTTATCACGGAGATCCTGCAGAGTCTTTCTCCTCTGGCATGAGCAAATTGGGAAGGTTTTTGTGGAAAGCCCCTCCGTGCTCAGCCTCATTCAGAGCAGCATCACTTGTCTTGAGTATTCCAAGAGTGTCATAGCCCCGGTGGCAGAGGTGGCCAGGAGGTCCAATCCAAGGGACGGGAAAGCCATTTTTTCCAGCCAGGATGCAGAGCTGAGTTCTGTGCACATCCAGTATCAGCAAGGAATTCTCCGTTAGGGAGATACTTCTGTGAGGTGAGTGTGAAGGAAATGTTTAGCTTGGGATAATTAATTTGCTGGGGGTGGAAGAAATATGGAAAACCTTTCTCCCTGTCTTTGCTCTATTTTGTTTGTCTTCCCATGGTAAAATGTCCTGTTTGTGGAATTGCTGTGTCATGTCCTCTGGAAACCTTGGCAGTACATCACAACCTTCTTCCTAAGGAGACTCCTACCTCTAGGAAGGAGCCACCTCTCCCAACGCTGAGGAATTCTTTGTAGTTTTCCTGTGTCACACAGAGTGTCCTGTGTTATTATGGGATGTTGGCACCACAGGGATGAGGGTGTTACAGAGACTTGACACATTCAGGGTGTCTGGGGCTGCTTGTTGGGGCATCCAGAGCTCGTGGTCTGGGGGTGGATTTGGAGATGATCCCTTTTCCTTAGCTCCTTGGTAGGGCAGGAGTTTGCCCTGCTCCTTGCCCTCTCCTTTCACCTGCCCTTTGTTGATGCACCCATTCCCTGATCCCTGTTTTGGGAAGAGAAGTAAAAGGGAATCAGAAAGCGTTGCCAGGTATGTTGATGATTATAAGTAGATTTTAGTATATAGAATATACACAGACACATTTGCTCTGGGGCCAAGTGCTTTCCAACAGCCTCGTGTGCCCCCAGGCCTTTCCCTTTCCCCAGCTCTTTGCCCTGGGTGTTGAGTTTCTCCAGGGATTTGTCCTTCAGGAAATATCTGCAAAGTTTTTCCCTCTGCTTTTTCCCTTCCCCGCCTTGCAGGGCACGAAAGTCTTCAATCAATACCTGTCAAGTTGAAATTTCCTGAACCACTTTCTGCCCGTGACCTTGTCTGTCTCGTGTTGGACTGTGCTGGTAGAAACATGTCAGACTTTTGGGAGACACTGTGGCATCCCAGCCACTGGAATATAAAATTGGTGGGGGTTTTTTGCCTTGGTGAGTTGATTTTCCCACGGGTTTAAACGGCTGGAGTCAGTATAACTTAATTCTGTGTTTGTCCTATGTGGGGTAACTGTTTTTCAACCTCTGCTGAGCTTAGGCAGCAATTCCCTGAAGCCCATGGAGTGTTCTGTGCCTGTTCCATGTGCTCTGCCATTCCTGGGCTTTGTTGCTTGGTGGCCACAGGCTCAGCTTGTCTTATCTCTGCCTTAAACCTGCTCTTATCAAGGTTGGTGGAAAAGAAAATTGTTTGTGTGTCATGTGCCCTCCATGAGGAGTGAAAGGAGCAGCCTTTGCTGTGGAATGGGGAAGGGAGAGGAGCTGGAACTGTTCTGGGAGGAATTGTGAGAGAAAACCATCATCACCCAGTGGCAGATGGTAGATGGGAGCATCATCTTACAATGGCAAGGGCCAGGCACTTTGGAAATGTGAGTTACAAGCAGAGTCATGCACGATAGAACAGTTTCTATTCCTTGTTTTCCTGGCAGGGAAGCTGATGCAGGGGATTTCCCTTCGTTTTCCCCCTGTTTTCCACAGGTTCCCAACCTACTATGCATTTTCACTGGGTCCTGTAATACCACAAGTAGGAATCCATGGGGAATTAAGAGCAAGTTATTGAGTTCAGTCCTTTAAAGGCAGCCATTCCACACATTTATCCGTGTTCCGGAGCTGTACATGGAATTACAGAGGCAGCACCACAAGTCAGGCCCAGGGAATCCTCCAGGAGGTGAGACAAGGGACAAAGGGACATTGTGCAAGGCTCCCAAGGTGTGTGACCCCCCAGGCAGCACAAACGCAGCCGTGCCAGTGCCTCAGGAATTCCTGTTCCATTCCAGTTGCACCCAAGGAGCTGCTGGGGATCTTGGGTTGAGCAAGCTCCTGTCAGCCCCAGCCAGTTCCACATGGGGCTGGAACTGGATCCTTTTCCCTGGGAGTGAGGATGAGGCAGGCACAGCTGTGGCACTGCTTGTTTGATTCTTTTCCCAGCGGAGCCTCCCTGAGCACTCTTCACTCCATCCCCGATCCACGGCCACGCTCCGTTATCCCGGGAAAGCTGCAGCCACGCCTCCTTCTGTAGGGATCTTGCAGGGCTGTTGCATCAGCAGTGCCAGGCCCAGCTTTACCTGTCAGGCTCCATTCCCACTGTTTGCTCTGGCAGAAGCACAGCTCTCCCCCATCCTGCCTTTCCCCTGGAGACACAGGAGCTGTTGTTCCGTGCATTTATGGTTTGTCATGTTCTAGGTGGGACCGACCCATTTCTGTGTCTGCTGGGCAGGCGTTTATTCCTGTTGTCATCTAGGAATTGTGCCTGGGAGGGAACTTGGGAGGCGACTTCAAAGGAAAACGGCCGTAAAACGTGAATTGTGGGGGGTAAAGTCCTGGGTCTGGTGTTGCATTAATCAGTTTCTCCTTGTTCCTATCAGGAATGGGGAATTCCCTGGCCGTGCAGGTGGGTGCCAGTGGAGCAGGTTCAGTGAGATGCCTGAAGGCAGCAGGGACTGCAGGACAGAGGAAATACTGAAGTCAGACCTGCTCTTTTCTTCAGAAAGCCAAATTTCCCTTTGGGAGCCTCTGGCCTCCCCTGTGGCTTGAGCTGCCTTGGAATGAGGCTGGGCTGGAGCAGTCACTGGAGGGTGAAGGGATCAACAGCACCCGGTGAGCAAAAAACCAGGATCTCTCCTGCTTCTGCCAGAGTGATAAATAACAAATAATCCCATCCAGATTAGGTGTAAGGAAGAGATTTGTTACTGTGAGGGAGGTGAGGCCTCTGGTTCCCACAGAAGCTGTGGCTGCCCCATCCCTGGAAGTGTCCAAGGCCAGGCTGGACGGGGCTTGGAGCAACCTGGGACAGCAGAAGGATTGGAACAAGATGATCTTTAAGGTCCCTTCCAACCCAAACCAGTCTGGGATTCTACGAAAAGTCAGCCCCCCTCCATCTGCCATCCCTTCAGCTTTCTAACACTTATTATCCCAATTATGTAAAGCCTTTGGAGAGGGGCTGCTGGCTCGGCTGCGCCGTGTCGCGTCAGGTCACGCTGAAATCCCCGTTCCTAGAACGATTCCCAAGCGCGGCCCCGATGGCTCACCCCGAAGCGCCGCCTGGCCGCTGTCTGACGGGGGCCGGAGCCTTAGGAAAACAGTGCAGGAATTAGGGCAGCACGGCCCGATGTGTGTATGAGTGCCCTGATTTACGGCGTGGCCGTGCGGCTTTGCCGTGTTTTTCCTGGAGCGGTTCGCGCGAGGTGAGGGAGCGCTGCCAGGAGGATCCCGCAGCCCCTGCCTCGCGGGGCAGTGCCTCGGATCAAAGCGACCACACCTGCTGCTTGCAGAAATCCCAGCCCTCCTGACAGGCTCAGCAGCCGCTGGAATTTATCCTGGAGTTCTATGGAAAAAGCTCCCATCCTGGTTGTTGTCCGTAGGATTCTTCCTGATGGATGAGACCGGGGGTTTTGGCCGTTCCTGTGTTGAAAGTATTTAAGTGGAGTAACTCAACCGTGCTCCTTTAGGAAAGACAAATATTATTGCATAGTGGGAGAAGCAAAGCAGAGGGAATGTGACTGGAAGGGCTCTGAGTCACGACCAAGGCAGGAACTCTCAGCCCTGTTTAGTCTCTGATCCCAAAGTGTTTTCTTATTTTTCAGGAGCCTGTTTATCTGGCACTGATGGGGTTTTTGGGGCTGAACAGGGACACTTGCAATCTGTAGGATGCTTTTGCCTTTTATTTTCACCACCACCCTCCAGGGGACTCTGGACAGAACCAGAAAACATGAAAAACAGCCCAAAAAATCAGTGTGTGAGTGGGGGTGAAGCAGTCGTTGTCACAGACACAGAATGCCTAAATGGGGCAGGGAATGTCACTGTCACACCTCTCAGGGCTGTCCCCACCACAGGAGCAGCAGCAGCAGCGTGGTTTTAGATGTGTGAGCTCAGCCTTTAAATATCCCTCTGTAAACAAGGGCACAGTTATTTTTAGCCTAATCACTGGTCGAAGGGAATCCTGGATCCTCAGCTCCCTGCCCCTTAGGATCCACTGGAGGTGCTTCCAGTGGGTGAGTGGTGGGCTGTGCTGGGTGACATTCCCTGTGTTTCCCTCTCCCTCATGGCACAGACGTGGTGTAGGGTCACTTGGTCAAGCTGGATTTTCTCCTCCTGTTACCTGACCGTGTCCCTTTGCCCCGTCCCCAGAGGCAGATGTGTCCCCATCCCCCTGTGTGGTGACAGAGCTGTGACCCCACAGGCACAGGCACTGGGCTGCTCCGGGGTGTGACTGTCCCAGTCCCGTATCTCCCGGAGCAGCGGGGGCGGAGGGGCCTGGCGCAGGGACAGTGGTGTGGCACGTCTGTCACCAGCAGCCCTCGGCCCCGCTCCTGGCCAGAGCCCAGCTCGTGCTGTCCCGTGACCCCAGCATGGCTCTGCTTCCCCAAAAACAGCTCTGGGGCCTTTCAGTCTCACTCACACTCCCTAAAGGGCTTTGAGGGCACGAAACAAAATCAGTCTCCAATTCCTTGTTTACTTCTGGCTGTCACTCTTGTAGGATGTCCTGGATCATGTGCTTTCCTTCCTGAGACATCCAAATCTTTCACTGCTCCACACTTTCAATGCTTTTGTATTGAAATGGCACCAGATCCTGGAGACTGGAGGATGGGGAAGGGAGACAATGATCCTGAAAACCATCAGATCCTGGGACACTGGCACAGGTTGCCCCATCCCTGGAAGTGTCCAAGGCCAGGTTGGATGGGGCTTGGAGCAACCTGGGATAGTGCAAGGTGTCCCTGCCCATGGCAGGGGGTGGCTCTGGATCTTTAAGGTCCTTCCAACCTCAACCACTCTGTGGTTTTGGGATCAGATGCTCTGGGCTCCAAACTGGGAGTGCAGATCCAGCCCACACCCTGGGGAGAGGGGATGGGGATGTTTTGGGGAGCAGCTGTTTGGCTCTGGTCGAGGCCTTGTGCTCCACTGAAAAGGAGCTGCAGGGTCTGGGAAGGAGCCTTTGCATGAGGGCAGGGGCCTGTGGGAAAGATCCTGCAGGGAAAAGCCTCCAGCTCCAGAAGGAGGGTTGGGATCTGCTCGTCCCTGAGCTGCTGGGGAGAGCTCAGGGGCTGGCGAGGGGACAGCGAGGGGTCACTGGGCTCAAGGAGGGCATCCAACATGTGGGGCACGGTCACCCTCAGGGTGACATTTGCCTGTGTCCATAACAAGCAGCGGGCTCTGGGCAGGGGGCAGGACACCAGAATAGGAAATGATTTGTGAGGGCAGCAGAGCTTTGCCATTGTTTCCTCTGCAGCAGGTGAAGCTGGGCCAGGAGCAGCTCCGGGGCTTTGGACAAGCCCTGGTTCAGGCTGTGCCTGGCCTGGCAGGAATGTCACACTGGCAGGAGCAGGATACAGAGGAGGTGGGGGGAATATGGCAAAAAAGGGTGGGAATCAAGCTCCAGTAGTTGCATGGACCACAGGGCAACTTGTACATGAGTCAGTCCCGTTATTTCTAAAGTCTCAGAAGTGTTTTCCAATGGAGCAGTGCTATTCCATATCCCAAGGACCACGTGCACTGTTCAAACCACCTATTGCCAAAATGCAGGATGGAATTGGGAAGTGTGAGGCTGCAGAGCTTTCAGCAAGTTCCTCTTCCAGGAGGAGGCTGTGCTTGGTCACGTTTTAGCAGAAACCAAATCATTGAATCACAGAAGGGTTTGGGTGGGAAGGGATTTTAAAGATCAGCCATCAAGGATCTCATTCCACACCCTGCCACGGGCAGGGACACCTTCCACTATCCCAGGGTGCTCCAGTCTGGCCCTGGACACTTCCAGAGATGGGGCAGCCACGGCTTCTCCGGGCAACCTGCGCCGGGGCCTCCCCAGCGGAATTCCTTCCCTATATCCAATCCAAAAACCCCTTGTGGTGCGTGGTGCAGTTTGGGTGTCCCCCGGGCGCTGACGTGTGTCCCCGTGTGTCCCCTCAGTGCTGCTCACCGCCGTCAACTGCTACAGCGTCAAGGCTGCCACGCGCGTCCAGGACGCCTTCGCCGCGGCCAAGCTGCTGGCGCTGGCCCTCATCATCATCCTGGGCTTCGTGCAGCTGGCAAAGGGTGAGTGTGGCCTTTTTCTCCTCCCAGGATGGGCGGGCACAGCAGGGTGGGGGACAAAGCCCGGGAGTGCAGCCCTGAGTGTCCGAGGGCTTTACAAAGCTCTGTTCGCTCAGCGCTCGGGGGATGTTTCCAGCATGGGGTTTTGCATTTTATCCGTGACATTTCGTGTTCCTGTCGCTGTCAGGCTCCATTTCACGCCTCCAAAACCCAGCACACACCACTTAAAAGTCTTCCCCGCTTCAGCAGTCCCTGTGGCTTCTCCCTTTGGGATTGCAGGCAGTGAAAACGTTGCTGCCCTCACAGATCTCTGTGTAACGCTTGGCCTTTTGCTCACAGAGAGTTATCTGCGTGTGCAAACCACTCCCAGTCATCTTAATCCACCCACAAACTCCCCCTGCACATTTCCCTTCATCCTGTTCCAGGTATGGAATGGCTCAGTCCAGCTTTGGGTCACCCAGGGACAGCTGGGTCAGGCAGGGCTGCAGAGCCCGCCAGGAGCAGAGAGGTTGGAGCTCTCAGCTGGCACTGGCACCTGGAAAAGGAGATGAAAATGGGAAGATAAAGCAGATTTTCTGGTGGTTCTGCTGGTTTGCTTCATGCACACATAAAATCCTCTCAAACCAAGGGAGATGGTTTGCTCCAAACCCACGTGATTAACTCACAGATAAACCAAAGGGTGGCTTTTGTGCAAGCTTTGTGGGAATAAAACTTTCCTGAGGAACAGTACAGTCCTTATTAGCTAAAAGGGGATCAAATCTCCAGGGAATCCTGTCCCTGTGCTGAGGGGGGGTGTCTGTGTGTGCTCGTGGGTCTCTAATTCCTGTCTCAGCTCTGGGAGCCAGTGCTGTCTTTGCAGAATTTCTTGCTTTGTCAGAGGTTTTATTTTCTTCCAGCTCAGTGCAGACACTCAACAGGGACATTGTTTGGGGCTTATCACAAAATACACCTCCTCCCTCTGCACAGCTCCCCAGCCTGCCCTGCTGAACCTTTTCTTTCTCTCACAGGAGGAAAAGGATAAGTCACCATAAATCCCTTCTAGTTCGTTAACATTTTACCATGAAGATCTTTACAACCGGGCTTTGTTTGCAGATACAATCTTAATTTGCCTCTTCAGAATGTGCTGTTCTTTTGGCCTTTTTGGGGAGGTTGAACCTCTCTCTGCCCTGGTTCCTCAGGTGTAAATCCATGATATTTCCCTGGATTTATATCTGTAACCAATAAGGGATTTCTGCTTTGAGGACAAAAAAAATCCACCCTCCCCTCCCGTGTCCCAGGAATTCTTTTATTTCCATTGAAGTTTATTGTAGTTTCAGGTGTCTGTGGCTCTGCAGAGGCACAGCCATGACCTTGCAGGGCAGGGAGTTCCATGGGATTTATTTTCCTGCTCAAGCACCTGGCAGGGAGGAAGGTGGGGAGGTCAAAAGCAGTTCTTGGATGGTGACACCTGTAAACAAAGACCTTTTCTCCCTGTCTGAGCACCCACCATAAAAGCTGGATCAGAGAGGGATCCCTGGGATCCACAGCAGATCCTGCTTTACACCTTGTCCCAAGTGACATATTCCTGCTTGTCCAGGCTCCTGTGCTCCAGCTGGGATTCCGCCTGGGCTCTAGCATGGATTTCATTAATCTCCTTGGGGAAGTTCCAGGCTTTCTGCTAAATCCTTAAGAATGTTCAAGCTCCTTTCCTGAGCCCTTCCTCAGCTCCCACCTGCAGTTTGCACCTTGCTCCCTCTTCCTTTAAATCATTCCAGGTGACTCCATGCTTTTAGCAGGGATACACCAGGAGATTGTCATTTTTCTCCTTTATTTCTTCAAGGAAAGCACAAAACCTCCCCATTTTCAGTGACAATGGGAAAACCCTGCCCTGTCCTGCAGCTTTGTCCCACACAGAGCCACATTTCCATGCCCCTGTGTTCTGTACCCATTCCAGTGTTTTTTCTGGACAAAGAGGGCTCTTCCCACCAGCAGCTGGGTGAATCCCCCCGAGCTGGCAGCTGGTTTTGGGGTGAAATGTGCTCCCAGCTGGTTTGTCCTGGGCTGCTGTTTGGGGGGGGATGGGGTTGTGTGTGTTCCCATGGTGTTCTGGACAATGAACTGGTTTTACTGGTTCCTGTCCCACTGCTGCTTTGTGTTCCCAGTCTCCATAAACAGACCAGAGGAGCAACACCACATTTTTTGCTCAAATGTGGAAATTTCTGTGCCTCCACAGAAATCCCTCTCCCTGCATTGACCTCCTGCCTCCTGCCTTCGGCTTTTGGCTTTTTCTCTTTTTATCCTTTCCTTGGCCCTTTTCCTGATTTTCAGAGGAGCAGGGATGTCTCCAGACAAAGGACTCTGTGGCAATTTTGCCCCACAGGAAAGAGCATTTTCCCTGTGATCTCCTTGTCAGCAGCTGTTTCCCATCACTCCCTTCATTCCCTTTCCAAAGGAGGATGGAAGTTGGTTTCCTACTCAGCCTTTCAAGTGCTTGGAAGTTGACTCGGTGGCACTGACCCACTTGGGATGAAATTATTTTATTAATATACAGAAGTTACATTTCAAAGGACTTTGTGGGGCTGGAGATGTGTGGTTTGAAAAGTCCTGGACTTGGGGATTGGTGTGTAAAACCTTTGTGTATGGCCCCAGTTTACAGCCTGTCAATAATAGAAATAAATAAATAACTTATTTAAATAACTTACTTATAGAAATAACTTAAATAATAGAAATAATTTATAATATAGACAGAATCAGGGTTTTTCCACTCCAGTATTATAAAAACAAGGCTTATTTTGGTTCTCTTATTTTTCCAGCTCTCTCAGTTTGCTTTCTGTCCAGCCAGCCCTGGGTAATTTTTGGCCATATTCCTGACCTGGGGAGTGGGATATCTGGGGCTGGACCATGGAGGTGGTTTGGTCAGCAGGATTGAGGGATGTTTTATGTCCTCTCCATACCTGCACCTTAAAAACTTCCCTTAAAAACTGAGGTGTGAAATGCTAAAAAATCTGGGTATTTCTTAAGGACACCCTCATGCCATTTACAGGTGAGGAAGTTCAGGAAAGGTTTTGATGTCAAAAAATTCTAAGAAAACCATATCACAGCCAGGTTACAGATGTATTTTTGCCTTTTGATGGTGCTTCAAGGTTTCTGGAGTGTTTATCTGTAGGGAAGTGCAGCCCTTGCTGTGATTCCTCACCAGCAGCTCTGCTTAAAAACCTGAAATTTGGCCTTTGGGACTTGGGGAAATAGAATTTAACACTCCTTTAATTGAATCATTTTGATTGGATTTATTGCGCCTTTATTTATTGTCCCTTTTCCTTTCCATGGCTGACTCCTGGCGTAGAATTCCTCGTCTGTGGTGCCTCCAGCCCCTCTTGGGTGGCAGCAGCATTTTTCTCCCTGACTCCTTTCCTTGGGCTGCACCTGCCAGAGGAGCAGGGGGTGAGTTAAGGACAGAGCAGGCAGGTCCAGCTCCACGTGTTTGCCATGGAGAGCTCAGACTGGGCAGGAGGTTTGGGTTTAATTTGGGCTTTTTTTTCATAGAATCATGAAATTGTTTGGGAGGGACCTTAAAGCTCATCCAAATCCACCCCCTGCCATGGGCAGGGACACCTTGCACTATCCCAGGCTGCTCCAAGCCCTGTCCAACCTGGCCTTGGACACTTCCAGGGATGAGGCAGCCCCAGCTTTTTTGGACACCCCACTCCAGGGTCTCTCCATGGACCATCCCAGGCAGCTCTGCCACCCCCACCCTGATACCGTTTCTCAAAAGCTGCTCAGAGGTGATGTTGTGACTGGAAATTCTGCACTCTCCTGGAAGGGTCCTGAAAGTACCAGAAGGAAGATTCAGACCTTCAGAGTGCTGAGTTTGGCTCTTAAAAATGCCATTTTTAGTAGTCCAGGTGCAAGACGACGTCTGGGTGCCGTGGGTTTGAGATATCTGGGTGCTGCTTTCATTTATCAAAACCCTTTTGCTAAAAAACCCAAACCCTTTGTGTCTTTCTCCCTGAGAGTTATTTTGGTGGTTCCCAGGGCAAATATTTTTCCCTGCCTTTTTTTGGTGAAGAATTCCATGATTAAGAAAGAGGGAAGGAAACTTTACTCCCTCTTCATTTCCTGCCAGATTTTCTTCTCTGCTGCCAGTGGCAATGCCATTGAATGTCCCAAAAAAACCCCTTGGAGCAGCCCTGGAGTGGGACCCAAGGGTGGGGTAGGGCTGCTCCAGAGGGGCCTGGCAGGAAAATGGGATTTCAGGGATTAAAATCTCAGGCTCAGTGACAGATACTGAGGTTAAACAAGAGTGGTCATTGTCCCAATTCCCTGGAGAATTCCCAGCAGACCCCACCTGCAGAGCTGCCCCCAGCCCTGGGCCCAGCATGGGAAGGACGTGGAGCTGCTGGAGAGAGCCCAGAGGAGGCACCAGGATGAGCAGAGGGATGGAGCAGCTCTGCTGGGAGGAAAGGCTGGGAAAGCTGGGATTGCTCAGCCTGGAGAAGCTTCAGGGGGATCTTATTGCAGCTTTCCAGTGCCTGAAGGAGCCAACAAGAAACATGGAGAGGGACTATTTACAAGGGATGGAGGGACAGGACACAGGGAATGGCTTCCCACTGCCAGAGGGCAGGGATAGATGGGATACTGGGAAGGAATTCCTCCCTGTGAGGGTGGGCAGGCCCTAGCACAGGTTGCCCAGAGAAGCTGTGGCTGCTCCATCCCTGGAAGTGTCCAAGACCAGGCTGGACGGGGCTTGGAGCAGCCTGGGATAGTGGAAGGTGTCCCTGCCTGTGGCAGGGGGTGGCACTGGATGGGCTTTGAGGTCCATTCCCACTCAAACCGTCCCAGGATTCCATGGTCAGCCAAGGGCCTGGCTCCTGGGCACAGCCTGGGCCACGAAGCTGGAGCTGTGAGAGGAGTTTGGAGCCCAGAGCAGGTGGATGTTCCCTGCCCATCCCGTGCCTGATTCCCACCGTGGATCCCCCCTGGCAGCGGGAGCCAGATCCGATGGACAGGGAGCATCCCTCCCGGTGTGTCCCTGCTGAGGCACAGAAGGATTGCAGGGAAAACACCCCCTGCAGCCACCCCTGCTGCTGCCTGTCCCGCTGGCATCCCAAATGCCACCTCCAGGACGTGCTTTTCCAGCGGGGAGCTCTGCAGGGATGCTCCCGCGCTTCCCTCCCTCACCCTCCCATTCCCAGAGCGTGGCAGCAGGGCCAGGGAAGCTGGGAAAGCTGGGAAAGCTGGGAAAGCTGCCAGCCCCCTGCCCCTTAAACCCCACAGCCTCCTGCAGCAGATTAACCAGGCATCAAACGCTGCGGGGCTGATCCAGCACAATTGTGTTTATGGGCCTCTCGCTCCATAATCCTGGAGTTCTCTCCAGCCGGAGGGGATGGAGCTGCCTGCTCCTGCCCTGCCCTGGGCGAGCAGAGCTCTGGTTCTGCTCACACAACTTCCTTGCCCTGTCTGTCCAGAAAAATTTTGGCAATTGCAGATTCAAGGGCAGAGTTCGGCCTGTTTGGGCTTTTGCTTCAGACAAGTGCAGAGCTGCTGTCCAAAAATAAATCAAATAACAGCAGAAAAACCCAAACCAAGCAAACAACCAAACTAAAAAACCAGCAGCCCAAAACACAGAAGCCGTGGGGCAGTGACCTGCACTGCCTGTTTTGATAACTCTGACCTCGCAGCTTGGCCTGCAGGGATGTTGAGAGCTGTTGGTTGTTTAATATTGAGTTTTAAGGATGGTCAGAGCTGTTGTTTGTTTAATGTTGAGTTTTAAGGATGGTGGGAGCTGTTGGTTGTTGTTCACTGAGGAGGGAGGCTCAGCACTGCCTGAACTCCTCAGAGTGGGAATGTGCCTGGACATCCCCAAAGCTGTTTTAGCCAAGGAGTTGTGGATTGTAGCGTGCTCATTTTGGGGATCCTGCATGAAAATCCAGGTGCTGGATCAAGGTGGAGGCTGAGGGGACACCTGGGGTGTGGCACAGGGGACCCTGCTCAGCCCTGAGTGGGTTTTAAGGCAGCTGACCCAGGAGGCTCCATTGGCTGCTCGTTTTTTCCAAGTGCAGCCATCCCAGCGATGCAGACGGATTTAATGGAGAGCAAGTAATGCTTTGGAATTTGTTCCTTTGCCTCTCTGTCTCCCTCCAGTCTCTGGTGGCAGCAGGAGCCTTGTTATGCCAGAGGTGTATCCATGCAGTTGTTATCTCCATGGCTGTGTGCACACATGGACTTCTCCTGGCACTTTAGATCCGTCCTTTCCCACAGCCTCCCACTGCTGGGTTGGGATGAGTGCTGCCTGGAGGGACAGGCAGGAGGATCTGCCCTCCCCAAATATCCCTGCACATCCAGCTGGGTGGCTCCATTAGCCCCTCCAGTGGCTCATTCCTGTTGGTCATCCTCCATCCCAGGTTTTCATGGATGTGGATTGAACCTCTTGTGCAGACATTAAAAGGAAAAACAAACTTATGGAAGTGGCTGGAAACCCAGTGGGTGGTTTATTCAGGATTTGCACCTTGCTGTTCCTCTGCCTGGATGGGGATACACAGGGGGGCATTTAGGAAATGCCTTTTCCACATTGTTCCAAGGATCAAAGGGACCAATTTGTCCATGCAGGGTCCCTGGAGAGGCCTCACTCCAGAGCTCCTGACGTTGCCTCCGGCTCTGCTGCCTTATTTCCCATCAGCAAATGTTCTGCCAGCACAGAGGCTGTGAAAATCAGGAGGTGTTTGCTCAGGAGGAGGAAGGGAAAGGTTTTTTGGTGGCTCAGCGGGATGCAGATGAGGTGGGAAAGGTACAACACTTGAGTAGGAAGGGGCACAGCCTGTCCACAGCCGGGACGTGACCCGGGGGCTGCGGCTCCTCCTTGGATGCCCTCCCTGCTCCAGGGTCACAGCCCACAAACACCTCTGCTGCAGAGCCACTTCAGAGGCTGCTGCTCAGGGCTGCCTGGAGCTGGGCTGGCTCCAGACAGGAGCATCCCCACAGGAACATCCAGAAAGGAGCAGCCAGAGAGGAGCAACCAAGCAGCTCCTGTGGGTACCGACCTGTGCTTCCCAGGAGCTCTTGAGTCCCCAGGGATGCTCTCCTAACCCTGGCCCCTGCCTCTCTCTTGCTTTTCTCACTCAGTGCCCTGAACTCTCCCTGCTTTTCCCAGGAAATGGCTCAGCAGCCAAGAGCATCTTCTCCTCTGGGGTTGTGGGTACAGACACCCCGTGCTGCGGGCCCCTCTCTCCACGGGTTGCTCCCTCTCCTCGCTGTTGGGGCACGTTCAAAATATTCCATTATCCCCATGAAAGCCGTGCTTCCTGCGGGGGAAGATTGCTGTGCTATTAAAACCAGACCGGGCACGACTGGGGAGCAAAGGAACGTTTTTAAGGGAAGGGCCTGAACAGGCAGCACCTCCGGCGGGTCCGTCCCGCGCCAGGGCCCCGGCTGACCCGGCACAATTCCCGCAGCCTTGGCAGCCGCAGGAGCAGCAAATGGGCTTTGTGTCACAGCTCGTTACCTTAATTTGCTTAATTGTAGAGCAGAGCGCGGTTGAACAGCCTGTTCAAACCGGGCTCGGCTCGCCGGGGCGCCGGGCACGGGCAGGGCAGCGCCTGGAGAGAGCGGGACGGGAGCTGGGATGGGCAGAGCCCGGGATGAGCTCGGGACGCGCAGCCCCGGCTCCCCCCGAGGCCGGGCTTGGCGGCCTCACCTGCGGGTTTGTAACCCTTGCCGGCATCCCAAGGCTGCAGCTCCAAAAGCCCAGAGGCTGGAATTGCAGTCGGAGCCTGCAGAAGCCCAGAGGCTGGAATTGCACGTCCGGGCTCGAAGGGTGCGGCGTCGGCGAGGTTTTGTAGATGGTCCAGCGCAGTCACGCTTCCCTCTGCCCCCAGGACACCCTGCTCTGCCTGACAAGGTGGGGTTGGATCAAAGGTCCAAATTAGGATCAAACCCGAATGATTCCAGGATTTTTCAGCAGGGCGTGTTGGGATGGGATGAGGGGTAATGGTTTTAAGCTGGGAGAGGGCAGGTTCGGATGAGATAGGAGGAAGAATTTTTTTATGATGAGGGCAGTGAGACATGGGCGCTCCTCTGGTTGTTTAGTGGTGTTCTGACATGTTGCTACATCCATTTCACCCTGGGAGCACAGAAATGGGAAGTTTTAACAACTCACTGGGAGGTTTTGGGGAGCTCCAGCTCTCCAAAGGTGAGGTGGGAAGGGCAGTGAGGTGTTGGCTGCTCAGGAAAAGGAACATTTGGCCTGAGAGGGTTTTGCCTGTGTGAACAGAAGGAGGATTTTGGGATAAGATGGTGTCCAGCTGTGGACAAGGAATGGAGTGATGCTTGTGCTGCTCCCAGATGGGAGCATCCTCCTGGTGTGGTGAAGGTGATGATCCATGGATCCGGGTGGGAACATGGAGAGCCTGAGACCTTTGAGAAGAGCCATCCCGAGGGGTGTTTGAAATGCCTGGAGAGCCTCCTGCCCTCCCACCCATCCATGTGCTGTTCCAGTAGCTAATTACAGGCACCGTGAACAAAAAACGTGTCTTATTCCCATAACAAAAGGCCTGGAAAGAACCAGACTGGTAATTATTCAGGAAGGGCAGAAAATGAAGTGAGGAAAGCTGAGCCCGAGGGATGCAGTGGAATGTGATGCCCTGCACACCCCTCCTGCTCAAACTGTGCTAAATTGGGATCCTGTGCAGAACCTGCACGGCAGGAATTGAGGTTAAACTCAGCCTTTTATCAGTGTCTGCATTTCCTGGCTCTCCTGTTGCACTCAGATGTATTTTTAAAAAGGATTGGTGCATTTTCCTGAGGAGGTTCGCTGGCTCCAGCGGCATTAAATACATCCAGCACGGGAGATGCAGAAAAGACCTTCCTGGTGCAAGGAGATGCTGGGAGAGAGGTGGCTCCAGTGGAGAGCAGCAGCTGGGACTGGGATCTGGGCAGGAGGAGCCTCGCACACCCCGGGTTTCCCACTCTGGATGGATTCCCAGAGGGTGGATGAGCTGCTGCCGTGGGCCTGGCTCTCCTGCAGCTCACACCCACAGCATCCCTCTGCACATGGGATGGCTCCACCCGGGGAAAAGGCAGAGGGATGCTGGTTCCCTGGGCAGCCTGGGGAGCACAGGGCATTTCCCATGCCAGAATAGGGAATATCTGTTTGCCCTGGATAGGATTCAGCAGGAGCAGGAGGGAGAGAGGAGGGAGCAATGCCCAGAGTGGAGAGGATGGGGATGGAGGTGGAGGGTCAGGGAAAGAGGAGATGGAGCTCTCTCGTGCACACAGGGCAGCTCCATGTCACTGGCAGAGGTTTGGAGCAGTCCCGTGAGTGACAGATGCTCCAGGAAAGTGGGAAAAATCCATCTTTCCCAGCACTGGGAAGATGAGTGGGAGGTGGTACAAGGCTGGTGCATCCATGTTTTGTCACCCAGCCTCTGCAGCAGTGGCATAGGGGAAGGAGAGTTTCCAGTGTGAGCTGAGAGGCCATCCAGAGGGAAAATTCCTGCTGTTGGAGCGTCCCTGTGCTCACCAGCAGCACCTCCTGGGTGCCCTGGGCCGGGGAATGAAGGGTTAAGCTCCAGGCCCTGCTGACTGCCTTGTGATGCAGTTGCTGGGGTGATTAGCAAAGATCTGTGCCCTAAGAGGAGTCACATGGGCTCCCACAGGGCTCCCTGGATGCAAAGGTGCCCCTCTGGATCCCACCACATTCCCTCCACTCCGAGGATTCCATTCCTGCCGGCTCTGGGGATGGGAGCGTGGCTCTGCCATCCCTGTCCCACAGCCAGGCCCTGCATCAAAGGCAGGGAACAAAACAACTGCAGAGCATTTGAAAGCAAAATAAATAAACCCAGGGCTGCTCAGGGAGAGTTGGGACCAGAGGCACAATCAAATCTTCTATTTCTGGCGTTTTCTTTCAAAAGCAGATACACAACAGGAACTTCTGATCATCAGGCCCTAAAGAAGGTGACCTGTGATATCCAAACCCCGCAGAACCTGACTTCCCTCAATCAAAGGGATTGCCACAGGCCTCTGCTTTATCAGGTGGCTGGTGGGACTGGAGGAAATCCTGGGTTTCTGGGGGTTTGGGTGGCCGGTGGAAGTGCAGGAAATCCTGGGGCTTTATCGAAGGCAGCAGCCTCGAGTCGAGAGGACAACGTGACAATCTCTGTTTGCAAAGCATCTCCCAGCAGGAAGGTCCCCAGGATGTCTCTGGGCCATCACCTTGGTGACAGCACGTTGCAGCGTGAGAAAGTTCTGAGGAGCCGGTCCCGGCTCGAATCATTTTTTGGGGTCCCCATTTGGGGATGAATCCGGCCGGATTCATCCCTGCAGAACCGGAGGGCTCGGCCCCGCCGGAAGACGCGCTCGGCATAGCCCCAAACGCGGCAGGAGGACGACGGAGAGGGTGCATCCTCGGGCAGCTCGTGGCTCCGGGGCCCTCCGGAGGCTGCGGGGTCGGAGCCGTGCCCTGAGCTGCCGCTGTGTCCTGCAGGTGACGTGCACAACCTGAGCCCGGAGCACTCCTTCCAGGGCACCAAGAAGGACGTGGGCAACATCGTGCTGGCTCTCTACAGCGGCCTCTTCGCCTATGGAGGATGGTAAGGCACAGCCCTCTCTCCTTTTTCCACGCCGAACTCAATTCCAACTCCAGTTCCAAACTGAAGCTCCTGGAGGGCTCCTTGGTCAGTGCTTTGAGCACCTGCTGCTCCATTTGCCATGAAAGCAGGCTGGTTGTAGCCATCCTTATGGAATCATGGAATGCTTTGAGTTGGAAGGGACCTTCAAGATCATCCAGTCTCATGGGCAGGGACACCTTCCACTATCCCAGGTTGCTCCAAGCCCCATCCAACCTGGTCTTGGGCATCAGCCATCCTAAGTTTTTCCCACAGGGTCAGTCCCTGTACCCCTCCTGAAATCCCCGTGCAGATAAGCTAAACTGAAGGGCTGTGTTTATTCCATGGACTAACCAGAATTAACCCCTGTCCTTTTCAAATTACAGGAATTACTTGAATTTTGTGACAGAAGAGATGATAAATCCCTACAGGTAGGTGCGAATCCTGGGATGACTTCCCTGGGGGGAAAGCTGATGTTTTGGGAAGCCCCTTCCTCCTGTTTGTAACAGAGGAAGAAACCAAGGTCTTTATCTGCAAAAAGAGAAAACAAGATGGATTAATGACCTTCTACCTCCCTGGAATCAGGGCAGGGGAATAACAATCCCAGCAGGAGAAGGGCCGTTGTTTTCCCTGCTCTCCCGCGCCGTGTTATCAGCGCCGGGGAAAGCTCTGCTTCCTTGGCCTGACACCTCTGTGAGTTATGGGCCAGCAAAGAGCACTCAGGGCATTATTGCTGCCTCGTTTCAACTCCCACTGAGCATCTGTGCTGCTGTCCGTGTGTTTGTCCCGTGCTCTTCCCATCCTGTTGAGCAAGAGCTGCTTCCTGTGCTGCTCGTGCCTCTCGGGGTTATTGGGGCCGCGGCGGAGCAGGGCAGTGCTGAGAAATCACTTTGCTCCTGGGAGGGTGCCTGGAGCTGCTGTGATCCCAGGCTCGGGGTCGCTTGTGCAAGAGCCCCGTTCCTGGCTGAGCCTGGGGTGGTTTGTGCCTGCTGGGAAGCACAGGCTTGGATCCGCCCCTTCCCCGAGAAATGCCAAAAGGGGGTTTTGCATTTTGCAATTATTTTCACGTCTGCTGGATGCAGTCGTGGTATTTGACTCTGCTCCTGTGGGTTTGAGCTCTGCTGGACCAATTAGGCGTGGCACCAAGCAGGGTTTCCTTTCTCAGTTTCCATTGGTAAATGAAGTTAAACTGCTGGGAAAGGCAAATTTGTACCAGCACAGGCTGTTCACAGACCCACTCAGGCTGTGCCTGAACCCATTTCCTTTGAGTTCCCTCAGCCCAGACAGCTGAGTTTAGTTAGAACCTATGAGTGCCCACTGCATCCCTGGGATTCCCATCTCCCACAGAGATCCCCCAGCACAAGTGAGCCCCTTTGCCCAGAGAGAATCCACGTGCTGATGCCACTGGGTGTTTTTGATTAATTGGCTTTGCAGTGATCTTGGATTCCTGTTCCTGCGTGGAGTCTTTCCATGCAAAAAGTCCCTTCAGCCATAATCCCAGTGTCCACCTCCAGCCTCCAGGCAGTTCAGGGAATCACAGAGTCCTTAAGGTTGGAAAAGACCTTTAACACCATCACCCAGCACCACCACCACGTTCACCACTATCCATGTCCTCAAGTGCCACATCCACGTGTTTTTTGGGACGGTGCCTGCACCATTCCTCGTGTCCCCTGTGGATATCTCCTCTCCCCTGCGAGCAGTGTGTGGCTGGGACACCGGACAGGCAGAGGGGCCGAGAGCAGAGCGGCTCAAACGCGGCGAGCGATCCCTGGGATCAGCAGCTCCCTCCTCCCAGCCGCTCCAGGACAATGGATGTTTTTTTCCTAGAAACCTGCCTCTGGCTATCATCATCTCCCTGCCTGTCGTCACTCTGGTTTATGTGCTGACCAACTTGGCTTACTTCACCACGCTGTCCACGGAGCAGATGCTGACGTCCGAGGCCGTGGCCGTGGTAAGATCCCTGCTGCTCCGGCGTGACTCATTCCCAGGGCAGGTGGAATCGGCCCTGGAATGGCTGCACACGGCTCCTGGTTCGTGCCAGGCTGGTCACGGCTGCTGACTGAAAGCCTGATGTGTAGCAGGAGATAAAGAGCAGCTGTGACGGGAGCAGGGAAGAACAGCAGGGAAGAACAGCGTGATCCCGGGGGGGATTAATCCCAGCCAGCAGGGAGGGTGGGCACTTGGTGCTGCTCTTCATTCCGAGCTAGGAAAGGTTGCTCCTGGCCTTGTGACTTCCCATCAGTTACCAGAGCTTGATATTTGTGGGGAAAGGTCACTCAGGCAACACTGAACTGGATTGTTCTCTCTGTGTGTCTTCCTTGTTTTAATTAAGAGAGAAAAGTAATACTTCTGTTCATTAAAATGCCAGTGTGGTCAGGAGCCCTGCCGCCTCCGGCAGGGAGCAGACCTTGCAAACTGAGCCTGACCAGGATTGTCCAGGGGAATCTCCCAGCCCAGGATGAGCTGAGCCCCTCAGGTGACCCCGCTCCATCCTCTGGGTTGGTACCGAGGCCTTGCTCCAGCCCACCCTGATCCAGTGCCGAGTTCCTGGAGATGCAGTCTGGAATCATGGAATGATTTGGGTGGGAAGGGGCCTGGAAGGTCATTCCACCCCCTGCCATGGGCAGGGACATTTTCCACTAGACCAGGTTGTTCCAAGCCCTGTCCAGCCTGGCCTGGAACACTTCCAGGGATATGGCTGTAGTTGTGTCCATTGCTTTGCCAGGCTGGGAATCAGAGTAACAGCAAAGGCTGGGAATTCAGTGTAACAGCAAAGGCTGGGAATCAGTGTAACAGCAAAGGCTGGGAATCAGAGTAACAGCAAAGGCTGGGAATCAGAGTAACAGCAAAGGCTTGGAATCAGTGTAACAGCAAAGGCTGGAATTCAGTGTAACAGCAAAGGCTGGGAATTCAGTGTAACGGCAAAGGCTGGGAATTCAGGGTAACAGCAAAGGCTGGAATTCAGTCCAGCCTCGTTGCTGCAGACCCGCAGTGGAGCAGCAGCACGGCTCAGCCTGCGACAAAAGCTGCCAGTCCAGGTCCCTGCGTGTCCCAGGGCTGTGTCCCAGCTCCTGACTCAGCACTTGGCAGGAGCTGCCGTCGGAGCTTCCTCACAGTTTCCGTTTGGTCTTGCACTCTCCGATGGCTGTTGGATAAATGTTGTGTCCTGGCCCCGAGGGAGGGGCTGCCTGCTGATGCATTTTAGCGATTCCACGATCTGCTTTTTCAGGAAAGAGGAGCAGCACGTGGGAATATGGAAAACTGTCACAGCTTCAGCACGGAGCCGTGTCATTTGTTGAGATTTCTCCAGATACTCATCTCTGAGTTCTTTTGGACGTTGTGGGTGTGAAATGTGTCTTGTCCCCCGTTTAGGATTTTGGGAACTACCACCTCGGCGTCATGTCCTGGATCATACCCGTCTTTGTGGGGCTGTCCTGCTTTGGATCCGTCAATGGATCTCTCTTTACTTCTTCCCGGTAGGTTCCTTGCTCAATCCTGTGGGTTTTGTTTACAAGCAGTGCTCAGTTCCTCTTCCTTGGGAGCTCTGCTCCGGAGAGTGGCTGTGGGCAGACACAAAGTCTGGAGGGTCTGGAGGCCACGTGGGGAATGCAGGAAGACAAAGTCAGACTTTCAAACCAGATGAAAGGCAACCTTTCACTGGGCTTCATCTTGTGTTCCTCAGGCAAAGTCCTGGTGAGGTCAATAAACCAGAACCAGACGCAGGCTCGGGGCTCGGGGATGATGAGAAAGTGGCTTTAATGAAAAGCAGGAAGTTGTGAAACTTCAGGGCTGAGATTCCCTCAGGGAAGGGGAGAAAGGACGGGCGGGAGCAGGACGGGGATGGATCCGGCTGTGACACACCTCCTGGGCTGTCTGAGGAATGCCACTTCATTGCTGTCTCTGGAGAGCAGGATATAAATCCATCCTTCCTGCATTCTTAGTTCTTCTCCAGCCTCCCTTGTAAGTCAGGGACTGCTATTCCAGTCCTGCTGCCTCGGTGCTGCCAGGGCCGAGCTGGGGCCGGCCCCACTTGTTCTGCGCTGAACACAAAGCCCTGCAGGGGTGTAACTCTGTGTGCCCTCCCGCGTGTCCCCTCCCCAGGCTGTTCTTCGTGGGATCCCGAGAGGGACACTTGCCTTCAATCCTGTCCATGATCCACCCCCGGCTCCTCACCCCCGTCCCGTCCCTCGTGTTCACGGTAAAGCCCTGGGGCTGGCTGGGGATGGATCTGGGGTGGGATCCCATTGGAATGGTTGGAGGGGACCATTCCTGCATGTGCCTACAGGAGATGGACCCTTCCCATCATATCCTCGTTGTCCACTTCTGTCTTGAATGCTTCCCATCCCTGGAAGTATCCAAGGCCAGGCTGGACGGGGCTTGGAGCAACCTGGGATAGTGGAAGGTGTCCCTGCCCATGGCAGGGGTTGGAACTGGATGAGCTTTACGGTCCTTCCAACCCAAACCATTCCATGATTCTATGAAATGGTTCCAGGCACCAATTGAAAATAGCTGAAATAAGTACACAATCATCAATGTGATCCCTTTCCTGACAGATATTTCCTCTAAAATACCCCTGCTTAGTGTTGTAACATCCGTGGTTTTGCCTGCTCCCTTTCCTAATGTCCTTTTCCCTGGATGCAGTGTGTCATGACCCTGCTCTATGCCTTCTCCAACAACATCTTCTCAGTCATCAACTTCTTCAGCTTCTTCAACTGGCTGTGCGTGGCCCTGGCCATCATCGGAATGATGTGGCTGCGATACAAGAAGCCGGAGCTGGAGAGGCCCATCAAGGTGAGAGCGGGGTGGGCACTGCCAGGTTGGTCTTCCCAGGTCCCTTCCCAGCACCAGGAAAGGCTCAGCTGCTGATCCTGTAGGGAAGAGGGGCTGGGATTGCAGGGAAACATGTTGTAGCTAAAGGAGGTGTCCCTGCTGCAGGAGCACCGAGAGCTGCCTTGGGGACAACACAGTGAGGGGGCTCTGGGTGACACGGGTGTTCCGATGGGATAACTCCCTGGTGGAGCTCTCCATGAGTAACACACTCCCCGGGATCGTGCCAGGCTGTGGCTGTCAGTGCAGCACTCTGTACCACCGTGGAATTCCCCTGGAACAGTTTCCTGCTGAAGGCGCCGCTCCCATGCCGGGAGCTTTGTCCCGCTGTCCTTGGCCAGCTTGGCAGCCCTGTGGCCCATGGAGGGAGGCCCAGATCCTGTCAGCCCCTGGTGCCTGTCCCCCAAAGGCTGTTTGTCCCTCATCCCATGGCACACTCGGGTCCGTGCCAGGCAACAGCACCCACAGGGAAACGAACCCACGGGCCTGGACCGGCGTCTTCCCAGAGGGAATCTTGGATGGGTGTTTCCTTAGGTTTTGGGGATTTTCTTCTCAAAGCTGGGCTGCTCTGGGGGGTGCCCTGCTCCAAGGCCCTTGGGAAACAGCCCCAGCTTGTGCTGTGCCTCTGCTGGGTTTGGTGCTGTTGGTACAGATGATTTGTCTAAGGAATTATGGAAATAAAGGTGCTGAGAAAGGCTCTCGGCAATGGGGGAACAATAATTCCCTCTTCCCCAGGCTGTCCAGCTGGATAAACTTCCCTGGAAAGCCTTCCCTGCCACATCTCCTAACGTGCTCCTTGCTCCCTGCTCAGGTGAACATCTGCCTGCCCATCTTCTTCATCCTGGCCTGCCTGTTCCTCATCGCTGTTTCCTTCTGGATGACGCCACAGGAATGTGGGATCGGCTTTGCAATCATCCTCAGCGGGATCCCCATTTACTTCTTCGGGGTCTGGTGGCAAAACAAGCCCAAGTGGGTTCTCCAAGGCATCTGTGAGTATCTGCAGTGAGGAGCAGCTTTTGCTCCCAAACAGCTTCCCAGGGATGTGTTGCAGCTGGGAGCGCTGGCTCTCCTTCCTGTGGAGGAGCTTCCAGAATCCTGGCTCTGATCCATTCTTCTCTAATGATAACAAGTTTATCCTGGTGATTGCCGTGTCTCCCAGGCACCCAGAATGCACCCTGACCTGCCATAATGGCAAAGTTTGGGACAAATCCCATGTTTTGGGGATTTTTAATCCTGGCAAACGCAGCAGAGCGTAATTCCATGAGCACATTGCTCCTGCTCCTGGAAAAGCCCAGGGCCAAGCCTTTGCTCAGCAGAGAATGCTTTTCCAGTGGCTTAGGAAGGGAAAAGGAAGAATTGAGCACAGTTGGACTCAATCTGACTGCTGAAAATTCCCAATTAGTCCCAATCCATGGCTCAGCCAGTGCTAGCAGTTCGGATCCAGGGAAAGCTTTCCTTGGCATCACCCTGTGGCAGCGGAGCAGAGGGAAGGGGAAGGCCCCTGGATGTGTTCTCTTGAGAGGTTTATTTTTAAGGTATCTGGGATAAGGTTTTCCAGCAGCTGACACAAGCCCACGGTGTGGTTGGAGGGATGTGCTTGGCACACGGATCCTCTGCCTGAACGACTGAATCCAGAGAGTCAATCCATGTTGTCCAAGTAACTGAGCTCCAGCAGCTGCTTCCCAGCTCTCCTGCGAGGGGCTGACCTAGAAAAGCAGACAAGGAGAAGTGCCCAGCCTTAGCTGGGTGTTTTATGAGGAAGAAAAAGGCTTTCAGCAGTGCTCAGCACTCATTATTCTTCTTTTCCCCCTGTCTCTCCCTCTCTCCCACACTCACTATTTTATCCTGAGTTTTAGGCTCAGTTCCTGGAAAAGCCATTTTTGCAATGCCTGGGTGGCAAATTACCATATTCATTGTTCTCCCCCACCAGAGGATTGTAGGGAGAATATTGAAAATATTCTGGGAACAGAGAATGATAATCCTGCAAATGCCCAGTGAGAAACACATGAACTTTAAATGTGATTTATTGATACACTGCAGATAATTTGATCACCTCCAACTGATCTGATCTCACTTGGTTGTGCTTAGAATTAGTTTTGCCAGGCAGGAGTATCCTGTGATCTCCAAGCACAGAGTGGGGCAGCAGGGAATAGAGGAGTGTTTGGATGGGTGGGAAAATAAAGTGACTTCAGTTCAGCACCTTTTCCTGGAAAAACCTGCACCTGGAATGGTCCCTTGGCTCCCACCTGCCCTGGGCCAGGCAGTGGCCTCTGCCCTGTGTGCAGGACGGGGGGCTTGGGGTGGCTTTGTCCTTCAGAAGAGGCTGTGGGCTCACATGACTTGCAAAACTGGGAGCAAAAGCTTCACCTTGGATTTTCCATGCCCATTCCTGACTCAGTTTTGGCTGCTCACACTCAGAGCATCCAAGATGAGGTACTGCATCACCAGGCAAGGAGAAACTGCGTCCAGGAGTCCTGGAGCCTCTCCTGGAGCAGGGCAGAGTCCTTGCTGCAGGGCCAGCGCTCCCAGTGTGACGCTGGAATTCTGGAGTAGGGAGTATCCATGGAATATTTCAAGTCTTCAGTTGTACTTGGACTCGGGGTGGGGAGGCAGAGGGGTCAGCCCTTCCCTCCTGAGCCCAGCCCCAGATTTATGGTGGGTGCGATCCCTGACCTCTCCTTTGCTTTCTCCCCAGTCTCCGCAACAGTCCTGTGCCAGAAGCTCATGGAAGTGGTTCCACAGGAATCCTAGGCAGGAAAAGCAGAGCCGTTCAGCTCGAGGAAACGCACAAGGTTATTGTGAGATGACGCCAGAATCCGACCCCTCACTCCCCGATCCCGGAGCATCCCGGGGGAGCTGCTTCCCGCCGGCCCCACGTCCCCAAGGCTCTGCTCTGCCTCCTCAGCCCCTCCAGCCTCTCCCTCAGCCGCGAGGAGAAGTTCTCGGTACGAGCACGAGCCGGGAGGAGGAATTCCAGAGGGCAATTCCAGAGGGGTCCCGCGTGTGCCACGAGTCCGTGTGTGTGTGTGTGTGAGGACGCGCTTGGCTCCGCGTGGGCTCCTGTGCTTTGGGATCTGCTGGAGCCTGGTTTGGGTGTTCAGAGCGCCTGGGGGGGGCTGGGGCTGTCACAGAGCCCTGGGGGGGACCTTGGCCTGGCCCGGGGGGTGGGTGGGAAGCAGAGGTTGGCTGGGGTGGGCTCCCACAGCCCCGAAGTCACACCTCTGCCCGCCGGCAGCGACTCGGGACGGGGCGGAGCAGGGCTGGGGTCAGAGGTGACGTGGGGAGGCCTCATCCGACTGTCACCGTGTCCCTGCCTAGAGCACTGAGGGCCCCTGCCACCCTCTGCATTGGAACTCTCAGATCCCAGCCAGCTCCCTGCTCCTGAGCCGGTCCTCCGGGATGCTCTTCCCCACCATGCCCATCCCCTGGCCCTGTGAATGAGCACTGAGGGGGGAGGTCCTGCTGAGACACCCAGGGAACTGCAGCCAGCAGAAGGCCAAGTGCTTGGCTTGCTCATTCCATGCTTTTCTGCAGCCAGGCTCTCACCAGCATGGGATGAGCAGCACCGTGCTCTCCTCATGGCCCTGCTCAGTGAGCCACGTTTGCCCCTAAACCATTTGCAGAGAAATAAAGGGTGGGATTGCCCTGGCACATTCCCTGGGGTCTCTCCGTGCGTTGCCTGGTGCTGTTCCCTTTGTCGTGCTGTTCCCCCTCTGGAATGTGCCACGGAGATGGGACCAACTGGGTCTGGGGTGTAGGGAAGGGCAGATGTGCTGGGTGGCTGGAGCCTGGCTTTCACCTGGGGCTGCTGTGCATCCTGGAATGGTTTGGGTGGGAAGGGACCTTAAAGCTCATCTTGTCCCACCCCCTGCCATGGCAGGGACACCTTCCACTATCCCAGGGTGCTCCAAGCCCCGTCCAACCTGGCCTTGGACACTTCCAGGGATGGGGCAGCCACAGCTGCTCTGGGCAGCCTGTGCCAGGGCCTCCCCAGCTCTGAGTAATGGAAGTGTTTTGCTCCAAGGAGCAGGACCTGGGGCCTGATCCTCCTTTGTGCATCAGGTCTGGCTTGATGAGATCCCCCCCCTCACCCCCCTCCCGTTCCAGGAGAGATCCTTGAGCACAAACCACGATCCACGTGTGAAATCCTGTTCGGCTGTCGTGGGTGGTGCCACCCCATCCCCTGAGCACACCCAGCATTCCTGTAGTTCCCGAGTAGTCAGCACTGTGCCCTTAGGGACACGTTGCTTTATTTGGTCCCGAGTGTCACCTTTTGGAAAAGTGCAGTTCTTGAACCATGTGCTCGTTGTGCCTCTGCTCTCTGACACCACTTGGAATTCTAAAGCATCTTTCCCCCCCGGAGCTGCTTCGCTGTGTGTGTTGCAGATCTCTGTGCTCGTGCTTTGTGCAGGTGGGGTGCTGAACTACTCTTTCCCTTTTTTTTTTTGCGAACTCGGCCGTTGGGAAGCCGGGATGCTCCGCGAGCTCTCGCTTCCCTCTGGATTCTCCTCGCAGCGTAGAGTTCTTTGGGATGAAGGGGCATTAAGGACACCACGGTACTCGCTCGGGCTTTATCCTGGGAAGTTCTCCAGCGCTCCAGGGTGTGTGGGGGCAGGGCAGCTCCTGCCCAGGTGTGTGGCCGTGTCCGGGCGCAGCTCCCGCTTTGCCAGCCCCGTGTCCTGCTCCGAGGCAGGAACAGGGGAGACAATCAGCTCTTTATCCCACGGCAGCACGGGGTGGAGATTCCCAAAGCAGCTCAGGTGCGCTGAGCTCTCCTGGAGCTGAGTCAATCCGTGGGGACTTGCAGCTGGTTTGGGAATATCCACAGGGCAGGACCCAAAGGTGTTGGCCAGGGCCTGGCTGTTCAGGGACCTACGTGCAATGAGCTGGAGCATCTCGGATCCGGTGCCCGCGGAGAGGCTTTGGCATAAAAAACGCTGGGAACCGTAAAACCCAAACTTTGCTTTTGGCTTCCTCTTCCAGCTGAAGGCTGAGATGGTTTTGAGTGTTGATGGGGAATCACTGCTCCTGCTGGACCTGTTCCACGGAGAGGGGACCTCGATCTGTCACCTTCCCCTGTGACAGTGTTTTTGTGATGGTCTCGGGGCTGGGTTCAGCGTGGGGGCTCTCGGTGACAAAACCCACCAGCAGAACCATTTGGGGTGCAGAGCAAAGGCATTTGAATCTCAGCCACCTCACCCCAAAGTCAATTGGCACCGAGGGCCCATCCACAGAGAGCTCAGGAATGGGGCCAGGCCTCCCAAAGGCTGGTTTGGGCACACCTCTGAGCAGTGAAGAGCATCACGACACAGTGTCCTCCTGGTGAGCCTTGCACACTGGTTTTCAAGGGGAGCTGTCACACTGAGAAATATTTTCTTATTAATTAACTGATTTTAATTAAATCCTTAACTCGCTTGCTGTGCTTTTCCTGGATTTCCATCATTTTTCACTTGCTGCTGAAGAGCTTTCTCTTGTCCTAACCTGAGGCTCTGGCATTGATCCCAGGTTCATGGTGATCTCACCAGCATCTCCTTGGCAATAGAGGTTTGGGAAGAAACTGAACCAGGTACCAGCACAGAACCACAAAAACCATTGAATTTCGTCAGCCGCAGCTCACATCCCAAAGTTTCCCTTCCAAAAACCTGATTTCTTTCATCTTGGATTTGTTGACCCCCCGAGTTGGTCTCCACCAGAGCTTGGTGACATGGCTGGAGGAGCTGGGTTATTTTTTCCTGGAGGTTTAGGAGGTAATGAGTGAGAGGATAAAACTGAATTCCATTTTATAAAGAAAACACAATAAAGTAGTTCCTTCAGAGAGGGAAATTGCTGCCAACAGCCTCTGCTGTCCCTTGCATCAGCAGCGATCTGCCCTCGGCTTGCCCTGTTCCGCTGGATTTTGGTATGGAAAAGGGACATCCCTGGGAAAGACCTCCTTGCTGCTTGTTTTCCTCAAACACGGAACAAGACATGTCAAGGAGGGCAAGGGGAACGACAGAGAGTTCACAGACAGTTTCCCATCATTCCCAGCACTGGATGTGGGATTTTTCCTGTTGTTTCTCCATCGTGCTCTTTGGAGCCCGGGGTCGGTCACGGCTCCTGCACCCTCATAGGGAGACAAACCCTTCCCACAAGGACCTTGCAGCCACAGTGAGGTTCCACGTGAATCTATTCCATATGACAGCTTCCTGCAGGTACAGCCAGAGCCGTTGTGTCCGTGGAATTCAGGTTGGAAAAGACCTTTAAGGTCACGGAGTCCAACCACGGAGCCGTGGCTGTGGTGCAGCGATCCCATGGTCCTTGTTCTAACCCCAGCTTCCAGTTATTCCTCTCCTCAAGTTGTTTTTAGGTGGAGTCTCCCAGGCAGGCAGTTGTTCGGGGTGTTCACGGAATTGCATCCCGCAGGGATTGCCAAACAGGGCAGGATCTGCTGGCCAGGCACTTCCGTACCCGTTGGGTTCCTCTTTCTAAACGAGAAATCTTCCCCTCCACTGGGAGGGGAACAGGGAACCAGCCCTGCTCAGCCCTGCAAAAATCAGGGAGATTTATGTCATTCTGGGTGGATTTTTAATGATTTTTTTTTTTGTAAACTTCCTGCAGAATTTGCAGTGTTTTCCATCTCAGGCTCCGTGTCCTGGTAAACAGGCTTTTGTTCCGAACGGCTCCTCTGTGGCCACGGAGTTCAAAGGGACTCTGGCACAGTTGAACAAACTTTAGAGCCCCTGCAGCTGGATTGACGCTCCTGAGAAGTGGCTTTGTTCTCCCAAGTCCTCTCCCAGTGGGTGGCTCGGGACAGGGAATAAATGGGGCTCCTCCAAGGGCTGCTCCGTGGTGGGTCTGGGCAGGGGCAGTGGGCTTGCGGCAGAGCTGTTCCCTGGAGCTCTCACTTCCCAACCACGGAGAGACGTTCCCAGTAGCAGAATCCTGGTGTGGCTGTGGAGAATCCCAGGGAATGTTCCCACTCAGTCTGGGAAGGTACCTGTGCCTTCAGCCGTTCTTGGGCTTCAATAAAAATTCCACTAAAGCAATGAGGAAACTGCCGGATGTTGTCATTCCACAACGCTCCGGCTGCTCGGGGCCGTTCCCGTGGGATGCCAGCTCTTCCACCATCCATTGTGCAACTCCATTGCTAATGACACCAACGGGGAGGGCCGTGGCCGTCGGGAAAGGCTGGAACAAAGCCACTCCTGGAGCTTGGGAAAGGGCAGCCCAAGGGCACGACGGCTCCGCTTCCCCCGGGCTCATCCCGAGCTCTGTCCGTGACCCCGGCGGAGCCCAGGGATTGAATCCCAGCCTTGTGCCGGTCCTGGGATGAGCCAGAGCCAGCCACGCTTGGCTGCCAGCCAGGGAGATCCCTGCAGGGATGGGAATCTGCTCCCTCATCTCTGCCAGGGCGTCCCAGGAGACCTCGGCATTGAGGGATGCTCCAGGGGCTCATTCCAGGTGGCTCCTTGGGGAGTTGGAGTCGGCCAGGATTACGCTGGGTTTGCCTGTGCTCGAGTTCTTCCCAGTTTACACTGGAACTGCAGCTGGGTTGGGAATGTGTGTGGGGGTGCTGCTGGTGGAACCAAGAGCTCCCAGTTTGATGAGACCAGATGGAGTGGTAGGAAATGTGGTTGGTGATCCCGAAGGATCCGATGTCCAGAGGATTCTTTCTTTGCTTTTCCCCCCCCATTGCTTGCCTGAGAAAGGGTGTTGCTTCCTCCAGCTGTTGAAGTGTTAATGAGAAAAGAAATGAAAGTATTTTTTTAAACACTGAATTAATTTCTAAACTGCCTACAAGAGACTTTATAGCTACAGCTCACTGCTTCCCGAGGGATGACGTTCAGCTCGGCGCAGGGGCTCTCCCACATCCCAGCCAGCGGGATGTGCCAGGGTCTGCCTGCGCTGGGATCGACGTCAAATACCGGGAAAAAATTCCTTATTTGTTCCGAGGACAGGGGGAGGTCCGTGTCCCACCGAAATCCTTGGGAAGGGAGGGTTTTGAGTGGTTCCCAGCCCTCGCTCCGGCCCTCAGAGCAGAGGGAGGGTGACATTCACTCCCGGTGAAGAATCTGACTTTTCAGAGACTTTCCTTTGTATTTTTGTTGGTTTGGTTTTTTAAAAACACACACACACACACACAACAAAAAGGATCTTAACACACTGCAAGGAAACCTAGACCTGATTTACAATTTTGTTATATTTGGTTGCTTTAAAAACCTATTTTACTAATTTAAATATTGCTGTAGATGACACTCTATTTATTTGAAAGGGGTAAATATCTTTTAGTCTTAATACTTCTCCAGTAAGTGCTGTGTATTCCCAACGTTTGTGTTCCTGGCAGCACAGCAATCCCACTGACTGAGGGCTGGTCAGCCGGTAGCTCCTGAATCCAATGGCCTTGGACAACAAGATGTCTCTTGCAATGTATTTTTTGTAGTATTCCTTGGTTCTTTTATGTCTGTGGTTTAACAAATCTGTTCAATGTTTGGGTTGTTCTATGTTTTGGGTTGTTTTGTTTTGTTTTTTTAACAAAGAAAGCTGAATTACAACACTCTGGTCGCTGGTCTTTGCCTCGGACATTTTTCTTGCCCATCACGATCCCACATCCATGAGCACCTGAGCCCTGGCTTTCCAAGTATTCCTCTTGCAGATGGATTTAGGAGCGTGGCTGAGCCATGACAGCATCCATGCCTCCATCTCCATCCTCCTGTTTCACATTCCAGTTAACTTTCCTGATGTTAAAACTAAGGCAGTGAGAAAATGGGAGAGCTTTGGGCACCAGAGGAGGAATTTCCCAATTCCCAGGGTGTGTCTCCATGGGTTTATGCTGGAGATGCAGCAAAAGGAATGTCCAGCAGCAGGAAGGGATCAAGTTTTATAAGGGAAAAGTGATCCTCTGCTGCAGTTCCTCTTCCCTGTTCATTCCAGGCAGGATGGTTCAGTGGGAAGGGACCAGGGCAGGGATGCTCAGGCTCCCAGGGGATTGGTGGGGGATTTTGGGTGTGCAGAGGGCAGAGCTTCGAGGTTTTCCTTCCTAAAGGAGAGGGTGGTGCCTGGGTTGTTCCCTTGGCACAAACACATCCCAAAGGAAGAAATGGGCAGGAAACCCTCTGGAGAAATCCCAGTAAAGTGAGATTTCAGTGATGCTCATGGGCTGAGCAGATGTCACACAAATTCCATACCCACTTCAGGTGGGACAGTCAACCCATGGCTTGGACAAGGATGGGATTCACAGGGAAAAGGCAGTTCTTGGTTTATTCCTGGGCATTGTTTGGGAAGTAACACTGGAAGAGAGAATCCGCTCAAGCCCAGCATCCTCCTAAACTCAAACCCTGCTACCACAGCAGCATTTAACTGGGAATATTTATTTGGAAAAAGGAGGAAGTTGGAGATGGAGAAATGGGAATACTGTTTCAAGGCTACTGAGTGCAGTGAGGAGGCTCTCCCAGAGGCTTTCCTAGAATTAGAGGCTCTTTAGTGAAGGAATTAAGAGTAATCCAAGAAAAACATCTCCCAAAGCCAAAGTGTGGCTGAACAGCGGGATAGCCTGTGATTCCAGAGAGATCACTCCAGAAGTGACAGTTGTGGCCAAAGAAGGACACCAGGGGAAAGAATAAACTCTGGTAAATCAAATATAAATAATGAAAAATAAAACCTCACTAACACAATCCATTGGGACATTCAGCAGTGAGATATGGAGGAGCAGGGCTGGGGTGCCCTGGGATGCCTGGAAGGGGCACGGAGGCTGCAGACAACACAGAGATGAGATGAGTTATTCACATCCCTGGGTGCTCCAGGCTCGCTTGGAAAAGCTCCCCTGCTGGAGCATTTCTTCCCGAGGAGGAAGCCCAAGGAATTGCTGCCAGATGAACATCGTGTTTCGGAGCAGAGCTCCAGCTGTGGGATCCTGAGGCCTCCAGGAGCTGCAGAGAGTCCCAGAGCAGATTCAGGGCTACCAGGTGTGTGCAGCCGCTGCCAGTGGTGATTCCCGGGAAGTGGGAGGTGGAAAACGTGGTGCTGGTACAGGCTGAGGATCCAGGAACAGCCCAGAGGGGTTCCAAGAGGTTGTAGTAGAGGATAAAGGGAGCAGAGGGATGGAGAAGAGCATCCTGGGGGAATCACACAGCTTTCCTATGGGGATGTCACTCCTCAGCAGACCACCGAGCTTCAGTACCTCCATCCTTGGGTTTTCAGCAGGTTTGGGACACACTGAGCTTCCCAAGGGGTTTGGAAAAGGGAATTATCTCAGTAATAACTGGGAGAGAGGGAGCAGTAGTTAATAACGGAGGGAGGTGGTGGCAGAGCTTGCCCACGGATCATCTCCAGGTTCAGGCCAGTTCAGCACACGGGACCTGGAGGAGGAGATGGACAAAGTCCGGGGAGCAGGCCCACGACATACAAAGTTAGGGAATGAAATCCCCGTGGATCCTTGCAACGCTGCTCCGTGTGCCTGCCCTGAGCCTGCCTGGTGACCCCTGCGGGGCCGGGCCGCGGGTGGGAGGCGGGAGAGGAGCGGGACACCCCACGAGGGCAGGAGGCGCCTGCACGGCCGGGCGCGGATCACACGCTCGGGGCCGGGGCTCGCGCCGGGGCCGCTTTCCTTTGTGCACTCCAGTTCAAAGGGCTCAGACAAAAGGGTTTGTCCTCCACTGCAGCAGCCTCAAGGAACGCTCTGGGAGTCCAGGGAAAACCTGGGAAGGGATCACACCTCCCGTTTCATGTGAGCTCTCCCTAAAGATCACCATTGTTGGCTGCCGGAGATGTGGCCCTCTGGCTCTTGGCTCCCCTCCCTGTGACCTTTCCTTGGTGCCGCTGTGGCAGCCGTGCCCTCGTGGAATCGTGGAATCATGGAATCATGGAATGGTTTGCATTGGAAGGGACCTTAAAGCTCATCCAGTTCCAACTATCCCAGGTTGCTCCAAGCCCCATCCAACCCGGCCTTGGACACTTCCAGGGATGGGACAGCCGCAGCTTCTCTGGGCAAATTCCTCCAGAGGATGGACAGCAATTCATCAATGGTGGCAGAGGAAGCCTCCTGGTGGGCTTTTCCTGGGAAGGACTCATGGAATGGGAGCCACATGTGGACCCAGCACTGTCTAGACACATCGCCAGCTCCGCTCCCGAGCCTGCTGGGCTCTGTCCTGAAGGCTGGAGGTGGTGGGAGAGGGCAGGCGTGGGAACACAACCCTCTGGAAAACACACAGGGAGCGAGACCGACATTTTCCCACCCTCCAACCAAAACCAGGACATTTTTCTCCCCAAACCCAGGAGCGCCTGTGTGGGAGAGCCACGGAGAGAACAGCACAGGGAATGCCACCAAGGAAGGGTGAGCCCTTGGAGCAGCAGGTGGGAATGTCCCAGAACTGGAGGCAACTGCAGAAGCAATAAAAGTGTTGTTTATTTGAAGATTTGCGTGGAAGATGAAAAGCACTAAAATCTGTTTGGGTTGGGAAGAAGCCACTAAAGGGTGGGGTGTGACACGGACCGGGAACTGCTTCAAGGGTGCACGGATAAATCAGGGCAAGGAGCTGACAGGGAATCGTGGCTGGAATTAATAAAGGGATCCTCTGAGGCGGATAAATTAACACAGTGAAAACGAGCTACAGGTATGAGGAAATTGGATAAAAGGAGAATTGATGCTGACAAACTCCCTCGCAGCAAAATAACACCCAACAACAAAATTGCTCCCTGAATGTTGAGGCAATGGGAGTTCTGCCTGTAAGGGGTTTTTAAACAGTTTTTAAAGGAGTAGCTGATATTTAACCTGTTGTTCAAAAGCCGTGAAATAAAAGTGTCTCTGAGGTTGATTTTGCTGGAGATTTATTTGAGGTGTCAGAGCTCAGCAGCACAGGATTTATGGAAAAGGGGGTGTCGGAGATTTTTAACAAAAGGATGTCTCCAACCCCCTGATGCCAGACCTTGAAATATAACAGGGATTTTTTTTTACAGATCCCTATAAGTTTTTTTTCACCCTGCATAATTCTGAATATTCAAATTTCCTGCCTGTCTTGGACTGCCATTCCCTGATTTGGGAAGGATGGCACAGGAGATGGTGGTGTGGGCAGGGGGGATGTGGAAATCTGTGGAAACCACCGTTGTGCCTGGCTGTGCCTCAGTTTTCCCAGCTGAGAAAAGCCTTGCTCATGTTCCAAGAAGAGATTTAAGCTCTGTCTCAATCAGATGGGGCAATAAGAGCTGGAAATTCCCCTGCTCTTCATCCAAGCTGCACAACGGGAAAGATAAATCCACATTTGGATCCCTGCATTGAATTAGAGACCAGGGAAGCAAAAAACGGCAATTCCTGTTGCCTGAGCCTCTTTCCCAATTTAATTTATGTGTCCTTCATTCCTGGGGCCACCATGCAGGACCCTGTCCCCAGAAATCAGTTCACAGGCAAGGTTTGCTGGAGCAGAAAATGTCCCTGTTGCCTTAGGCCTGTCCAATCCACGCCTTGGAGTGCCTGTTCCCGGATTTGGGGGAGCTGAAAGGGCTTCCAGCACAATCCAATTGTCCATGTGTGCACCCGGAGCCGTGGCAGCCGGCAAAGAGTTGGGATGGAGCTGGGAAGGCACCAGGAGTGAGGGACAGTGCCCAAGACAATGGAAACATGTAGGAAAAATAATTCCTGTGTTAAGAGCTCTTTCCAACACCTCCTTTTGCAAGTGATTCCCTGCCTCCCGTGGCAGCCAGGGCAGTAGCACTGGAATGGTCCAGCTCCAGGATCCTACCCTGCTCTCCCAGTTTTTCTGCAGGAGCTGGCATCACTTGTCACCGTGTCCTTTAGAGCCACATCCCCAGCAGTGACAGGGACAGGTCACAAAGCCACCTCAGTGGGTAGGGATGCATTGGTCCATGGCTGCCTTTGTATCAGAGAATCATGGAATGGTTTGGGTTGGAATTCCACTTCCCACTGCACGTGCTCTGTCTCTGCATCGTGCCAGGTGCTTGGAGCATCCCCAGGGACCTCTCCACACTCCTGAAAATCAGGGACTGTCTGGAACAGCATCAGGTGACAAATCCTGCAGCCTCCAGAGCAGTGCAGAATGATCCCAAAAATGAGGGATAGGAACCAAAGGCCCAGAGCCCTGTGCCTGCTGTGCCACAGGCAAATCCTCGGGATGTTGCAATATTCCTGCCCAAACCCCAGTGTGGCTGCAGAGTGTGCGCTCCACTTCGGGCCACTTTCCTGGCTGCTTTGGTCAGCACCTCCAGGAGCCTGCCTCTGGAGTTCAGCGAGGCCATTCCTGCTCCGACTTGCCCGGGAAAAGCAGGGACTCTCCCCTCTCCACGCGCAGCTCCCGGACTTGTGTAACCACCGGGAGCTGCAAGGGCGGGAGCGCCTTCCCTTGGGCTTCACGGAGCTCAGGAATCAGGTCTGGGCACCTCAGGAATTCGGGAGGTTTTGTGGTGCAAAGAGCTGCTGCTGCACGTCGGCTCCGGGAGCAAAACCACCGAGGAAATGTCCGGAGGGGACGCGGTGCCCGTGCCAGGAGCGGGGCGGGGGTGCCGCTCCCGCTCCGGCGCTGGGATGGAAGCCCCGCGAGGCTCCGCGTGCCGGAGAATATTCCAAACGCGCCCGCGGCCTGCGAGGACTCGAACTGAGATTCCCGCTGGCCCCGGCTTCCAGCAGCCAAGAGCCAGCACGTGGCTGTAAAACCACCCGCAGGATCTTCCCGGGAAAGGCTGGGATGGAGCTTTGGGGTTGTAGCAGCGGCATTTGGGGAGCGGTTCCGTGGGGGATCCGAGGGCATGCCCAGAGCTCGGCTTCCAGAATCCCTGGCACAACAGCCTGGCCAGCCCCTCTGCCAGGCACCGGGAGCTGCCTGCACATCCCTGGGATGTGGGCACTGCTGGATCAAGGAAAAAGCCACCAGGGACACGACGGGAATGTGCTTTAGGGACCGGAAGCTGGATATGGTGGGCATTGCCACCTTTTCCTGTGTTTGAGCAACTGGGTGTTTAAAAGATATCCCAGCTGTCCTGGGGAACAGCAGGAATTGCAGGGCTGGGAATGCTGGTGCCAGGCTGAGCCCCCTGCTGTTGGCTGCAGTCTCTTGTCTGTCTGTCTGTCTGTCCAGAGCCTTGCTCCTGCTAAATGGGATTTATCCCCGTGCCAAATGGGATTTATCCCTGTGCCAACGCTGTGTTTGCATTAGGGGGAAAAAAATCATAATCCAGGTTGACAAAGTTGCTTGAAATAGGCTTTTCAAAGAGGCACTGGCTTCCCACAATGTAAAGAGTTTAAGCTCTCACATGATGGCTCAGGTTGTGCAATTACTGCAGGAATCAGCCTTGGCTCTGGGCAGCCCATTCCCAGGGGACAGCAGGATCCTGGGAAAGCAGTGGCATGGAAGAGTCTGGCAATTCTGAGCTCCTAACTGGGGAGTCCTTCCACAGGTAGAGAAAATAATGGCTTCGAAATCAAAATCCCAGCTCCCAGAAGAAAGTCATTTAAAGCCACAATAATCCCAGCGTATGTCAGACCCTCTGAATAATCAAAAATTACTATTGCTGATCACATTTTTTCTTGAGAAGGAACATTTAAGGATGGAAAAACCCTTTTGTCCCTTGTTTATGTTTGTTTTCTTCATGTACCTCTAATATTTTCTAGAAAAGCCAGAAGCCTGATATTAACTAGTTAGAAATGCTGCAAGCCTCAAACCACTCTATCTTCCACATTTAATTAAAATTAATAAATTCAACCCTAGAAAACTTAAGCAAAATTAGCCTTTTTCCTAATACCCCGTGGAATTTCTGAGCAGGTGCTATCACTGCTGAGCAAAGGTTAAACAGGTTCAGTCTTACTCATTAAACCAAATTTGAGAGAAGCTCCTGCACCCAAGCCAAACAAGATAAACCCACAAATCCTGCAAAATATTCTCTTCTGGGATTTGCTTCTCGCTGGGTGGGCCAAATACCATCTGGATTTCTTCCCTGCTTTCCACACAGAAAAATCAGCCTGCAAAAGCACTTTGACACCCTCCTCACTCCGGCCATGGGCTTGCAGCATCCTCGGGGACTGAGGCAAGAGCCTGCCAAGGGCTGTTGCATCAGAAGAAACCAGCAGGAACCAGTTGGCTCTGCCCTGTTTTCCCCCAAAATTGCAGATTCTGCTTCCTTCCTTTTTTTATTTTTTTGAGGAAATGGACTTACACTCCCAGGGGCTGCTCCGTGCAGAGCTGTGCTGGGGTCTCAGCAATGGGAAGTTCTGCTGCAGCACAAGATTCCCTCAGGAACACAATTTATGGCAATTCTGGGATTTAAGCACCTGCCTGTCGTGGCCTGCTCTCCACCGGGAAAAAGGCTTCAGCCTGGAGCCTTTGGATGCTGGAGCTCTGTCGGTTCATGCAGGGGATTAGGCAGGGAAGGATGCTTTCCTTTGGTTTTCCTTGTCCTTATTAAATGAATTCCAGCCTTTCTGTGGAGCCGCACGCCCTGCTTTGTGTGCCACAGTCTCCCAGGCGCCAGGCCTGATCCTCCAAGGATCAGTGAGGGTTGACTGCTCCACCCTCAATCCCAAAATCCTGCTGGGATGGGGAGATGCAGCTGGCAACCCATGGATATGGGGGAAACTCCTCTCCCACCCCTCTCTGGGAACGTAACATGGAGAGGGAAGGACAAAATGGATCTCAAGGGTGGTGGACTCCAGCCAGGTGTGAGAGAAGCAGGGCTTGGGAAGAGATGGGGAATTGGAGACAAAAACTGACCTGGAATGAAAAAGGGATCAGGAAAAGGAATGTCAGGAGGAGATTCCCTGCCATGTGCATGGTTTGGGCAAGAGGAAGACATCCCTGTACATATAACCCCAAAGGGATGATGGGAAGAACTGGGTCACAACCTTTGGATTGCAGCACCTTGGGAAGTGGAGGGCTCTGGGTACAGCTGCTCAAAGGCCAGCCCAGACTCCCCGCACCACCTGGGTGAAGATCCACGTGTTTTACCTGGAGCTGAAGGAATTTGAGAGGATGCAGGCAGTGCACTGACTGTGCCTGACTCACTGCCTCTCCCCAGTAAATATCCACCGGCTTGTTCCAACCCCGCTGCCCTCCAGCTGCAGGGGATAAAGGGCAGGGATTTGGGAGGAACGAGGAGCCCCAGCACCAGCCCGTGCCTGCCTCCGAGCGAGCCCTTCTCCAGGCAAGTCTGTGCCTGGGGAGAGCTGCAGCCTCTCCCTGGAGCTGCTGCCTCTCCCTGGAGCTGCTCTGCACTTCGGAGCATCCCCAGCTCCGTGTATTTGTGTGATCCTCACCAATCCCCCTGACTAAACCTTCCTGGAGGCTCTCCCATGGATGTCCCACAACAGCAGGATGCATGGAAGGACTCACTGCCCTCTGTGGGCTGTGCAACTTCTCAATTTCATGGTGTCCCAAAATATCCAAACTTTTTCATGGACTGGCATCCCCCAGTGCCATAAGTGAGGAGCCTGTCCATGGAAGCAGAAGGGAATTGGCAGCTGGCATTGCACAAACACATTCCTTGTGTCCTGCTCTTCCAAGGGCCTGTCCTGTCTCCCACTTTGCACCTGGAGAGCAGGGAAGAGCGATTGTATAAAATCCAGGAGCTGCACTTCCAGTGATCCTTATGGATTCTCCCCACTCAGGATATTCTGGGACTCTCTTCCATAGGAGTATAACACACCGCTCCCACTGGCTGGTGGGGACAGCCTAGAAAAGAGGGATAACACCCCACGGACATCCTGCAGCCCACCAGCCCCAGGGACACAGCCACCACCCCAATCCTAATCCCTCCCAGGCTGCTTCTCCCCGAAATGTCCAGTTTATCCTGTGGGAAGGGTGAAGCTGTGCCGGGTGCCAGGAGCCACCATAGAAACCCCGTTTGCACTCCAAGCAGTGCCAGACAGAGCTGCCCAGCAGGGAACAGAGTAAATATTGGTTTTCCAACGGGATCTAATTCCCAGCTGCCTGACCAGCGGGATGGATGGTGTGTGGTGAGTCAGGTTGGTGTTCACGTGGCCATAATGCAACTCGGGCTTTCCGTTCAGGCAGCACAGAAAACCCAACTGTGACGTGGCCCTGACATCTGGGGTTGGCCTTCCTGTGTGACTGTTCCTTTTCTAAGAACAGAAATGACACCTCAGGTCAGGAAAGCAAGGTGGTTCCTTTCAGAGAGAACAGTTCATGAGGCAGGGGTGGAAATGCTGTTAGCTGATTGCAGGTTCAAATGATACCTTTCCTTCAAAAAATGAGCCAGTGAGAGGCAGATATGGGAAAATCACCTCTTCCATCACGGCTGTAAAAACACCCTGAGTCATGTTCAGGAGGGGATATGATGTCATCTTTTAAAGTCTAAATTGCTGGAGTCTGGAGTCTGAACCCATCCAAGCAGTCATGCAGGAGCACAGTGCTGGGAGGAGGTGGTGGGCTCTGTAGGTGACACACCGTGTGCTGCTGCAAGGAAAAGGAAACTTTTATTTACACTTCACGGTCCCTCATTGCCAACCATCCCTAGAGGCTCTGCTGAGACTTTGGGGGTTCACAGGGGAGAGTGAGAAAGATGAAACTCAATAAATTTCAATCATGGAGCAGAGTTCTCCTGCACTGGCCCCACCACAGCAGCTCCTCCTCCTGCAGGTTAATGCTTTAGGAGAACATTCCTGCTCAAGAGAGTGGTTAACACACCCTGTTGTACCTTTTTAAGCCACTGAGAATGAACAAATATTTTCTTTCCTTTTGCAAAACCACAAGGAATCTCGCCAGGGTCATCATTTTCCGAGGGTAAATGCTGAGCAAGATAAGGGATGTAAGGAGTTATCTTTACTGAGGGGCTCAAAAACCAGACTGAACTGGAGCAGAACACACCAAATCCTCCCCAGTGCCTTGCTCCAACTGGTAAAGCCTTGTCAAATGCCTTGACAGCAGCAGGTAGGGCAGTAAGTCCATAATCTGATCCCAAAGGCTGTCACAGCACTACCAGGAAAAGCAGTGCCAATCAGTCATGGAAAAACCTACTCACCCATCAGGCCAGGGTCAGTGGGTTTTTGTGGAGATAAACCAGAATTAATGTCATCAATGCTGCTGTTATCAGGGCTGAGAGAGGCAAAAATCAAACACTCAGGGTCAGTCCCTCTCCTTTACGTCCTCAGCTGGGAAAGCTGGGCGTGGGAGGACAGGGAGAAACCATCCATATCCACTCTTCCCACAAAGCAGGTTGACTCCCTCCAACCCTCTTGGCTGGATATTGGCCTCACAGGGGCTTAGACACGGCTTTGGGAATTCCACAGCCACCCCAGGCAGTCTCTCCTCGTGCCTCACTCTCCTGCAACTCAGTCGTTTTTCTCAGATATTTAAATTAAACCTTTTCCTGGTAATACAGAAGGAATCCTCCTCCCTTTCCCTCGCAGGACATCGCTCCCCCCTCGAACACAGGTGAGCCCAGGTTGAACCCAGGTTCCCAAGGCTCCCTTAGGAAGTGACAGAGGAAAACTGGCGCTGAAGGACACTTGACTGAGGGCGCTGTACCCTGGATTGCAACAAAAGCCAGCCAGCCACTAAAGCCTGCTCTGCCACAGCCGTGCTTTATCTCACTGCCCATTTCATCTGCCTCCAGCATTTCCTTCCCCATCAAAGCGAAACATCTCTAAAATGTGCTGAGCCCCTGGGGGGGAAGGGTTTGTGCTGGGAACCGAGCGTTGCTGCGACATAACTGGATGTCAATACAGCAGTAAGGTTATTTTTAACCGAATTTGTATCTGCTGTCCGAGGGCAAACAGCGCTGAGAACCGTGGCCAGCCCTCTGCAGCATCCACGGCACGCTCTGCTCCGGAGATGGCGCATCCCAAAAACCACCCGTGGGCCGCGCAGGCACCTCACGGCACAGCAAGCGTCCCTCCATGCGCCTGGACTCGTTCTCCACCAAAACCACGGCATTACGGTGGAAATACTTTCACCGAGCGCCGAATTCCTGCGGATTCCCTGAAGCGGCGAAAGCCGGGAAAAAAGAAACTCCGGAGAATTTCTCCGTCTGAACAAGCTCCGCTCACCGGAGAACATTCCCTCGTGGCCTCCTGGAGCCGGGACAGCGCATCCCCGGCTCGGGGGCTGCGCTGGGAGCTGATGCAACGCCGGGCCGGGTGTTGCAGCAGAGCGGAGCGGAGCGGGGCTGCCGCTGACACCTCGCGGGGTCCCGCAGGCACTGCAGCCTGACTCCACTCCCCCTCCGCCTTGCATCAGACTCCCCATTTGAATAATGCCATGGAAAAATGCTCCTTCACGCAAGGGGCAGGGGATTTGAAGGTATTTTTGGCTGTTTTGCCGTCTGAGTAATACGAGCTCGCTGCCCGGAACTCGCTGTTCGCTTCTCGCCCCCGGTTTTTCGGGGTTTCCTTTTAGTCACTTCATTTCTCTCGGGTTCACCCGATTATTTGTAATTTCCTCTAGAAATGACGAAGTGGGTTCGAAGATATGGGGCTGGGCCTCAAATTAGGCCCCTGGACCACAAGTGAGCCAGGGACCTGTGTAAGGACAGCCGAAGTCCTTCTGGGTCAGCTCGGTGAATAAATGAGTGGAAAAATATCAAAACTCGTTCACAAACAAATTGGGAATCGAGTAAAACAAGGCTGGTGACAGGTAAGGGAAAGCAGTTTCAGCTGGTGTCAGCTGGATCCATCCCTCATATTGTGAGCCCTGCTTGCCCAGGGAAGATTTAGCATCTCTAAAGAAGCTTAGGTAGCCTAATTAATGCTTCACCAGCCTAATTAATGAAGATCCAGGACAGACATAAAGTCAGTCTGAGATTTCTGCTTTCTCATCGCTGTTGTGGTGTTGGCACACGGCAGGAGCAGATTGATGGGGGCCAGAAAATGTGTCCGTTTGTCCCAGAAAAAGTGACAAGAGCTGGACAGAGCCCTTTGGAGTGGCTGCTGGAGCATTTTAATCAGGAGCAGCCTCAGTGCTGGGCCGGTGAATCCTGTCCCGGCTCAGTGACACCTCGGACGCACTGGAAATAGCCCCACCAAAGCTGCTCTGAGGAAACTGTGGCACCAAAGACCCTGTGGCAGCAATCCCTGGGGTCTGATGAAGGACAAGCTAAGGAGGGCAGCGGCACGTGCACAGGAATTTGGCTGGAATAGCATGGAAACAGCCATTCCTCCAAGAGCCCCGTCTTCCTGTGCTTACTCAGAGATGGGAACTGGGATTGAGCCACCAGAACGTTCCTCTGAAGGGATTTCGGGATCGTGGTGCTTTTGGGGGTGGGGGTAAGTCGGGAAGCCAGTGAACAGTGGGAGCCGACCCCTCTCACGTGGCAGCTGAAATAATTCCACAATCTCCCTGCTCTGGCTCGGAAGGTGTGTGATCCACGCAGGATCCCGTGGTAGCACACTCAGCATTCCCTCGGACCCTTCCCTGGGAGGCAGGGTCAGCTGTTTTACACAAATCAGGAATTATATTTCTCCCAATCCATGGCCAGTTAACACCAGAGCTCAGGGAGGAGGGAAACAGAGGCTCTTCGCTCTGGCTCCGTGGTGGAGACATTCTTATTTATTTGCTCCAGTTTTCCTCTCAAGACTGCAGAAACCCCAAGGAAATCCCACTGGAATGGCAAAAGTAAGGGCTTTCACAGCTTCACGGGGAATTTTTGGCCTCAACTCCGGCAATTTGCTGATGGATTTAGATGAATGTCCCTTGGGAGGTGGATCTGAATACAGCCACGCTTTGTACTTCCCCCAAGGGAAAGCTCTGCCTGTCTTGGCTTCCTCTGCCCTCGGGATATTAAAGCACCGATTTCCAAACAGAAAATCCAGGAAGCCAATTCAATGGCTGTGAGATTTTATCAGCTCCTGTTATAAATGAGCCTTGAATGGAGCAGCAGCCGCCTGCCTGCTCCCAATCCAGTTCCAGGTGCTCCAGGCATAAGCAGGGGCTGAGGGGCCTCTGCTGGACTGTGAGCACAGCCAGGATAAAAACAGGAATTCCCAACTTTTTTCAAAGTGAGCCTTGGTCATGGACATGCACTCGACCCTCAGCTGGATTTGCCTTTGGAGATGAGTAACTCTGGCTGTCACCAGGGCCTGGAGGACACGTTTTGGGTGGGTTTCTCCCAATTTTGTCTGCATGGAGAAGGAAAATTGCAGCCTGAGCCTGGAGACCAAGGGTTATTTTGACTCATTTCATGAAGTTTTCCTGCATAAAAGCTGCTCCCAGAGGAAATGGCCTCAGGATTCACCAGGGGAGGTTTAGATTGGATATTGGGAACATTTCTTCATGGAAAGGGTTGTAAAGGCCTGGCACAGGCTGCCCAGGCAGTGGTGGAGACCCTATCCCTGGAAGTGTTCAAAAAATGTGTGGATGTGGCACTTGGGGACACGGTTGGTGGTGAATGGGACTCGATGATCTTAAAGGCTTGTTCCAACCCTAACGATTCCATGGTTTTCTGGGGTATTCACCACACAGCAGTTAAAGAAAATAATTTTTCCTGGGCATCCTGACTTGTCCCAGGGCACACACAGCACTCGGAGATTCCCTGATTGCTCCCATTCGCTGAAATTATTCCGGTGAAGTGATGGGGGGGAAAGGGATCTGAATGAGGCCTGAGAAACTCCTGTTGATATCAGCTGCCCCATCCCTGGAAGTGTCCAAGGCCAGGTTGGATGGGTTTGGAGCAACCTGGGATAGTGGAAGATGTCTCATGGCAGGGGGGGGAATGAGATGGGCTTTAAGGTCCTTCCAACCCAAGCCATTCCATGATCCTATGAAACACTCCCCAGCAGCAGCCCCGTGGCTCTCTCTGTTTGCAGGGCTTATCTTTATCCTCATCTTTCCATACAGACGGAGTCAGAACTCTCCACCACCAGCAATTCCAACCATTGCCATGCCTTTTTGGTTGATTTAGTTCCTGTGCTGTCAGCATGTCCTCCCATTTAATCTGTGGCATTAATTCCTTCCTTGCTACTGGCTTCAGAAAGCATTAACAAGGGAAAAATAAATCAAGTGTTAGAGCACAAAGAAGACTTGTGGGAAAAAGCTTTTGAGCCTTTTCTGAGGCTTTCATGCCTGTTATTCTTTACTTTGCTGATACAGCTGGATTTACCATCCTGTTGAACGAGCATATTCCAGACTATAAAAAAATAACAAAGTCGAACCACGTGGGCTTTGTATAGGTCAGAGCTGGAGAGGGGCTGCCAGATACAACAGCCCAGGACAACTTCAGAGCACGAAATGTGCAAGCACAGCCAAAGTCCAGCTTAGGTCCCTCCAAACAAAGCAGGGACCAAACCTGAGAGAGAACAGAAAGGAGAGTGGGACATCCGGGCGTGGGAGCTGCGTGTGCGTGTGAGCCCCAGCTCGGAGCCACAGCTGCCTGCCAGCTGTGTGCAGATGTTGGTGGGAGGCTGGGAACGTGGAGCTGTCCATCCCGTTCTGGATGATGGGAAACCTGTGACAAGAGCTGGCCTAAGTCAGTGTTGGAGGCTTAGATTGGTGTTTTGGTGCTCTCAGGTCTTTGGTCTCATCTTTACCCTCCTCCTTTTGAGGAAGACTCATCCCTCGAGTCACCATGGTGGCTACAGCGATTCCTTGCCGGGGGTGTGTTTATCCCTGAGGAATTCCTGCCCTGCTTCGTGCTCACGTCCTGCTTGGCGTTCTCAACGTGCAGTGCGAAGCTTTGGTCGTCCCTCCATCCTCCCTTCTCACACCCCCCGTGAGAAACCAGACCGTGGAGTTCAAGGGATCAGGGAACTCCAACAGAGACACCAACAACATCCTGCCCCTCGTAGGGACCAGCTCCGAACGACCCCGGACATCTGAAACTACACCAGGAACATGGAAAACGAAGGTTGGAGAATGTGATTTGAGCTTGGAGGATCCCTGAACTTCTGGAAATAACCATGAATGATGAAGCACTGGAAAGGGGCAAGTGGAGTTGGGTGTGCAGGTGAAAAACTTCTTGTAGGTGAAGACTTTGGGGGTTAATTCCATAAAGATGCAGCTTTTGCATTCCAAAGCCCCCCTAAAAAGCGTTGGAAGGTCTGGACCCAGAGGAATTGTTGACCTGTGGACATCAGGAGGGGATGTGTTTTCACACACTGGTGTCCTTTTGAGGTTGAAGCCCCAGGAGCAGCAGGGGAACTTCCGAGGCCGTTTGTAGCTCCAGGGAACTCGGCAGAGCTCCCACAGCTGGGAACTGCAATTGTCCCATTCCCTTGACCCGGTGTCTCCATAGTTTCTGTTCCCCTTCCTGCACATAAACATGGACACGCTGCAGCTCCAGCTGGGACCACAATGTTTCCAGAACAAAGAGAAAAAACAAAGTGCTGCTCACGGTGTACATTGTGTCTGCAACCTCAAAATAACTTTCCCAGCTCTTCCCTCCGTGCTCCGGGGCTGTGTTTGCCTGATCCCAGGTTCAAGAGTAGGTGGATGTTCAAAGCAAAAGATCCATCCTGCAATTTCATGGCACATGCTGGATGTTTGGGAAAACTCGGTGCGGGTTGAGCTGTCCCTTAGTGGAGATCCTGGCTGGTTTGGGGTTAGGAGGTGGGTTGGAGTGGTGAAAACCACCCTGCTTTCCAGGAGATGTTGGGTTTTGTGGGAATTCAGTGAAAAATATAATGATTTTATTCCTTCTGCTCTGCGAGGAACAATCATGGTGGCAATTTTGATGTGCAGTGGGATGAAACTCAAAGCTAAAAGATGTATTTAAACCCCTGTTTACAGCACACATGCTCCTTAGGTGTTTTCCCAGGAATTTTTCCCTGGGCTCAGCATCTGCGTGAAATACCACGTAAAAAAAAATAAATCATCATTATTCCTTCCCCACCATTGAGGGAAAAAGCAGCTGCCTGGAATCGCCTCACAGTGCCTGTACTTCCTTTGGCTCTCCAACAACTCAGGACTTGGAGAGTGGCCTGGACAAACCCCATTCCCAAAAGTCTGCAGCTGGAAATGAAAACACTTGCACAGTGCCCCAAACCCTGGGGAATTCTGCCCGTGGTTTATTTTTATTTTATTGCTGTACAGGGCCTCCCCCAGGCCTGGCTCATGCCTCAGGTGATGGAATCACGGAATCCCAGGATCGCTGAGGTTGGAAAAGAGCTCTGGGATCACTGAGTCCAACCCGTGTTCAATCCCCACCTCCCAGAGTGCCACATCCAGGCCTTCCTTGGACACCTCCAGGGATGGGGACTCCAAACCTCCCTGGGCAGCCCCTTCCAATGCCTGACCACCTCTTCTGTGAAGAAATCCCTCCTAATCAGAGAATCATGGAATATTTAGGGTCGTAAGGGACCTCTGGAGATCGCCCAGCCCAAGGCAGGGCCGCCTGTAGTAGGTGACACAGGAACACGTCCAGGTGGGTTTGGAACGTCTCCAAAGAGGGAGATTCCACGACATCCCTGGGCAGCTGTTCCAGTGCCCCACCACCCTCATGGCTGAGGTGGAACTTGTGTTTTAGTTTATGGCCATTGCTGCTCGTCCTGTCGCTGGGCACCCCTGAAAAGAGCCTGGATTTCCCCTGCAGCCTGTGCCCCGCCATGGCCTTCCCTCCCCTCCCCTGAGGGGGGGCCATTTTGTGTGAGGGGAGGGGGCCATTTTGTGGGCTCCCCGTTCTCCTCCGGGCGGGGATCCACCGCGGCGTGCCCAAGCTGTGCCGGCGCAGTGCGGGCGGTGCTGGGCTCCATGAACCGCTCTCCTCGGCCCTGCGGGGCTCCTGACGCCGGCTCGGAGCGGCCGCGGAGCCCCCTCAGAGCCCCCTCAGCTCTCCCTCAGCGCTGGCGGCCGNCCGGGCTATCCCGGCCCCGTCCCGGCCCCATCCCGGGGTAACCCCGGGCTGTCCCGGCCCCGCCGCCATGGGGAAGAAGGGGAAGCGCGACAAGAAGGGGAAAGGCGCCGAGAAGACGGCGGCAAAGATGGAGAAGAAGGTGTCCCGCAGGGCCAAGAAGGAGGAGGTGACGGGCGCGAGTGAGGGCGCGGGGCCGCTGCGGGTGGAGGGGGAAGGTCGAGGAGCGGGTTGGGAGCAAATGAGCGAATCCAAACGGAACCTGGGCACGGGCTGTCCAGGGAAAGTGTGGATCAGAGAACCGCAGGATAGCCTGAGTTGGAAGGGACCCACATGGATCACGGAGTCCAACTCCCGGCCCTGCGCAGACACCCCATCAATCCACCATGTGCCTGACAGTGTTGTCCAAAACTCCCTGAACTTGAACTTCCAGGGATGCCCAGTCCCTGAAGTGTTCAAGGCCAGGTTGGACAGGGCCTGGAGCAACCTGGGAGAGTGGAAAGTGTCCCTGGATGAGGTTTAAGGCCCCTTCCAGGCCAAACCATTCCATGATCCTTTGATTCTAAGCAACTATAACTTGGTTAAATTATGGGATCCATTGTGTGTGACAGCAGGTGTAAAAGAAGTACAAGAAAACACAGTTTAAGGATCTTTATTGCTTTCCATCCCCTTCATCCTTTTTTTCTGGTCTTAAAAGCAAATGAAAATCTTCGCTTCTCTCACTCCTAGAGGGGGTGCTTGTAGTAAAGCCTCCAAACAGCGACTTCTCCCTGGTCAAAGCATGGTGTTAATGGCCTAATTCAAAGCTTAAAGACATGGAAGGTGACAGTGTAGCTGTGTCCTGGCTGCGGGGAGAGCTGGTTCCATGCTGCAGAGGCAGAATTCCCAGACTTTGCAAATCTCTGCGTGGACCACACCTTCAGAAGTAAAGATACACGAGGTTTCTCGGGATATAAAAGAGTTTCCAGTTGTATTTGGGCTTTCTTTTTTTTTAAAAAAGGGAAATTGTGTGGGTGAGTGCTGGTTTCATATGGGGTGCAGGTGCCTCTGTGCCTGTCAAGCAGCTCATGCCTGACTTTTTATTTCCAGGAGGATCTTGAAGCCCTGATAGCAGAATTCCAGAGTTTGGATGCTAAGAAGACCCAAGTAATTGAGTCATCCTGCCCACCCCCCTCGCCCAGGTAAGAGCTTCTGTGAGGCTTTGGCTGCCACTTGTAGAGTGGTTGAGGGTGCTTTTAATGGCATTTATTTATGTGAAGTTATTTCCCAGGAGAGGTGGGTATAGCTGATATCTGGAGTTATAACGTATGTGATGTCTGGAGTTATTGAATCCCTGGTTTATTGAATCCCTGGTTAAAAAAGGGACCAAAAGCTTTTTTTTTGGTGTTAAAATCCACTTTTTAACCATTCCATCAGCACAAAAGGGGCAAAGCAGGGTGAGATGACAGACCTTTGAAGTAAAATAAAAGTGAAGAGGAAGTTTTGGTTTTGTGCTAAGAGGGCTGAGGGGAATTCAGAGGCAAAAGATAAAAACCACTTTATTAAGTGGGGTTCACGTACTTGGGGTATTTAGGAGAGCAATGACCAGCAGCAAGTGCAGAATAATGACACAGATAAATGGAGAGCAGACAGCCCAGAGTTCTGTGCCCTCATAAAAGTCATTTTTGTTCCTGCCACACCAGCATTAAAATTCAGGAGCTCACGTCAAAAGGGGAGTTAAATCACAGGGTAACGTGTGCTCCTGAAATAGGAGAGGCTCTCAGACAGTGCCCAATTCATCTTGCTGGAAGTTTTGATGAAGTTCATTTCTTTGGAGAAGTTTTTAGCCCTGGGGTGAACATCACAGCTCAGTGATTTGGCAGATGATGGACAGACCTTTGTGGCTGGAGGGCAGAGGTGCTGGTGCCTGAGTTAAAAGCTGCAAGGTTCAGGGTTTTAAGGACTTTCTCATCTGGTTTTTCCATCCTTTATGGTTTTTTTGCAGGCTAAACTGCTCCCTCTGTGCTCACCCCGAGAGAGACGAGTTGATCCTTTTTGGAGGTGAATATTTCAATGGCCAAAAAGTAACGTATACTTCCATTTTCTTCTTCTTTATCCTACCCCCTCCCCGCCTTTTCCTGTAATTTGCACAAGCCTCATTTGAAGGGAAATTCAAGACAGAGTCATAAAATATGTATTTGTCCCTGAATGAGAGCAAAATAGCCTTTTAATTCTGCCATGGCTCTGTCTCATGGCTGAGCAGTTGGCAGGAAGGAGACACGCTGGAACCCATTAAGGAGTCAGAGTGATTGTCTCAGCATCAATATTTCAGGGCTTCATAATTTCTCCAGACTTAATTGTAGCCATATCTGCCCCTCATTTGGGATAACTACTGAAGAATCTCTAAATCTCTTCCACTCTTCAAAACAAGATATTTCTGCACCTTTGCTGCTGCCAAGGCATTGCCTGCCTTGGAAATGTGAGCAGTAGCAAATTATTGCATGCAGGAACAGTCTTGTTCCTGAATTTCTGCAAGTTGCAAGTGGTTCTTGTGCTCCTGGGGACAAACTGGTCTGGAAAACTCCAGCCTGGCAATATTTGGCCACCTCAGGATCACCTAAACTAATCCTGCTTCCTTCACTGCCTGGAGCTGTTCTTGGCTCTGGAGTTGAGCAACTTTAACTTGAACATCTTTGTTAAGCTCCAGCTTCTTAAATCCTCGTATCTCAAGCTGTCACGGGAGGGTTGGGAAAGAACATTCCAGTTCAGTGGGTCACTGTGAAACAGCTGCTGACTTCCAGTCCAGTGGAGGAGGTCGTTGTCCTCCTTCCCTGCCTGCTGAGGAGGTTGTGCTTTGTAATGTTCACCCCAAAGTCTCTTATGCAGAGCTGAGCTGAGCTGCTGTCCCCTCTGCCTGTCTCACAGACGTACCTGTACAATGACCTGTACATTTACAACATCAGGAAGAACAGCTGGGCCAAACTGGAGATCCCCAACCCACCCCCGAGGCGCTGTGCTCACCAGGTAAACCTCTGGCTGCCACAGCAGCGGTTGGAATTGTTCTAAAGCTGTGCTAAAGATGATAAGGAGTGGATTTTTAATTTTTTCTCCTCCTGAGAGTTTCTTGCCTCTCTTTGTTCTCCTTCTAATGGGCTGCCAGTGGTGTCACTTCACCTCTTCTGCTGGGGGAGGCTGTACAGGCTTGTCCAAGGTGCTCTGATCAGGGTGTTCTCTGGAAATACTCAGTGTGGAATGAAGATCTGGGGTTGTATCCATTGATTTGGCAGAACTCAAGCAAGACTTGGGGAGAGACTCTTCTTTAGAAGTGAATTGTCTTTGCTGCATCATACAAGGACCAGCTTAACCTCCATTAGCCCAGAGAATTTTCAAGATTGCCCTGCCCTGAATTTTCCAGATTGAATTTGACCCAAGTGCTGTGAGTGGCAGAGTTGCTGTGCAGGATTATTCCCTTCATGCCCACAGAGCTACATCCATAAGCATCCCAGACACTGCCACTGCTTCCAGCAGGGAGCACTTGGGCTCTTCTCCACCCCTCTAGAAATTCAGGTCACTGGCTGCTTGTGAGGATGAAGGATTTGGATTTGTTTACTACATGTGAACACCTGCACAGTAGAAACTGGACCAAAGACTTGTATTTCTTGCAGGTCTTTGGCCCTCACCAGCTGATAGATTTTCCTCCCTGTTGCAGCCAGTGGGTGACTGGTGCCTTCCAAAAGCTGCCGTACAGGATGTGAGTGTCCTTTTCCTACCCATCCCAAAGCTCTCTAGAGCTCCCTGGTAAGATCCAACACCCCAGTTAGGTTCATATTCCCTTGTTAAGTTAATAAGTGCCAGTATTGCTCTGAGCTGTGTGTCCTTGAATGAAATTGAAAGATTCTGACTTGATTTTTGGGCTACTTTGTTTTGTTTCAAATAGAACTTGATTTGAGTGGCCACATTCCAGTAGCCAGCAGGTGGCTGTCGAGCAGCTCCTTCCAAAGGGAGCAGATCAGGAGCTGGAGCTGGATTACAGCAGCAATAAACTGAGAAACCCATCTGAGGTCCTGCTTCTGCAGTGTTTTCTGTCTGATAATTAATTACATTTGCACAGAGCCAGTTCAGCCTCACGAGTTGACTGCTTTGTCCTCCTTGTGGCTTTAATGCATATTCTGCATTAGCTGAATTAAACAGAAGAGTGCCTGTGGGTGCCAGGTGCATATTTTCAGTTTTGTTTGTCATCCCTGCTCTCTGACACACAATCCACCGTTGGAGTTGAGGTGGGAAGAGCTCTGGACAGGTGTTGGCAGTTGTTCAAGGAAAAGCTTTGGTTTTCTCATGGATTTCGAGCCAGCTCTTGGAAAGGTCACCCACAAGTATGAACAGGCTGTTGCATAAACCTTCCCCTTAAGCTTTTAAGCACTGAATGTCCATGGAATTCAGGCACATGTCCCCTTTGTTCAGGTAAATTCATGTTCCCACAAATCCTGCCTGAAAGCACACCCTGGATTTTCTCACTTAATCGTTGCATGTGTGGGCTGGTTTATGTCAGGGCATGGTCATGTGTGGTGCTAAAAATCTTCTTTGTTGGGAGAGATAGGCAGGGAATGAAGGCCTTCTGAGCAAATAGATCAGTGTCCCAATGTTGATCTGTCGTGGGTAGCCTGGCAAAAACACAAATGAAATTTGCACAGCCACAGCATTTTCTTTTTGGGATTCCTTCCTTCTTCTTTGGTCCTAACACAGGTAATTATAATGAAGTAGAGCCTTACTCTGCTCCCTGCTTTTAACTGGCAGCTTGCATCCTAAATGTGTTTTGGTGCTGCTTTGTGCAAAAGAAATATAAAAACCTCCTCTTTGATACTCTCCTCTCTGCTAGTGCCCCAATAAAAGCAGTAGCAGCCTCCTCTTGTCCAAATGCTGCACATTTCCTTTTCTGTTTGGGTTTTTTCTTTCATTTGTTTCTTCTTGAACAGAGACATTTGAACAATTTTTGTTACACTAATCCCAAGATGCTTTATAGGAAGCTTTGAACTTGTAGAGCTGGAGCTCAAGATTCCAGAAGATGGGAAGAGCCGAGCTCCTGGGCCAGCTTTGCTTTGGTCCAGGGAAGGTGTGCTAAACCATGAGTACCTTTTCTTCCAAATTCTCCTTCCTTCAGCCCCAGAGAGCTGCTGTGGTTCCCTGGGATTTGGAGCCATGTTTTTGACTGGTGAAATGCTCCTGTGTCTGGTTTGGGAATCCTGGTCTGATCCAGCTTTCCCTCCTTCCTGCAGGCAGCTGTGGTGCCCACGGCCGGTGGGCAGCTCTGGATCTTTGGTGGGGAGTTTGCCTCTCCCAACGGGGAGCAGTTCTATCACTACAAGGATCTCTGGGTCCTGCATTTGGCCACCAAGAGCTGGGAGCAGATCAAGTAAGTGCTGGGCCCTCTTGTCTGGATCATCCTTTTGCCAAGGAAGGTTGGACAGGTGATCCTGAGGTCCCTCCCAGCCTGCTGTTCAGTGATTCTCTGGAGTTGACCTCATGAGGAGCTGTGCCAGCGTGATCCCAGTTGGATTCCTGTGATTTCCCAGCTCAGCTCTCCCTTGAGTGCAGAGGGGACCATCCTCAAAGGGGTGGAGAGGATGCCTCCAGAAAGAAGTGGGAATGAGATGTTTTCCGAGTGTATTGAGGCCAAAGCTGGTTTATTTAAAACGTGATTTCTGGGACATGGGTGTGCCTGGATGTTGCTTACCTGGAGGGAAGAGTATCATGAACAGCTCTCTGTATTCCCAGCCCTGGTAGGTCCACATGTCCACCTTCAAAACTGGTTGCTCCATCTTCCTGGGCCGCTCCAGTGGGGGCTGTACAGGACCAGTACAAGGATCTCCCAGTTTTAACATGACTGGAGAAGCCAGTTTGTATCTACCCACAGAACCAACTTCACTCCTGGTAACTGGCATTTGCTGCCTTGAGATTCCTTGGGATAAACAAGCCAGTAATTCAGACCTGTCAAAGTAAACAGCTGCCAAAAGCCCTGATAGTTTTTGACAGGAGTGAAGGTGTAAATATTTTCTGTGGATCTGGCCCAAAGTCCTCTGCTTATGTTGCTTTAACCTTTGGCTTCTCACTTTGGCTGCTCATGTGTGTATTTGCGTGAGAGAAGAGGAGTTCTGGAGTGACATCCAGTGGACTGAGAGGCAGGAGATTGGCTTGGGTTCTGATTTTAGCATTGACTTCCTGTTGGACTGTGGGACTAATCAGAGCACAGCTTTGGGTGAGCTGGAACTCCAGATCATGCTTGAAGTGCACTGGGGGAAGCAGCAGCTTTTGATCACTTGCTCACGTGCTGTTTGTCCTGTCAGGCCCCTGGTCCATGTTCTTCCTTCCTTGGGAACACCAAATGTGCCCAGGTTGATCCCTTTTCACCCTGTTCAGAGTGTGGGGGTCTCTTACCTGTGTCTGCCTCTTGCACAGTAACTGGGAGGGTGGTTTAGGGTGAGCTGTGCAGAGATGCAGACCCTGGCTCTGCCTTGGCACATGCCTGAGGTCACACGCAGTCGTTCACTGTGCCTGTCTCACCATTTTCCCTCTCCCTGTAAAATGGGAGCATTTTGGGGCACTTTGGAGTCTGCTCCACTGGAGTTTCCTGCCATCTTTGGAACTCTGTCCTTCAGTCTTACTGGAATTTTGGAAACACCCATTCCCTGGTCCCAGTGTTGGAATCAAACAGAGCACATCTCCTCCCCATCCTTGGGCTGAGCTCCAGGAGCTGCAGTAGTGAAGCAGCTGCTGGAGGAGCCTGGGAGGGAATGGCTTTGTTTTAATGCTAACCTGAGCATGAAAATCCAGGTTCTGCTGCCTCTGTGCTTTTCCATATGGCATCTTGATCAGGAGGCTGCTTGGAACACCAAATGGAAGGGGCAGATGGTGCAGGTTTGTTGGATCATGGTGGGGAAGCATCCCTGATACAAGGAACCTTCACACAGGCTGAGCAATAATTCCATGTATCCAGTGTGGGAAGTGTTACCACAATAAGTGCCAGGTGAGTTGGAGTACAGACTGGTGTTGAGTAAACTCGGTTGGGTTTGGAAGACATCATTTTAGTGCAAATAAAAAAAGAACACAATGAATTATTCATGAAGAAGTGTCTGGACAGGGGAGACAAAGTTTCCGTTTCCATTCCCATGGGAAGGATCACCCCGTTCCAGGTGGATTTGATGTGTTGCTTTGCTGGATTGAACAGCCCAGATGACCCTGCTGTGATCTAAACTTGAAATTCTAGGAAATCTGGTTATCTCAGCCCCACAGTTTAGATTCCAGACAATTATATTGTCCTTCCTGGCCTGCACTTCCTGCCATGAACCATCCTGGTGCCGTGAGGGGCTTGACTGTAAAACACTTGGGAAGAGAAAACCTAGAATAACTGTGGATAACATCCCTGTGCTGGGGAAGTGGAGCTCCATTTTCTCCTAGCAGAGAGCACAGTGGTGCCAGGCTGCCTGACAGAGTTAAAAGTTGCTATATTTAGCCAGATTTAGCTGTATTTCCTTGCATTTTGCATGCACAAAGATGATCCAAACACAGCAAATCCCAGCCCGTTAGAAGCCGTGCCAGCAGCTGACTTTGACTTAGTGGAACCACCTTATCTTGTGTGTGATGCACGAGGTTCCCTCAGTCCATGAACTGTTTGTTACCCTGCCTTAGAGCAGCAATATTTTAACCTAATTGCCTCATTCCTTCCTGGAGAGAACATTCCCACTCAGCTGTCTGTGGCCCAGTGCACTCCCTCAGGGAGACACAGGGAGCATCCTTGGGGCTTGTGCTTGGGAATTGCCACATCCCTCCTCTGGAGGTCTTTGCTTTGCTTTTGAGCCAGAGTAGATCCTTCTATTTAAATTCTGGAATGCTGCTGATGCTTCCTGTGGCAGTTTGGTGGGATGTGGTGCTGTAAATATCCCAGTTTCACCAGTGTCTGTTTACAGTGGTTAGCTGGAGCTGTCCCTACACAGCAGGATGTCCCAGCACAGGGCTGTGTGTGATGGATGCCTCTCCTTGCTCACCAGAAAACTGAACACAAATCCTGAGTTTCAGCTTCCTCCAGGACTGGAGGGTAAAGGTGCTTTGTCCTGAAGTGCCCCTTTGATGGGATGTTCTCTTCCTCTTCACTTTTATTATTATTGAACATTTCCAAGCTTCACCTGAGCATCCTGTGGATGAAGGAATGACTGGAAAGGTAACTCCTGTAGCCTGTAGCTGCTGGGACAAGTAATTCATGAATCTGGGGGCTGAATTCAGGTCTGGTTTGTTACTATAAGTCCCAGAGTAACTCCACAAGCAAAAGCAAATTCCTTATGGAGCAGTTCGGATCAGACTCATGCCGTACGTGTGTAGAGCCAGTCCTTAGCCAGACTTTTTAATCTATTTTTAAAAAAAGTCTGGAGAATTTACAGCTCCCTCCCACATGTCTGCTTTCTGGTGTCAACCCCATGAAATAGAGCATTAATCATAAAAGTCTGGGAAACCAATTCCAAAAGGTTTCTTTGGGACCATGAGCAATGAAACAGGTAAAAGGGGACAGTTTGCATTTGGGAAGCAAAGCTTTGAGCTTGCAAAAAGGTCCTTCTGGAGCAGGAATGAAGTTCTGCATCACTGCCAGTCCTACCTGACTCTGCCATTTGTGATTTGGATTTAATTCTGCATTTGTGGGAGCTTGTTTATTAAAACACACACATCAATCAATAAACTTCTTATTGTTCAGAATTGATTTTTAACTTGGAGGAAATCTGTTTGAGAAATAAGGCACAGGATATTCTTTGAGAACAGGATTTTAGTGTCCATGTTGGGTTTTAATTCATTCTCTCCTTGAAAAAAATAAAAAAGATGGCTTAAAAGGTGCCATCTTTTGGAATAATGACACGGGAGCTTTGTTACAGCAAGAGAAAATAATGATTTCAGGTCTTGATGAAATTAATACCAGAGGTGCTGTTCTGCAGGGTGATACTTAAAAATCCAGTAAACGCTTGGAAAAACCTACTCTCTGTTAGGATAAAGAGTCCAAGCAATCAATATTAATTCAGTCTTCCCCACACGCTGCTCTTCTGGTGGAGTTTCTCATTATGACTGGGGTGAGGTTGTCATTTTCCGTGGTGAATAAGGGCCCTCGTTTTCCCTCTCCACAGAAATCCATCACCACATTCCCAGCTCCCTGCTGCCACTTCAAGTGTGCCAGGGTTTTGGGTTTTGCTGCTGTTCTCAACTTATTTCTTTAGGCCCTGATTGTGCAATCGCTTAGCACAGGTTAAGGCTGCCTGTTGGAGGAGTCTTGCTGGGCTCAGTGGTGCCAACTGCTCTTTGGGAGACTCCTGAGAGAGGGAAAACAGGATGGATTCATCCACGGGGGCAGAGAACACACACAGCAAGCCCTGCTTTGCCTCCAGTTTGGCTTAAAGCTGCTTTGTTTTGGAAGTTCTTGGAGTTGTTTTTGTTGTCTCTCATGTGATGCTGTGGGTGAACATGAAGGAAGGTGCATCCTTGTTTCCTCTTGGGAATGGCACGTCCAGCTGCCCAAATCCATGGGAGCCTTTTGGATGTGACAGATGGGGTGGTGTTGCTTGTTTCTGGAAATGGAAGCAGCACATTTAACTGAAAGGTCAGGAAAGCTTGGGAGAGCAGAACAGGAATGTGTAGCTGCTTTTGAGTGTGTAGGATCATGGAATGAGTCACGGAACCATGGAATGTTTTGAGTTGGAACGGATCTTAAAGCTCATCTCATTCCACCCCCTGCCATGGGCAGGGACACCTTCCACTATCCCAGGTTGCTCCAAGCCTCATCCAACCTGGCCTTGGACACTTCCAGGGATGGGGCAGCCACAGCTTCCCTGGGCACCCTGTGCCAGGGACTCCCCACCCTCCCAGGGAACGATTCCTTCCCAACATCCCATCTAAGCCTGCCCTCCTTCAGTGGGATAAGATGATAATGATGACTTGTTTGCTGCAATGCCTTTGTTCCTGAGGAAATCTGAGTAATTTATAAAGTGTTTTCACTGGCTTGGTGTCATACCCAAACTGCAGTGAAGGTGTTGTGGGTACATGATTTCCTGAGACATTGGAGGAGGGCGAATGTCAGAGCCAGTCTTTGTCTCCTGGTGCTTGGAGAAAACATCTCAGTTGGGAGTGTCTTCCCTGCAATTGTGCAAGTTAAGTGCTGTTCATTAAACTCTCCTGAAAAATTAGCTCCTGAGTCATCACTGAAAAGACTTCAAGAATTTGGGTGCTGGTAGGGACTAGGTGCTTTATCGCTAGGAATGAAATTGCTTGTGCTGCAAATCCCAGGAGTTCCAGGAAGAGCACACTTTGTGTTCTGGAGAAAAGCAGACATGGATTAAGGCAGTGAAGTTCCCCATTTCCAGGAGAAGCTGAGCTCAAGCAGCTCAGCTGCCAAAGACTTCAATAAAAATGGACTGATGCACTACCAGGAAAGAGGATTTCGCTGATAAATGGAATTTCTGTGTGTTCCAGGGCTCCAGGAGGTCCCTCTGGACGAAGTGGGCATCGAATGGTTGCGTGCAAAAGGCAGCTGATCATCTTTGGAGGATTCCATGAGAGTGCAAGGTGGGTGGCTGAAACCAACGAAATTTCACCAGTAACAGAAATCTGGGGGTTAATGAGAGGATGATCCTCAGCAGGACTGGCATTGAACTAGATTTTTATACTAGAAAGACAAGTGATCTCGAGTTAAAGTCTTCGAGTGTTGGAGAAATGGTTGTACCACTGAGGTAGCTCCCTGTTCTTGTAGCCAAAGCTCAGTCCAGCACTTTTGGCCTCTGGATCTTGTCAGATCCTTGTCTTCTAGAAACATCTCCAGCAGGGTCTCAGCTGCTATGAGATCCCAGCTGTGCTGTCCTGGGCACTGTGAGGAGGGCTCTGAAGTGCTGGTTTATCCTGTCCTAAGTGGTGCCCATGTGGTCTCCCTAGAGATTACATCTACTACAACGATGTGTATGCCTTCAACCTGGACTCCTTCACCTGGAGCAAGCTGGCTCCAGCAGGGATTGGGCCTGCTCCAAGATCTGGGTGTCAGATGACTGCCAGTCCTGAGGGCAACATCATCATCTATGGAGGCTACTCCAAACAGGTAGGAGACACTTTGTGGTAAGTCAGGTTGTTGTCCACGGGCTGTGAACCAAAAAAAGTCATCTTGTCTTCTAATTATGCCTTTTTTTTTCCGTGCAATTCTGCTGATTGAGGGGCTAATCTTGGTTAGAATGAATTTTGTATTTTCCCTGCTGTTCTGATCCAATATAAGGGATTGATATCACAGAAGGAGGAATAAGCAACTGGGAGAAGTGACATTTTTTTGGCAACCTTAAGCATTCTCAGGTATTCCTTTGTGTTTTGAGCACTTGCAGGTTAAAAGCAGCAGTTGCCAGGAGACTTTTCTTTTGTGCCATCAGTGACAGGGCTGAGGGAGCAGCACTAGTTACAAACTCAACCAGCCAAAAAAGACTTGTGATGAGCACCAGACCCTGCTCCTTGCTCTGCTAATCCTGGGAATTTATACTGGATAGCCCTTCAGACCACATTCCCCATTGACCAGGTATCCCTGTCTCCATGCTGGGCAGGAGGAAGGAAGCGTTTCATTGAGCAAAAGGCTCCTGCCAAAGCTTTTCATGTTGGGAATGCAGACAGAGGCCCCGGATCCTGCTGCTCCCGTGGAAAGGCAGCGCTTCCAGCTGGGGGAGGAGGACGCCTTGTTCTTCTGAGGGGAATAAATGAACAAAGGAGGGAAGCAGGGAGAGGGGAGAGAAGGGAGTCAGTCTCTCTGTATATTTAGAAGCATTTGTGCCTCCTCAGGGCCTGTGCTTCGGGCTCTGCCTCATCAGATGTGCGTTTGATTAAACGGTAACAACACACAGGCCTTTTCTACCTGAAAGGGCTTTGTCCTCTTCCTTTCTCTGCCCTGGTTCCTCACTCCTGAGGGTGGGAAGGAAGCAGGAGCCTGCATGCTGTGCTAGGTGTGCAGCTTTCCTGGAGGCAGTTGGGTTGCAGGTGCCCCATGGAAATATAAAAGTCCCACGTGTTTGCCGTTGGTTCTGTTCCACTTTGCTCTGGGTTGGTTTGGGTCAATAAAAATGCAGGAGAAGGGATGGGGGGAATGCAAAGCTGCCCTCAGCCTTTTGCAGGGCACTGGGCAGGGATAAGAGCTGGGGGAAGTTTCTGTGCAGCTTGAAGGACAGCTTTTCCATTAAAACAGACATTCCTGGTAGGAATCTGCTTTGTGACATGGAGAGCTCATTGTGCTTCTCTCTGATGGGCCATTCCTGGCAGACTCTGCTTTTGTAGCACAAACTGCCCAAAGCGCTGAGCAGAATTTTCTCTGCAGCCTCTTTGAACAACAAACCTTCAGCGTGCTCCTGAAAATTAAATTCAGCAGGATATGGCCCCTCTAGGAGAGACCCAATTCTGTTAATGTGTGGCTATTTAATTCTCATTGTGTCTTCACTTAGAGCTGATTGTGGAGCTGAGTGTCTGGGTTTGCTTTGAAGTGAAGAAAATGTGTTTGGCTGGGATACTCCTGGGAGAAGGTAGACATGGAGAAAACAATACTTAATTGGAGCTGGGCAGCTACAGGAGAGGACCTATTCCTTGTCTCCAGTTCCAGAGGCAGACACTCCAGTCAGGGGTGCTATGAAGACATTTTGGGGCATATGAAGACGTTTTTGCATAGGAAACCAGACAGGTATCCAAGCAAAAACCATTCTCCAAGTCATGCAGAGTGTTCTAAGGACTAAGTCACACGTGGTAGGAAATTCTGAAGGGAAAAGGAGAGAAAATCATCACAGCTCTTCTGTTTGAATAGGGGCATAATGTGGCTGTCACATTCCTGTGATGGGCAGGGAGCTGGGAAGGCAAAACCAGAGTTTTGGTCCCTACTTTGATTTCCTGAACTTGCAGAAGTGACTTGGAGAGTCTGTTTTCAGCAGCATCTTCAGTCCAGGCTGTGGGGCTGAATTCCCTTCATGGGACCTGAATGAGAAAGCCTCTCATGGGTGGGGAAATAGAGGCAGAAAAGATGAAGTGACTTGTCTGAGGCACTCCAGGACTTCCATGCAGGACTAGAACCTTGGTCCCCACACGCCTTTGCTGTGCCAGCCATTGGATTTTCCTGACCAAACCAGGGTGCAAATGGTGAAGGAGTTTTACAACCCTGAGTGTGACTGACTTGAGGTGCTGGTGCCTGATACTTTAAAAGGCAGGATTCTTAGCACAAAGGTGTGTCTGTGTTCATGTTTCATATTCAGCCTAGAGATGACAATTTCTGCCATCTACAGAAGGGGATGTCGTGGGTGCTGTCAGCTCTGCCTAGAACAGACCCCAAAATCCCCAGAGGAGCTCAGCCTTGCTCTCTTGCTGATCTTGGAGATGTGCTCAGCCCTTTGTGGTGCTGGGGATGGGGCTTGCTGCAGCGAGCTGCGTTTTGGGCTGTGTGAAGCACCGAGGCCTCTCCATTGCTAGGCAACGTCAGCCTGGCACCGAGGGGCTGGAGCTGCTGCTGCTCCACCTTGCAGGTGCAGCCTACAAGCCAGGGGAGGGCTGGAGTTACAGTGGGCAAGGCTTTGGGGTGCCAGAGATGGCTGCTGTGTGGGGATTTTGGTGTCGGTTTGGGGTTTTTGTAGTGGCAGTCCCTACAAAGCTGAAGTGGATTCTGCTGGGAGATGTGGAAGGGCTGAAATGTTTGAATTGCAAGGTCTGGTGGGACTGGTTCCCTCTTTAGCTCTGCCTGCTGAGGACTTCTGCTATTTTACCACTGTTGATCTCATGTCAGACATTTTTAGCACATGGAGGATCCTGACTCCACTTCTCCAGCTCTCTGTGCCTCAGTTTCTTTGCTGTCTGTCAGCAGAGTTAGAATTTTTGGCTAATACCTGTAAAGCTCTTGTAATTCCCCACTGTACCTGTATGTGCAAACCACAGCCTATCCAGAGTGGATATCCAGACCAGTTTTGTGCTGGAAAAAAACCAGCTGGAACTTCAAGGCAGGAAGGACAGTGAGGGAACAGGATCCTCTTGTGGGCGACGAGCGATTTGCTTGGGGCAGGAGCTGTCCTGAGAGGGGCTGGATCTCTCCAGCAGCTGGAAGTGCCTGCCTTGGAGCCAGGGAGAGCTGTGGAAAACAGGCATGTCTTTGACAACAAATAAGTGACTCCCCCTGCACCTCACCAGGGTTTGCTGAGCCCAGGGAGCCGTGTGCTCTCCAGGAGAAAAGGTGGAATAGTGCAGTTGTTGACTTGGTGGAGGTGTTTGCACAGAAGGGGATCTCTCCAGGGTGGATTTTCTGTCCTGAGGAGTGTGTGTGTCTTCCACTTCACTTACTGTGTGTGTGGAGAGCAACAGGATGTGTGAGCCCCAGCCCCAGCCTGAGAGATTTCCCCTTCAGGCAGATCCTGGTCCTTAAATGAACTGACGCTTCCTTTTTACTGCTCTGTGAGCAGATTTCTCCTGTTTCCTCCATCACTTCATTACCAGCCTTCCCTCAGGCTCCTCAGCATCATCCCAATCACAGAGTTGTGCAGTGCCTGGAGCACACTTTCCTCTCTTCTCCCTGACAGTTTAATACCATTCCCAGAATTGGATCCCGGGCCGTGCAGCAACAGCACAGCAGTGCCAAAGCCTGTCAGGTGCAAGGTCCAGGTGTGCAGCAGGTGCACCCTGCTGCTCCTCTTCCTGAGGCCTGGGAGCCTGGGATCCACTGCTGGGATCCCCCTGCCATCCTGGAGCACGATTACTCATCCCAGCAATGCCTTCACCCCAGGAGGAAGGGAATTACAAGGAAGTCGGAGCTGTGCATGAGGGATGGGTGGATAATGGCATTATTAACACACCTCCCACGGTGGTGTGGCACAGTGCTGCCTTGGAATGCTGCGTGTTGCCATGAGCACTGGGATCCAGGGCTGACAGGGAGGGGAGCAGGGAGAATCACATTGAAAGTGAAGCATTTAACTGCTTCAGCTGAGGTTTCACCCTGCCCTCGCTGTTGCCTTTTGTAGGGGCCGGACTGGGGTTTCTGCTTCTGTCTAGGAGGAAAATCCTGTTGCTCTGGGCTGTGTGGGACCCCAAATGGCAGAACTGCAGTGGGGCAGAGCTGTCACCTCTGCCTCTCCTGTGGTGGCAGGGACCAAAATCTCTGCTGGTTACAGGGCTGGCCCAGATGAGGTCCTTGCAGATGAAAGCTTCTGCTCAACATCCAGGGACAGAATCCCAGAGGGCTTTGCAAACCCTGGCAAGTTGTCATGTCCCACTTTGGGGGAGTGGGAATCTGCTGCCTTTTACAGGAGTTAAATCAGTCCCTGGAGAGCAGCTGATCCTGTCTGGGCAGAGTAAAAGGCAGGACCTTGGGTCTCCTGATTCCTCAGTGCTGCCCATCCTTCCTTTGTTTGCAAAACAGTTGGATTTAATCCCCTGGGACAATTTATTTCCCTCTGGATGCCAAAATTCCTGCACCCTGTAGTGTTCACACAGGCACAAATCCCAGATATGTGCTGCAGCCTGGAGAGGCTCATCACAGGGAGTATCCCTGGTTTGAATCCCATGGATTTGAGCTGCCTGATGCTCCAGAGCCACCTCTGTGGCCTCTCCTTGCCTAGTCACAGTGTTTGCATTTTCAGTTGGATCTGCTCTGAAATTTGGGCCACTCAAACTGTTTCCCTTCCCTGCAGAGAATCAAGAAGGATGTTGACAAAGGCACCCTGCACACGGATATGTTCCTGCTGAAGGCTGAAGGGGCAGGCAAGGAGGAAGGTAAGCACTGCAGGCTGTGCTGGGAGTGATGCTGCAGGCCTGGGAATGCAAATCCACTCCCTTCTTTTGAATAAAACACAAAAAACTCCAAGCCTGGAACCAAAATCCCCTCTCAGTGAAAAGCTGTGTGCCCCACTTGGCTCTGGGGGTAAACACATGAGTGGGTTTAAATATTTCTTCTTCCCAGGAATAGCTTGAGTGCATTTGTGGCTGTAGCTTAAAGAGAAGGGGCTTGGGGTGAGGGAAACAGCATTTTCAGGGGGATGGAGGAGGAATTATGTTCTCGAGGAAGATGGACCATCACACAAGCAGCAGGATTCTGGAAGGAAATGGGAAGTAGGTGCCTGTTGCTGGAGCAGAGTTCACTCTGCACAGTGGCCCTGTCCCCTTGTCACACTCTGTTTTACAAACTGGAAAGCTGAAACTGGATACCAAGAGGCTGGAAGGAGTCGTGGTTCCCAGCTCCAATGACTTGGATTCAGAGCTAAGGTTTCACTCCAACACAGTGAAATATTGGGAATTGGAGCTCTTGGCAGAGCTCTGGAGAAAGGTTGGGATGTTCTTTTTGTCAGAGAACTTCTAATTCACAGCAGCATCTCTGTTGGTACCTCCTGGAATACTCAGAGGTGGAGTGGAGGGTCTCCAGACTCCTTGCATAACAGGGAAGCTCTGGCCTGCACAGGCAGCCTCAGGAAAAAAGACAAGAGAAGATATTTTAGTGGGTTTTTTTCAGTTTGTATGTGGGAGGGAATTAAAACAACATCTCCAAATTCCTCTTTCTGGGATGTTTTGATCAGTGCTTTTCTGTTCCACAACAGAAAATCTTTGGGATCTCCGAGTTCTCCTGTGGTGGGGCATTCCTGGATGGATGCCAGGTACCTACCAAAGCTGCTCTGTCCCTCCCCTCCTCAACTGCAGAAGGGAGAGAAAATCCAATGGAAGACTCGTGGGTCGAGATAAGGACAGGGAGAGATCACTCAGCTCTTTCCCTGCTCCAGTGTGGGCCCCTTCCATGGGGTACAATCCCTCTGGACCCCTTCCATGGGGTACAATCCCTCTGGAACAGACTGATCCAGCATGGGTCATTGGTTATCTTTGATTGGAACAGGAATTCCATCATTTTCCTTAGGAGAGAGAGTTTATCCTTGACTCAGGAAACGGGACAATTTTCTCAGAGCTGAATTTCTAAAATGTTAAAATTGTGATTGATTTCTTTCAACCTGGCTGTCTGGAATGGGATTTGGGGAGGAGGGTTGGTCACCAGCACTGTCTGGATTCCAGGCCCTGTTTGCATTATGTCCTATTTATAGTTTTATCTCGTTGGAATTGCAGTTCCTTTGGAAGCACAAGGCCTGGCTTCTCCCAGCCTCCATTTTAGGGATTTGCTCTAAAGTCAGAGTAGAAGGGATTGGAGCAAAAGCAGAGGGATGGAGCACAAGTCTTGTCCTTGCTGCTGAGCCCTTTTTTAAAGCGTGGCTGGGGCTCCTTGGGATGATCTGTGTTTATTTTTGGGGTAAGCCTGTGGTGCAGGCTGGCAGGAAAGGTGGAGAGAACTGCTGGAAGGTGGGAGGGCTCCGTGGGATAACTGAGGGACATCTCCTTGGTGCTTGAAGGCTGGATCTGATCAGGCCTTGCCTGAACTCCACCCTCCTGTAAAGGTGTAAACACCTTTCAGGAGGCTCCTTGCCCCAAAAAGCTCTGAAAATACCCTGAAGATGCTCTGAGAACATCCAGAATGGGTCATGGAATCACTGCTGGAATACTGCAGGGCCTTGGAACACACAAACCAATCAAGATTGTTCCTTGCTGATGCTCATTTGCTTTCTCCATTGCAGACAAGTGGGCGTGGAGTCGGCTGAACCCCTCTGGAGTGAAACCCACTCCCAGGTCCGGCTTCTCCGTGGCCGCCGCTCCCAACAACCGCTCGCTGCTCTTTGGGGGCGTGCACGACGAGGAGGAGGAGGAGAGCATCGAAGGGGACTTCTTCAATGATATTTATTTCTATGACATGGGCAAGAACCGCTGGTTCCCTGCTCAGCTCAAGGTCTGGCTTTAAATACGATAATTTCATCATTTGACTCATCCTTTAGGCCTGATTTGGCCTCTTGGGATCCTAAATCCCATCTCATTCCACCCCTGCCGTGGGCAGGGACACCTTCCATGAGCCCAGGTTGCTCCAGCCTGGCCTTTGAACACTTCCAGGGATGGAGCAAGGATTTTTCTCTCATTGGAGGCAGGCCATGTTTCCAGTAGCTCTTGGTGCAAGAGTGGCTCAGGAAGCAATCCCTCTTCTCCAGGAATCAGGCTGCGCCATTATTGTGGAATGCAAAATGAAACAAAAATATGAAAACATATTTGTGGTGTTCTTCGAGGCCGTCTCCAGGTCAGACGTGTGAGCCTGACATGAGATCAGTAAAAGTTACTGTGGAAAGATCTTTTTGGGATCAAACCCCTCCCTCTTTGCCCAGTACTGATGAGCTACCAGAAGAGATGAAATATTGACCTTGGCTCCAAGAACTTTGGAACTCAGCTCTGCTCTTTGATGGTGTTTGAACCACTCTCACAGGGCAAGGGAGGTGCAAACCTGGTTGAACTTCTTCCCCCTGCCCATTCCTGGCTTTGTTCTCCAAACAGAGAAGTCAATCCCATAATAACAGGCAAACATCCACTCACATGTTTGCTTCTGCTTTCCAAACCTGATTGTTTCCTAGCCCTTTCATCCAGCACTTCCAAGACCTGGAGTGCTGCCTGGTAATGGGCTGTAATTTAGCACCCAGCAATTGTTGTGATTTCAGGAGATGCTGGGTTACTTTCCCTTGTCACAGAACAGTGGCCTCTGTGTGTGCTTGTGGCACCTGAGAGCAGGAGAGCTCTTCACAGCTCTTCCTCTTCACAGAGGAAGCAGTTCCACGCCCTGGATTCTCCAGGATCTTCACTGTTCCTTGTTTTAGGCTGGGAGAAGCTCATGCTGAAGTTCGTGCTGCACCTATCACTTGAGACTTTAAATTGTGATGAAAAATAGGAATTGTCCCTTTCCCCCCAGCTGCACCCGTGCTGTTTGTGTGAACTGCTCTTAGGGGCACACAATCCACACACAAATCTCCTTTTATTCCTTGTTTTCAGGGCCCAAAATCCGAGAAGAGGAAACGCAGACGTGGCAGACAGGCCGAGGCAGAGGCTGCTGGAGAGGAGGAGCTGGAGCAGCCCCCTCCCCAGGGCCCCCTGGAGGTTGTCAGAGAGGTGGTGACGGAAGATGGCACCGTCATGACCATCAAGCAGGTGATCCCTGGAGCTGCAGAAGACAAGGACAGGACTGACTCAGAGGAGGAGGAGGAGGAGGAGGAGGAGGAAGGGGGAGCCGTGGGGCAGCCCCTGGAGCCGTGCCCACGCTCCAATGCCATGGTGGCAGTGAAGCACGGGGTCCTCTACGTGTACGGGGGCATGTTCGAGGTGGGCGACCGCCAGGTGACCCTCAGCGACCTGCACTGCATCGACCTGCACAGGATGGACCAGTGGAAGGTGCTGCTGGAGATGGATCCGAGTAAGCTCTGCTGCTGGGAGCTGTTCTTTGCCTTCAAGGGAGCAACACTGGGGAAGAAAACAACTACGGAGCTTCCTCAGGGGGTGGTGAGGAGCCTTTGAGCAGTGGTTTTACCTGCACGGGAAGAAGATTGGGGATGTCTGGCATAGAGCTTTGGTGTCACTGTAGAGTGAGCTCTGCCCTGTTACTTGGAAAGCCAAGAGCTCTAAACAGAGTAGTGGTGGCATGATCCTTCCTGGGAATCCTGCCGTGCCAGGCTTGTCCACTTGGCAAAGGACAGGGATGGTCTTGTCTGTCCCCGCATTCTCAGAGCAGGGAAGGTCTTGGGTCCTGCAAAGCTCATGGACATTGCCTGGGGTTCTGTCTTTGTACCTTAATTATCTCTTTGTACCTTTTTTTCTCTTTCTTTTCTCATCAAAGAAACCCAGGAATGGCTGGAGGAGTCGGAGTCGGATGAAGAGGAGGACGAGGATGCAGAAGGTGCAGAGGGAGGGGAGGAGGAAGAGGAGAGCTCTGAAGAGGAGAGTGAAGAGGAGGGAGGTAATTATTAATGAATGCTGTCTCCATGCTGATCTAAAGGGGGGTTTAGTGCAGTGCCTGGTTCTGCTGCCAGCCTGGAAGGTCTCCCTGCCATCCAGCTGAGTTTTCCAGCCAAAGCAAAGCTTTCCTCGTGCATTGCTCTTGGGACTGAAGAGAAGCTGAGAGATTTTCAGGCTGTTGGGTTCAGCCCCACGAGCCAAAGAGCAGCCATGGCCTGGCTGCTGTGGCAGGGCAGGGGACCGTGGTGAGCTGCTGGTGACCTCTGTTTGTGTCTCCTGTGCCCAGGACAGGAGCAGCACCCAGCAGTGCAGCCGGGCGAGGAGCAGGCCCAGTACGTGGCCAGGACAGAGCAGTACTGGCTCACCCTGGCCCGCAGCCACATGGGCCCCCAGGCCAAGGACAAGAAGGTGCTCAAGGTGGCACATGCCATGGCCAAGACTTTCTATGAAGATCCCGACTCGGCGTCCTGAGGCTGTTCCAGGAGTGAAGGAACGTGCTGGGAGCAGTGGCCAGCCCTGCTGGGCCCAGCCTGGTGTCCAGCCTGGCACTCCAGCCTTTCCCTGCTCTCAGGGTCTCTGGGCTGACCATCCTGGAGGGATGCTCTGGATATGCTGTTACTCCTGGGAAGGCTGTGGGAGGGTCCTGAGGAACAGGATTGCTGTCCAAGCACTTGTTCTGCCAAGGCTGGGCTGTTCAGCACTGACTGTTTTGTCCCAAAGTTGTTTGGGGTCTGTCCAGACAAACTGCACATCACAATGGTTCACTGGTCCCAGATTCTCAACACTGCCTGGGACCAGAACGTGTCTCCAAGGGTTCCTACAATAAACTAACTTGGTTACATCCTCTTGTTTCTCTCAGTAAATCCCATCTCAGCTTTTCTCCTTGTTTTCCTTGTGGTGTGGAAGAGGGATGGCAGTTCTTGCTGTGAGATATGCAGGCAGTGGTTGTCAGGTGCACCAGCAGCTTTGAGATGCCTGGGAAAACCTGGGAATCCTTTCCTGCCTTACCTGTGAGATGCACATCACAGAAGGCTCTTCCTTTTCCGTGCTCACTGTAGTTCTGTGTTTCCTGGTGGAATCTCCCAGTCCGGTTCCTCACGTTGGCCCAGTTGTCCTGCAAGTGAACTCCTTCTGGCCAGTGAAATGTCCTACCTGGAGACCTTGTTGAGGTCAGGAAGGAGTGGGCTGATCCAAGGATTTGTTTTCCAGCCCTGTTTCAGCCCCTCTCCTCAAGGCATCCCTTCCTTCCCAGCAGAGCAGCGCTGTGTCTGTAGGGACAACAGATGGGATCCAAGTGTGTGCTGCAGCAACCAAGTGATGCCTTGGGGTGCCACCAGGACTGGCTGTCCTTGAGCAGGGAATTCCAGGTGCCCTGGGTATTGCACTGGCAGGGCCATCCCAAGGGATCCAGCTCCTTGGAGAGCAGGGCTGGGATCTGCCAGGTTAATTAGGACGGAATGGAGATTAAATGGAGCTGACAGGGGGTTTAATTGTTGAGATAAAAACATGTCTGACACACAGGGACCTTCCCCACAAGATAACGGGTGAGAAGTGGAAACAAACCATTTATTGATAACCTGGGAAAGGAGAAAACAAACCATTTATTGAAAACTGGGGAAAGGAGAATAAAGCCCATTTATTGATAATCTGGGAAGGAATCCATTGTGGTTGCTCTGCCAGTCACCCTGTTGTCCTCTCACCTGGGTGAGTCCAAATCTTCTGTGCAGAGTTTTGGGGAATTTGCCACCCTGTCGTTCCCTGAGAGGATGGGGAGGCCCTGGCACAGATTCCCAGAGCAGCTGTGGCTGCCCCATCCCTGGAATTGTCCAAGGCCAGGTTGGACAGGGCTTGGAGCAACCTGGGATAGTGGAAGGTGTCCCTGCCCATGGGATGAGTTTTGAGGTCCCTTCCAGCCCAACCTTCCTGTGATTCAGTGATCGTTCAGGAGCAGTGCAGGGAGCTGACCTGTTCCCTAAACCAGGAAAAGCTGCCCCTATGTCAGGATTCTGTTCCATGCAAACCCCTCACCCACGGGAGATCCCGCCCCATCCCTGCTCCATCCTGCCTGAGCACAACCCTCTGGAGCCAACCTCTCTGGGTGACAGCTTCCCCAAATCCCTGCTTTCCCATGCTCCCTGGACTTGCCAAAGCTGTCAGGATGTGTAATTAGTCCTTGGGTTTCAATTAAGTCCTTCGCCATGGATTCCACGCCGTTCCTGCTCTCGCTCCTCCCCCTCTGGTGCAGTCGGGATGTTTTTTCCCGGCAGCGCTTCCCGACTGCACACAAGGCAAAGGCACAGCTCCGGATCTCTGGAAGCTCGGGCCCTGGAGACTCCTGGAATCTGGGTCTCGGGTACAACAAACCAGACGCCAGATGGGCTGGGGAGAAGCTGACGTGGCAGAGGGAGTTTGTCTTCCTTCCTCCTCGCTTTTCCCAAGGACGCGGCGATGGATCGGCCCCTCGCTCACACAGGTGGGCTCTGCTTGGGATTCCAGGTCTCCCTTCCCAAGTGTCCCCTTCCCACTGCTGCTCCCTGAGCCCCAGCCCCTCCTCGTGCTGCCTGTTCTGCTGTGGGAACGTAAAAATTCCACCGCAGCCTGAAAAACGATCCAAACCTTCCACTGTCCACGTGCACCTGCCAGCCTGGACATAAAGCAGCAGGTCTGGATAATTCCCATGGATTTATGTCCCACCTTGATGGGCGTTTTAATGTCCTTTAGGTAGATCTGCAGGAGCCAGGCTCATAAGACACTGAATTACCTCTCTCTCTGGGCTACTTCTCAAGAATATTTCTGGCCTTGAGCAAATGTGAAAAGCCCAGGACTCAAGACAAATTGCTCGACTCCCCGGGATTAAGAAAGGAATCATTATTTTGGACCATGTGGGTTGGGAGCCAATTAATATTAGTCTGGAGCTGTCCTTCCTACTGAGCAAACCTCAGCTTGACTGAGTGGAACAGAGAGCTGGAAAATCCAAGCTGGATTTGTGCTGGCGCAGGGGCAAGAGCAGGAATAACTGGTCAGGCACAAATGGGAAAAAGCTAATCAGGAAACCACCAGCACTTTTTTTTAATGGATAACAAGAGGAATTTTGGTGCTGTTTAATCTAAATATCTGTGTCTGCAGGGCTCTGTTTAACCTACTCCTGACGGGACCTTTGTGTCGTGCACTTGAATGCACCAAAAAAAAAAAACCCAAACCTCCTCGAGAGCCTTTCCAAAGAGTAGAAGCAGAATTCCAAACCCCCCGGGTGAATTCCCAGGGGCTGCAATCCCAATATGTTCTTTTTTTGGTTCCTTTCGAGTGTGCGGCGACCGTTCAAGAGGGGGGGAAAAAAAACGATGAGTAAGGACCCAAAAGGAAAATCCAAAACAACAACAAAAAAGGAAGAGGTGGGAAGATGATGGACAGTTACTGCAGAAAATGGAATTTCCAAATCGTTCTTTCCCCTGTCCACCCATAGCCCTGCGCCTGGAAAGGGAAAGGAAGGAAAAGGAAGCAAAACTGCGACAGGAGGGAATCAGACCATGTAAGGAAAAGAACTGAATTTAACTGGCACATGCTCTAATCCTTAGTTTATTTCTGGTTAAAAATATAGCAATCCAGTGCAGTGTAATAAGAAATCTGCTGAAAAGGTAGCAGAGAAACAGCTAAAACAGAAGCAAAGCAAAGCTGAGTCCGCGAGTCCGGGCTGGATCCAACAACTCTGGATGTGAATGTCGAGGAGGGCTCTTCCCCTCCTTCCCCACCCCCCAAAATCTCCGGGGGAGGGTCTCACCCCCCCTGCACCCCTTCTCCTGCGGGCTGGAGCTGCGCTGGGTGGGACTGGGCTGGAATTCGCTCCCTGGCCGTACNAGCTGAGACCGCGCTCCGTGATTGGGACCAGGACAGCTCAGGACAGGGATACGGCATCTTTAATGAGTATGCAGATTCTCCGAGGGGACGGGGAGGGGACAAAATCAAGGCAGGCATAGTACAAAGATGGTAGAAACGAACAAATTAAGTGACATAGAAAAAAAAAAAAAAAAAAAAAAATAAATCCTTAGAGGCTGCCATTGCCAATGATNACTCATTGATTCTGGAAATGGCACAAATGCCTAAGGAGCATTCATTAACAGACTCCTTTTAGGAAGCTGGGAGGGAATGTTTGGCTCTTTTTTTTTTTTTTTTTTTTTTTTTTTTTAAATACAGGGACATGTTGGAAGCTGGAATATACATCCTGCATTACAAAGTGCAAAATACTACATGCTCAGAGCCCAAGCATGATGTCTGAAACAGTCCACAGCAAGATGTAAGAGACAAACCCACCACCCTCTCCCTCCTCTCTGGGACATGCTCCAGGTGCTCCTCCCCAGATGCCTTGGAGAAAACGGTTGGATTTTTGCTGGATTTTTGTTTTATTGTCATCCTAAACGGATTTAGAATCGAGCCCTCTGTCCCCTGTCCCTCCCCACCCTGCTGCCCGGCATCTCCGTGCCCAGTTTTTGGGATGGGATGGGCTGGGATGGGATGGGATGGGCTGGGATGCTCCTCACTGGCGCAGCACCACCAGCTGCCGGAGGTGCCTCCAAGGGGGTTTTTTTGGGGAATCCAGGGACACGTTTTTCCCCAGGAGAAATTGGCCGTGAGTTCCAGGTAGCTCCGGGTGGTTTTGCAGCCCTGCCACGGGTGAGGAGCAGCGTGGGGAGGAGCAGTGAAGGCAGGAGGGTGCTGGGGCTGCTGCTCACGCCTCGTGTTCCCTATTCCCCCCCCCCCCCCCCCCCGGAATTTTGCAAAAAGCCAATTTTGGTTTTAAAAAACAAGGATCCAAATGGGGCCCGTTCTCCCATCTTTCCATCCAGACAGGGTTCATCCCTTGCCCGTGCTCCTTCTCTCCTCCTTACAGCAGCATTCCTCCATTTCCAAAGGGAGAAAAGCCCCGTTTGGCTTCTCTCTCCCATTTATCATTAAAGCTGTTGTGGATTTCCCTGGGAAACTCAGCCCGGAGCATCCCAGACCCCGTCCACGCTCCAACCAAAATCTCCCCACGGTCCCCTCGTCTCGTCTCCATTTTGGGGTTCACTGCTGTTGTTACAAATATAATTTTTTTTGGGGGGGGTGTGGTGGTGAGGGGAAGGGAAATGAGGTTTTCTTTTGTTGGGATTCCTTCTCATCCTTCCCAGTGTTGGGGGGGCAGAGTGTTGATAGCATTTTGCCATGCCACACAGCATAGTGTTATACAAGCAAAGAATTTTGGCTAAAATCCAAAAAACATTACCCAGGAAAAAAGGCAAACTGTGAGTGAGACTCGATCGTTTGTTGTTCTTCTGTGAAAAGACTTGGAAATTGTCAGAGGACAGTTCGAGTTATGATTTTTCCCTTTTTTTTTGTTTTTTGTTTTGTTTTGTTGTTGCTGTTTGGTTCTGGTTTGTGGTTTTGTTTTGTTTTGTTGTTGTTTTGTTTTGTTTTTTTTCCCCCATTCATACATGTAACTGTTATTTTTGCAAACAAGACAGTCTTGAATTAGATGAAAAAGTTAATAAACAAAATGGCGACTCCAATATTTAGTAAGATCACCATGACTACCAAGATGGGAGCTGAACCCTGGAAGAGAAAGAGAAGGAGAGGAGTTAGATGGAGCCTTGGAATTCTGCCTGAGGCTGCAGGGAGCTCTGCGGGGTCCAGGCAGCTCTGGGCATGGGCAGATCCCAATTTACAGTCCCAGTAAATGATCCCAAAGTGCCTGAAAACCCTCCATGAATTTTTTTTAGGCTGCCAAGCAAACTCCTGGCTGCACCCCCTGACTAAGACCAGTGGATTGTGGATCATCCCATGGTCATTCCCATAGGAATTCTGGCCTTAAAAGCATGATTAAAGTTGGTTGTTTACCAGGTGGACACTGAAAAGGAAGAAAAACCCACAAAACCAGATTGTACTGGATCATACAGTGGTTTGGGCATGGTTTGGAGGAGCATCCACAGGATGTTTCCCAATAAACACAGGTGTTTTCCAGGTATCCTGATAAAGGCAAACACGAGGCCGGCACACTGTGGTCCATGTTCAGGCAACATTTTGGGAATGCCCTAATAACCTTTCCTCAGGTTTATATGGACCCAATTAAGCTCCTGGGAACTACCTGGAAGTGTTCAAGGCCAGGTTGGATGGGGCTTGGAGCAACCTGGGATGGTGGAAGCTGTCCCTGCCCATGGCATTGGGGGTGGAATGGGATGAACTTCAAGGTCCCTTCCCACCCAAAGCATTCCAGGATTCTGTGATTGTACCTGGAAAGCACCGCAGGAACCCTGCACAGATCCACCCCAGCCCGGGCTCAGCATCTCAGGAGGTGGTTCAATCCCCCCAGGAGCATCCCTTACTTCCCACTGGGCACGAAAACAACCCGGAAAATCGCGTGGGACCCGAGGACGCGGCTGCTGGACCCCACGAACATCCCAGGAATGACAGGGGACTGCAGACAACCCTCCAACACATCCTTGTGCAGAACGCTGGTCAGGAAAACATCCACCCCGGCACCTCATCCTTGGCACCTCCTCCCTGGCACCTCATCCCTGGCACCTCGTCCCTGTCACCAAACATTCCCAGTCCCGCAGCGCTAACGTGGCTCGCACCAGGGCGAGCCATCCCGGGAGCGGGTAGGTGGTAGCTATTTCCTGGAGTCGCTGCTATCCTCAGCTATTCCCGCTGCAGCCGAGCCGTGCCAGCCTGAATCCCTGGAATGGTCGGCATGCTTTTCCCCGGGCTCCCGTCCCCCTCCTCCCGCTCCCCTGGCCGCTGGGATGGGGTGGGGGAGCTTTCCCTGGGCCACTCTGCGGAGCCGCTGGAAAAGAAACGGGGAAAAAAAGCAGCTCGTGGCTGGCCGGGGATGGTTTCCCTGCGGAGCAGCCCGATGGAGCTCGCGTTTGGGAGTGGGTGGGAGCGAGGATGCTGGAGCCTGCTGGAAAGGCGTATTTGTAGCTTAGCGACGGGGTCAAAGGCAGCCCAGCCCGGGCAGGGATTGCGGAGAGCCTCTCCCGGCAGCCGGGTATCCACGCCTGGCTGCTCCCAGCGAGCCTCTCCTCCTGCGCCACGCGGAGCTTTCCAAAGGCAGGAATCACCCCGCTCCCTGCTCCCGGTGCTTCCCTCTCCCAGCCTGGCCGCGCCAAGCCCGGCGTTGCCGGCGCCGGGGGGGGGATTAGCTGCATTTCAGAAGATTATTGGGTTTTAGGGTTTTTGAGCCGCCGGTAAGATCATAACAGATCGCAGGCGATTATCGGTGTCACCGTTCCCCTTGGCACGGCCCCACGGACACGCGGGACCCTCGGCCCCGCAGCCGGGGAGGGGCTGGGCCGCAATTCCAGCGGCCTCGGGGCTCAGTGGATGAATTCCCGGCCGGAACAGCACAGCCAGAGCTGCCCCTGCTCTGCTCACGCTGCTGATCCTTCCCATTCCCCGGTCCCTCCCTTTGGGATGGACCTGCTGGACTGAGCGGGGTCACAACCCCTTGGTGGGATGCGCCCCATCCCCGGAGCCGTGTGGATGTGGCACTTGGGGACAGGGGGTAGTGGTGGCCTTGGCAGTGCTGGGGGAACGGTTGGACCCAATCCTAGAGAGTTTTCCAACCGAAATGATTCCGTGGTTCTGTGGTTTGCACACAGGACATCAAAGCCGTGCCCTCATCTGGAAAAACGGGGGGATCCAACACCCGCACACATTGGCAGCCCCCGGATTCCTGTTCATGGATGTTCTGCTCGGCTCCCTGGCTCAGGCTGTGCCTGTTTGCATCCATCCTGCATCCCCTGAGCCGTGCAGAGGCAGGGAAAATCCTTCCCTTGCCGCTGCAGGGGTGGGATCATCCGTGTTTGCCAGCCAGAGCATCCCAGGAACAGGATGACCACGGAGGGGGCTCTGCAAACCCAGCAGCTCCAAGCCAGCTGTCTGACACCTTCCAAACTCTGCTTCCTTTTCACAGCTCCCTCTTTTTAACCCCCTCTTCCCCGTGCTGGCTCCATTCCCGGGCAGGAATGGCAGGTAGGGCTGCTCCCCCCGGAGCAGGGGCCGGAGCCCTGCCTGTGGCAGCTGGTGGTGGATAAGCAGCTTTGTGACTCCAGAGCCTCTGGAATTACGGATCCTGCTGCACTTCTAAACGCCTCTGTCTGCCTTAGTTCTGCCTTGTAAGGTCTGTGTGCCTCCACCTCTGCTCAGAGGGAATGCCCTTCTCCCCTCCCAGGGCACGGATGGTCTGGGGAGTGTGACCCCCCTGAGCAGCATTCCTGCTCCGAGCCCGGGCAGGAGATGAATCCCTTCTGGAGCTGAGCTTTGAGAGAGATGCTTTGCTGAGCCCAGCCTGGCTGTAGGGCCCTGAATTCCCTTTGGCTGCAGCTACAACAAAGGGTTTAGACCCAGTGGCTTTTAAACTCTTCCCACCACGAGCCAGCTCTCCAAGGGGAGCCACTGCCTTGAGAAAAAAGAGGAGACACAGCCCTCGGTTTGCTTTGGTAGTTTGGTGGGGCCTGATCTCATCTTTGGCCTCCTGTGGAATCATGGAATGGATCTTAAGGATCATCTCATTCCAACCCTGTGACACGGCCAAGGATCTCCTGGAGACTTATTTTGATTTTTCACAATAACGTCCCTAGAGTCCTTCACAGGAGAAGGAAAACATCTGCCAAGGATGGGAATGTGCACCAATATCAGCTGGGCAAAAGGATCCTTCTCTAGCAACAGGTGGAATCTCCAAGGATTTTTAAGATTTCCTCCCAAGCTTCAAGAACAGAAACTTAGACCCAAACTCTTGGAAACACTAAAATATGAATAAACCCCTGTCCTGGCACAGGAGTAACGACAGCAATCACAACTGTGGAGTAATCCCTGCCCCTCTGCCTTGTTTGTTGTTATCCTGGAACTGTTGTGTAGCAACTCCGGGGTTTTCCAGGGAATAGGACGGACAGCTGGTTTACAAACGCAGTTGTGGCGTGATGAATTTCAGCATCAGCGATCTACGATTATCTGTTACCACAGGGTACCAGCTCTGCCTCTCTGCCATGGAAACCATAGTGCAGGTTACCTAGGAATCCCTCCGGGATCTATTAAGTGTAATTACTAAGGACTTGG
>VZRJ01013662.1:220599-237977 GCA_013397565.1 Ptilonorhynchus violaceus | reverse complement strand
GGGGAAGCTCTGCAGGGGGCTGTCGTCGGGGGTCAGGTCGGACGGCGTGGTGCCCTTGCGGTACAGCTCGGGGCTCTCCTGCTGCAGCGGGGTGCCGGTGGACAGCACCTCGATGTCGTCGCTCGAGTTCTGCCGCTTCGGTCGCTGGCATTCCAGCCCTTCGGGAGCGGGCGCGGGGAGCGGGGAGAGAGGGAGAGGGAAAGGCGGCAGGATTATTTCTGGTCCGCGGGTGCCCCGCGGGTTTTTCAGTGTCATAGAGCGGGGAGCAGGGGGATGGATGGTGGGGAATAGCGGGGGGGGATCGGGATAGCGGTGTCCCAGCGTGACAAACAGCTGCTGGCACCACTGGTGTGACCCCAAAGCTGCCCTGACCCCGGCACCCGCGGAGCTGCAGCGGGCACGGGAATGCTTTTCCAGCCCCAGCAACGTGGGGAAGCCACCAGCGATGCAAAACTGCTGGGAAGGGGTTATGATTTTTTTTCGGGACCCATCTGACCACATTTCCCACCGGTTCCCAGTCTGGAATCACGACGGGGGAAATCTGCAGTGTGGCTGCTGGCAGCCCATGGCTCACCCTCGTGTTTGTGCGTGCTGGGTGTCACTGGGATCACCCCATGCCAACAGCCCTCACACCTCTCCTGGATGGGAACCCCCTCAGTTTTGTGGCTGAGAGGGGCAGGAGGAAAATCTCTCATTTTTATAGGAAGATGGACATATCTGGGCAGGCGTGCAAAAAAACCCCCCAAACCTTAAATCCAAGTGCTCTCCTGCCCCACACAGACCAGGAGGACATGGCTATTTCCCTCCTTTTCCACCTGGATGTGATGGAGAGCACAGGGATGGTTGTGCCTCACATACTGAAGCAGGAGCCTGAACACACTCCATGCTCCTTATCCCACTGGAGGCTCCTCCTCTGGCCCAGAGACTTCCCAGACAGTCTCCCTGGGAATGGGGACTTCCAGAGGGGCTGAGAGTCCTCTGCTGCTGGAGGAACACGTAACAAAAACCTCCAACTTGTTCATCGCTGCTGAAACACCGAATTATTTCAAGCGGGGTGCGAGCTAATCGTGGTTAATTCTCCTTTTCCCCTCTCCAGTTGTTCCCAGCTAAAGCCATGCTAAATTAGGTGAATAATTTGATAAATATATTAAGTGCCTAATGCCCCTGAAATGCATCTAATTGCGATTGCTATGGCGAGACAAGAAATGAGTCTTGAAAAGGGAGAGCTCAATTTTCGTGCCGTCGTTTAAAAATAAACGCTCGGGAGCGCCTGCTCGGATCTCTGCGCTTCTGCTGAGTAATTTTCTCTCTCGCAGCTTTTTGGGGAGCTGCTGGGATGTGCCTTCACCCCTGCCGGGGTTGGGATACGCGCAGGGAATGCCGGAGTGTGGGGAAGGAAGGGAGGGCAGGGGAGGGAAATAGTGAAAAAGCTGCTTGGAAATCCACCCCAGCAATTTATGGGAAACGGTCTCCTAAAGACTCAAGTTTTTGGGATAATACTCACATAGTTCAGCCTGTTTGTCTGTGGGAGACTGAATCTCCCAGGGATTTATCCAGGGCCCCTGAGCAATCCAGGTATCGGTGGGAAATTGTGAAGGAGAAAGGTGGAGCTCACTCCCTCCGTTTTCCTGCAGAATAACTGTCTCTGGGATAAAATGCAAACTTTTTGGGGCTGTTTTCCAGTTATTCCTGGTCCAGCCACCCTCCAATGTCACAAATGGGAAGCTGAGGCACAGAGGGAATAAATGACTTCCTATGAGAAAGCTGGAAAAGCACCTGTCGGAATGGGCTCACCCGAGACTTGGGGTGTCCCCGTTTGCCTTGGGCTTTATCTTCCCCAATTCAGGGCTTTTGCCGGAATTCCAGGGACTTGCAAGCTTCCCACCAGCTCTGAGGACCCCAAAGCTGATGTCCAGCCCCACAACCAGCCCTAACCTTGCTACACCCACTGCTCCTGCCCGTTCCCTGGTCCCCAGAGCCCCACAAAGGGGCGGGAAATCCCAGTGATGCTCCAGCACTCCCACACCAGGGAATTACTGAACCCCCACATCCTAAATCTTCCCCACCCATCCCTGCAACAACCTGCAGGTCACTCTGCCTTTCCATGGGTTAATTCCCGAAGGTCGGCAGCCCCCGGCTGGGGCTGTGGGCGGAGCAGGGATGGAGGTGCCGGGATACAGCGCTGCCCCCGGAGCCCGCAGGGATGGATTGGAAGCGTTTCCTTGTGCGGGAGCTCCACGGACGCACCGGTGCCGGCGTTCGGCACCCGAGGATGTGCAACAATTACCCTGAGCTAAAATTAGTCCCGGAGCACGTGGTGTTCCTGGAAGAACGGCTGCGAGAGCGCGAAGGAGGATGCGGAGCACCAGCTCTGGATTTCCAGCGGGATGGAGGCAGCCGAGCCCGGCCGCGGGGCCTTCAAAGCCAAACCTGTGCCCCGAGCACCCACATTTGGGATTCGGGAGCGGTGCCGAGCTCCTCCTCAGACCTCCAGCAGCACCCAACCCATGGGCTGATCCCGCTGCGTGCAGGGATTGGGATGAACAACCACGGTGGGGACCTGGGAGATCCCCACAGCTGATGGAAACCACGGGCCAGAGCCTGATGCAGGATACTAAGCAGGGATATTTTTGTTTTTTCCAGGAAAACACTTTTATCTTCCAGGGACAGGAGCTGCTGGAGCCTGCAGGTGCCCAGGGATGCCCAGGGCTGATGCCGAGGTGGGCACGGACCCCCCTGTGACGCTGGGAATGTCCCACAGCACCCACAAATCCCAGCACCCGCCGTGCGAGGTGGGTGGTACCCGCACCCACCAGGAGCCAGGAGCACATCCAGCACCCAGGGTGCCGTGCAGGGAGCACATCCAGCACATCATCCAGCACATCATCCGGCACCCAGGGCGTGGGAGGCACCCGGCACCCACCGCAGCCTGCGCCGGGGGCGGCACTGGGGACCTGCAGCACCCTGCAAGGGAGCGCTCCCAGCACCCACGGGGCCGTGCAAGGGAGCACATCCTGCACCCACGAACCTCAACGAGGGGGCACATCCTGCACCCACGATCCTGTGGAAGGGGAGCACATCCAGCACTCACAATCCTGAACAAGGGGGGCACATCCAGCACCCAAAACCCTGAACGAGGTGGGCACATCCAGCACCCATAATCCTGAATGAGGGGGGCACATCCAGCACCCATAATCCTCTGAAAGAAGTGCACATCCAGCACTCACAATCCTGAACAAGGGGGGCACATCCAGCACCCATAATCCTGTGGAAGGGGAGCACATCCAGCACCCACAGTGCTGTGCAAAGGGGGCACATCCAGCACCCACAATTCTGAACGAGGGGGGCACATCCAGCACCCACAATCCTGTGAAAGGAGCGCACATCCAGCACCCACAATCCTGTGAAATGCGGGCACCCCCAGCGCCCACGATCCAGTTCAGGGTGGGCAGGCAGAGCCCCTGCAGTGCCGTGAGTGGGTGCCAGCTCCCCCCATCCCCGTTCAGCCCGGCCCGGCCGTTCCCGGCCGGCGGTCGCGGGGTCCGTGGGTGCCACGGCCGCTCACACCCATCCCCTGCCCGAGCGGCTCCGCAGGCGCTGCCAGGTTTCCCGGCGCATCCGGGACGCCGTGTTTGTTTTTTAATGTGCTCTAAGTGGAAACACCTCCGTTCCCCTCTCCTCTCTCCCCCACAGCCCCCCCGGCCGGGAGCTGCGAGCACACAAACCCCGGCACGAGCGAGGCACCGCGGCCCCGGCCGGGAGGTAGTAAAAAATGTATTACCTAAAAATATCTCTCCAAGAGGTGATTTAAACCAGCAAAGTCTCCCGGCAGGAGGAAATGGAGATGAGGAATATCTCAGGGCTGGAGAAGCCCCCTGGGACCGCGCAGCCCTGCGAGAAAGCTCAGATCTCTCCCGGACAAATCGGGCCTCGGCGGGAGGAGGGACGGACTCCCTGTGCCGGGAGGATGCTCCGCCAGCCCGGAATGCCCCCTGATGCCGGGGATGTGCCCTGACTCAGGCAATGCCCCAAAGTGGCCCGTCGTGGCGAGCCGTGGGATGCCCCGACCGCCCCCGCAGCCTCCGGTGAGGTGAGGACTGAGGCACGGGCGGGCTGGAGCGGCAGATCCAAGGATCCCTTCTCGCCGGGCTCGGGAACAGCGCCGTGCCTGAGTCACCGGCACCAGCCCCTGGAGCAATTAAGGCGAGTGAGTAATCCTCGCTCAGGGAGCGGGGAGGGGGAGAGGAGAATGACAGACGCCTCCCAAGGAGGGCTCGGTGCGGGGAAACTGTTCAATAAGGCCGGTCACAGATTAATGAGGATGTTAATTATTGCTCTGGGGACTTGGAGCTTCCCGCTCCCACCCGGCTGCAGACCCCGGCCCGACCCTGGCGTGGCTTGGGCTCCCTCCTCCCTGAGCCTGTCAACAAGCAAAAAATGTGGACAAACCAGCAAGGAATGCTGAAGGTGATGGAAGGAAAACCTCAAATGCAGATTTTCCCAAACCTTGGCACGGGTACGGGACTGATTCGCACGGCCAAGGGAAGGATCAGGTCCCAGTGGGTGCCAACCCGAGCATTCCAAAGAAATCAGGCCCCACACAAGCCATGGGTGTCAAACCGGTGGTGACCTCTGGGATCATCCGTGTTGGCATTTTCCTTCCAGAGCCCTGGCTGGGCTCCCTCTGTGCCACCATCAAGGACCATGAACTACAAAAATGGGGCTGTTTTGGTGTGAAAAGTGCAGATCCTGGTAACAAAGGCACTGAACAAGATGGAAGTGTTGGATATTGAAAATCTCACACCGAATCTCCCAAAACCTGCCGTTCCAGGGAGCCTTCCCACCCTGAGAATTCCAGTGAGGACTGGGAGCTGCGGGCACAGACTGAGCCCGCACTCAGGGGGGCTTTGGGAGATTTGGGGTCTGTGCAGGGCTCAGAGGGGCAGGGATGGCAGGGGCGGCACCACGGACTGACCGTTCTCCCTGTGCTGGAAGGAGGGCGAGAACTCTTTGGCAGTGATCCTGGCGATCCGCGCTTCCTCCTGCGCCTTCTGCGCCGCCGTCACGGCCGCCTCCGCCTTGGCCCTGGAGTGGGAGGTCCTGCAAGGCAACAGGACACACAAGGACCCCGTTAGGCAGCTCCTCCCCGCAGACCCCGCCACGGAAAACCCCGAATCGTCCCCACAAATTGCTCCGAAAGCCTTTGGCCGTGACGGAGGAGCCGCCGCCGGGAGCGTGGGGCTCGTTGAGGAATGGGGGGTTTTACAACACCCTCAGGAGCTGCTTCTCAGCCTGGAAATCACCCAGGAAATTTGGAAACCGGGGCAGGATTTGTCCACCTCCAACGGTTGCAGGCTGGGCCCCTCCATCCCGCTCCCCACCCCATCCCGCTCCCCACCTCATCCCGCTCCCCACCCCATCCCGGCAGCCTCTCCGAGCATCTCCCACGAGCCTCCAGGGCTGAAGGCCTGAATTCCGAGCTGGTTTGGTTGTTTTTTTTTTTTTAACCCAACCCATTCGCTTGGGGATGGGGGGGAAAAAAAAAAAAATAAAAAAGAACATTTCCAGCCCGCACCCCCACGTTTTGCGTAAAATGCTGGATGTAAATAAATACCGGGAGCAGGGGTAGGAGCGGGGGGTTTGGCTCCGGTGCCGCCTCCACCATCCCTTCACACATTTTTACCGGGGCCTTTTTTTTTTTCCCCCCTCTGGATGAACAACTGTCCCCTGCACTCCGCGACGATTCCCCAGCCGCTTTTTTTGGATGGCATTTCATCCCGTCACTCAGGATTGACACCCCTGTGCAGCCTCCCCGACAGCATCCTCCGGAGGTTGCTTTGCCCCTTTTTTTCCCCCCTTATCCGAGCTATCCAGGCACTTTTAAAAATTCTTGCTCCCGCCCCGGTGCAGGCAGGGCTATAAATAGCTCCGCTGATTTCTTTTCCCTCCAAAATCAGGCCCTCCATCTCCTTTAATCATTTTTTTTTTTTTTTTCCCTGCCGCTCTCTGAATTCCCTCTAATTTCTCGACATCTGCGTGGAGAGGGAGTGCCATTTCTGACAGGCTCCTAAAAATGGAAAACAGGGCCAGGAATGTGCCTGCTTTGGTTGGAAGCAGCGCTGGGGCTGGGGAACGGGGTGTGAGTGTGGCTGTGCTGTCACCTGGGCCCTGCTCCGGGGCTGATCCGTCCCTCGTGTCCCACTCCTGACGCTTTTCCAGTGTCTTTGCTCTAATAAAGTGCTTCATTCCCACCCACTGGCTGCTTTGGAGTAGCCCTGGAAGCGGATCCGAGCTGTTTTCCAGAGTTTCTGGAGGTGGTGGAGGGGCTGTGGTGATTCTGCGCAGGTCCCGAGGGTTCTCCGTGACTGAAGCACCCAAAAATTGGGATTAAAGGGATTTTGACCCACCTGGAGTCCAGTGCTGTCCCTGCTCCACACCCATGTGGGGTTGGAGAAGTGCACAAAGATGTCACAGCCCATTCCCAGGTATCCCAGCCCTGCTCTTTTAGGAGGAGCAAGGATGCTCCAAGGAGGAGCTGCAGCAAAGTGCTGGGAGAGGAGGCGCAAACTGCTCCCGTTTTTCATGGAATCATGGAATTGTTTGGGTTGGAAGGGACCTTAAAGCTCATCTCACTCCACTGCCATGGGCAGGGACACCTTCCACGAGTCCGGGTTATTCCAACCTGGCCTTGGACACTTCCAGGGATGGGGCAGCCACAGCTTCCCTGGGCACCCTGTGCCAGGGCCTCACCACCCTCACAGGGAAGGATTTCTTCCCAATATCCCATCTAAATCCACCTTTTTTCAGCTTAAAGCCATTCCCCCTTGTCCTGGCACTCCATGCCTTGTGAAACCTCTGGCATCTTCCAGGAGAGCTTCTCAGGGATGTGGATACAAAGCTCCTCCATCCTTCTCTCCCTTCCCACTTCTCCTGGATTAGGAAGTGCTCAGGGATGGGCCTGTCCCTGCCATCCTGCAGCACTTCCCAGGCTGCAGGTCCCTGCTGGCCTCATCCGAAGGATTAAGAATGTCTGGGAGCGCCTGGACCGCGCTCAGCAGGCAGGATCACACTCTGCTCCCAGAATTCCTCCCTGGAGAGGCACTGGAGGCACTTATCCCTCACTGTGTGCCAGGGAAGGAGGCTGGAAGTGCTGAGCAGCAGCTCGTGCCATTCCAAGGGTCTGGCACAGCCGGGGGTGTTGGCAGAGCGGGAGGTGACGCTGGAGGAGCCCACACGGAGCAACCGCCCAGTTCTGGGATTCTGGGATGGTCCAAACTCTGCTCCTCCCTCCAGCACTCATCACCCCCCTCGACAGAATCATGGGATCACTGAGGTTGGAAAAGAGCTCCAGGATCATCGAGTCCAAGATGTGCCCAATCCCCACCTTGTCACCAGCCCGGAGCACGGAGTGCCACATCCAGGAATTCCTTGGACACCTCCAGGGATGGGCACTCCCAACCTCCCCGGGCAGTTCCCATGCCCGACCACCCTTTCCATGCAGAAATTCCTCCTGATATCCAACCTATACGGATCAAAATCACCATCCCTTGGGGATGGATGCATTTCCATCCCTGAAAAAGTCACTCCGGCAGCTTCTGGATCAGCTCATCCCCACGGACTCCCAGGATCAGCCCAGGAAGGGCAGGGAACTTCCAAACATGAAACCCTGAGGCTTTGGCTCAGGAAGGGTTAAAAATCAATGGCAGGGATTAAGCCATCCCTGATCCAAAATACACTTGGAGCAGATGGAATACACTGGATTCCCCGGAACGGATGGGACACACTGGATTCCCTGGAGCGGATGGGACACACTGGATTCCCCGGAGCGGATGGGACACACTGGATTCCCTGGAGCGGATGGAATACACTGGATTCCCTGGAGTGAATTGGACACACTGGATTCCCCTGAGCGGATGGGACACACTGGATTCCCCGGAGCAGATGGGACACACTGGATTCCCCGGAGCGCACGGAACGCCGCAGATTAATTGTTTGTAAAGCTCCCCGAGACGCCGGGAGGAGTGAAAAGCGGAATTATGGAGATCCATACGTTGCATAATAAAATCCATAAGTATTCCCAAATAAATGCCAGTAATCCCGTTAGTGCTCGCATGACTCTGTCACGTCCCAAATTCACCAGCTGGCTCCTTTCTCCACGCCTGCTGCTCGTGCCGTGCGCTAAATCTTAATTCCCGGTTAATTGCCTGGAGTTTATTTCCCTGGAAAAGCGGGTTTTTTTTTTTCTCCGTGACACACGGACAGGGCCTGATCTCATCACTCTGCTCCTCCTGCCCTAAGTGCTGCCATAAATCTTTTCCCAGACGGAGACGCCCTCCTGGAGAGCACGGCCAAAATAAGGCTGGGTCCTTCCCGAAAAAAGAGAATCGTGGGATGGCTGGGGTTGGAAGGGACCATAAAGATCATCCCGTTCCTGTGGGCTCACGATGGGATGGAGGGAAGAGTGATGCAAGAGGATCTGTTTAATTCCTCCCACCTCGGAGCATCCCCAGCCTCCTCCTCCAGCTGGGATGAATCCAGCACCCTGGGACAGCGGAAGGTGTCCCTGCCCATGGCAGGGGGTGGAATGGGACGAGCTTTAAGGCCCTCACAAAACCAAACCATTCCATGATTCCAGGATTTTAGCGCACTCCTCTATCCAAGCTGAACCGGGGGAGGGTGTTTAGGTGAAGACCGGGATTGGGAAGAGCCAGAGGGGACGTGGCCGGGACGGGTCATGGATTTGAGCCCCCGTTTTGGGTCAGGGCAGAGAGTCCCTGCTGGGACCGGCCTGGGATATTTCATTTATTAATTTTTTGCCAAGCTGACTCACTCTTCTCGGAGGATGAGCGGGCAAGTGGTCAAACTGGCAAGAGGAGCTGGCAGGAGGCAGGGAAGAATCCCAACCAACCAGATTCCCGGAAATCTTCGCAGATCTCCTGTGATTTGGCCTGGAGCTGACAGGGGAAGGGATAATACTTGGGCCTGCTTCCTAATGCCAAGTTTATCAGCTCCAGCTAATCTATAAGAAGCTGGAATCAACTGATCTGCAAGGAAGGACTTGGCTTTTTAGGAATTCCAACAGCGACTCTGCGCCGGCTTGGAGCGAGCAAGGACTCGATCCAAGGGTTCTGCTGCAAAGCCTGTGCCGGGGGCCGGTTTAGCCCCAAAGGGGTGAACTCTCGGCAAAATCCTCAGGGATTCAGGAAGGAAGGAAGCAAAATGAAAACCAGGTGAGGCTCGAGAGGTGTTTCGGTTCCAGGAATGCTTTGGCAGGAGAACAAGTGGGACAAACGGCTTTAAAATCCGGCTGGAAATTAGAGCGAGGCTGCAGAACCCCAGCAATGTTTCCAAGCTGTAAATGTGACACCTGGAATTGCCAGGATGGCACCTGGAGCCACAGGAAACCTGGATCATGTAGAGTTCTTCTCCACCCATTGTTTGAGGGATAGTGCAAAGGGCGAGCTGGATCCGGGTGAGGGATTTGCCACCCTTATTCCTATTTTTCCTGTGGTTTTGCACGGAAAACTCACTCCAGTAAAAAACAGGCGGCAGACTCTGAGCAAACTCGTGTTTGGGGTCAAAGGGAGCCCTGTGCTGAACACAGGGGAAAATCCACATTATTGGGAATGTTAAAAAGCGTCATCTGGGCAAGATTTCTGGGAAAGAAAGTCTTTCCTGGAATTCACATGGCAGCTCTGGCTGTTCTTTTCCAAGCAAACTTCCCCCTTCCCTGATGCCTCCCTGGCTGAGGGATCCCCTGACAGCAAAGTAGGAAATTCCCGCTTTATTGTTGGGAATATCTGCAGGGATGGAGACCCTCAGCCCTCCTCCATCCCACACCCAGAGCACCCCAGGATTCCCAGCTCCTCCACAGGAGCACGGTGAGATCGCAACAAGTCCCAAACCCTTTGCTCCATAGAAAAGGACCTCGTGGCCCGTATTTTCATGGAAAACCTGGAAACTGGCACATTCACTGACGGCTTCAGCGGGAACGGGGAGGATGGAGTTAACCTGGCAGTGAGCTCATCCCTAATGAAGAGCCTCGAGTTTTCCTAAGGGGCCGGGCTGGCTCCATCGGATCCACTTTGTCTCCAGGTCAATACTTCATCAGGCAGCTTTGGGGTCGGGTTGTTTTGGTGTTTTGTTTTTTTTTTTTTTTTAATGCATCTTTCTCTTCCTACAGGAGGGATGTTTCCTCTCCCTCCATTACGGAGCCTCATGCATTTTTCAAACGGCGAAATCCAATTAAAACACAGCCCAGCTGCAAGGAAATACTTCAGGAAACATTCAGAGAGAGCATTTGCAGGGCATTTCGGACCCGCTCGTCCAAATCCCGGGGTCAGGAAAGCCTCGGGATGCGCCTTGTCCTGGGAAGGGATGGCTGGATGAGGCGAGGAAAAGGAGCTTTCCCGCGCAACCTCCCCAGGCTGGCACGAGCGTGAATCCCTGCGCTCTGTGGGCTCCACGAGGGTTGTTTTCCAACCCCTCTGGCGCAGCGGGGAGCGGGATCCAGCCCTAATCGCATCCACCAAGGAACACGAAGCCAAACCCCCCCCCCACCCGGTGATCGATGCCGGTAACCGAACCCCAGCGCGCCGGGAGAGTGGGAATGCTGATGCCACCCCGTCCCAAGGATATCCCACGGCATGGGGAAGGAGATGCCATCCCAACTCCCGGCCCCGCCCGCGCGGGATCGATCCCTGCGGGAACCCCGGGAGGCTCCGGGCAGCCTCTCCCGCCGGGAGGGGAGCCTTGGCCGCTCTCCGCGCTCTCCTGGATGGGACAAATCGGGAGTGAATTATTAATAACCACTGCAGACTGTCTGCTCTCCACCTCTGCGGGAGCCCGGCTGATTTAGGGCACAGCTGCAGTGCCCATCCCGCCTCCCCTTCCCATTCCACGGGCAGCGCATCCCGCATCCCGCGCCTCTCCAGAGGGTGCGGTGGGCACGGCCCGGGGCCGGGATCTGTCTAGACGGCGCCCCGAGGGAACGGGGAGATGGCGGCGATTAACAACCCGCTTGTTATTTTCCCTATCCGGCGTTTATCGCCCCGATAAAAGCCGCTCTTCATTCCAGCTCGGCTCTTCCCACCGCTCTCCCGGCTCGGTTGTTATTGCAGCAGGCTCGCCTGGAGTGATTTGTGGAGGCAGGAACACAGCGCTGGGCCTCGGGGGGTGGAATATTAGACACACCAATTAGCTCGCTGTGGATAAATTCCCATTTACCTGCTTAGCGCAGGCAGATTTCCCTGCCCGCTCCCTCCGTCTGCTTTTCCTTCCATCCCCCCCCCTCCTCGGCTGGAATTCTTAATCAAGGGGAAAAAAGCTGCTTAATGTGACCTCTGCCGTGACGCGATGCAGCCCCAAACGTCTGCTCCCAGCGAAGAGAGAGCCGGGCTTCCCAAATCCCGCCGCCAGAATTCCCAGCTCCGAAGGGAGGGTTTGGGATAGCTCCCATCAGTGGGACAGCAAGAGGGAAGGGGTGGGAGAGGCTGGGATGGCACGGTCCGAAAAAAATGGCTCTGGAAGTCACGTTTCAAGACAATTAAAGGAAAAAAAAAGACTCAGATCCTTTCATCCTGAAATAAAAACCCCTCAGTGTGTTCGTTGCTGCCCAAAAAAATCAAATTACAGAAAAGCACAGAAAATGTTGTGGTCAAAACCCCCAAAATCCAAGTTTTCCCTGCGGTTTTACACCGGGGACTGTCACGTTATGGGGGGAAACCATTCCCAAGGCAGCTGGGAGAGCTTGTGGAGAGCAGGTGCCTGTGGCCCAGCTGGGACATGGAATGCACGAGGTCTCCCGAATTCATGGAAGCGGGGCTGGAGCCAGTTCCCATTCAGCTCACTGCTCCAGGCACCTGTGCCAGATCCTTCCCTACCTTTATATTTTTGGAGCCTACAAATGGAGAGCGAATTCACCAAGGCATCTTTTGCCATTTTACACTGAAATTCCACTTTTTAATCCGAGTAAGGGAAGGAAAAAAGTCTCCCAGGCTGTGTCCTTGTGTCCAGTGCCTCGACAAAAGGAATTTTGCTGGAGAACTGAATCCACGACATGGAAAGGTGCAAAGTCTACGTGACCTGGGGGACAGGGATGGGTCATGTCCCCAAAATTCTGGGAGAAACAGCTCAAACCACACCCCTGAGCTGGTCCTTCCCAGTGGAGAAAGATGAGAGCATCAAAGGGCTGTAATGCCTCCATCCTCTCCAGCTCGCCTCATTCCCACTATCCCAAATAGCTGCTCGGATTTCCTGACTTTACCCCTGGTTTTGCTAAACAAAAAAAAAATGCCAAGAAAATCCAACTCCACCGACTTTAAAAGGCCGGGCCAGGTGGAGCTGGTACCCAGGGGCACATCTGCCACCGTCAGCCAGGATGCTCCCGGCATTTCTCTGGCTGAGGAACACACGGAATGAGCAATGCCAGGCAGATTCCCGCATTTCCCTCCCGGTGGTTTCCCCTTCCTTTTAACTTTGTGCCCCCCAGCAAGGACAAAGCTGATGGGCTTTGCAGGGAGACGATGCCCAGGCTGCCCTGGGATGTTGTTGACAGCTGGCAGGATAATCAACATCTGGAGAGGGAGACTCCTCCCCGGCCATCTGCCGCTTGGAATGCAGCTCCGGAGGAGGCAGGTGAGCGGCACAGCCAGGCGGTACCCGCCCATCCCGCTGCAAAACGCTGGGATTTGCCTTGGGAAAAGGTGGCTTGGAGTCACCTGAGTGGCTGAGGTTTGAATCTCTCCACATCTGTCACTTTGCCACTCGAAACGGGCGGTGCTGGGACAGGGAATCGCTCCCGGGATGCAGCTCCGGGCAGTGCCCTCTCCCGAATCAGACGTGGAGGGAAGAGCAAACTCCAGCTCCAGGGAGGGATTTTCCCCTTTTCTTATAAACCAGGGAAGGCAGGAGGTAATTGCAGTGCTCTGAGCATTGTTGTCTTCTGGGAAGGGATGCAAAAGCTGTGGGAACCCACTCAGGGCAGGATTTGGGAAGAGCTCGCGACAAGGAAGGGAAAGGAGTGAGCAGGGGGAATGTTGCTGCTTTCCAGCTGTGGTGCCTTGGATAGGGCAGGTTTCCATGATTTTACAGGATAATTGTCATGTAAAGGATGGAAAATGTCCACAGTGGGAAGGGGAAAGAATCCCCCTCCCCATCCCTGCCAGCCCGCCCATCCCAAAAGCACGGCAAACATTCCCCTAACCCCGGGGCACAACCATCCCATCCCGAACGATCCTGCCACTTCCAGGCGGGAGGCAAAACAGGTTGGAAGAAATCCCTGACAACCCTCGGAAAAACAAAACCAACCAAATAAATAAAAGCAATAAAAACCCAAGGAGAAGCGAGCCAAGGAACAAAATCTCCCAGGGAGCCGGGCAGCGGCGCTGGATCATCCGCACACTGCAGCTCTCTCCGGGCTGGATTAGAGCAGGAATGGGAGAGTGGAAAAGCCCTCCATGGATGCCGCAGTCGGGAGGAGGTTTGGGAATGCACAGAGCGAGTGCAGCTCCCGGAGCAGCCGTAACTCAGCCAGCCCGGGCACGGGAAGTGCTGCCTTTGGCTGGACACGCTGCCCACTGGGAGGATCCCGCATTCCGGCTGCTGTCTCCAGCCAGGGCCGGCTCCAAAGGTGGCACCAGAGGGACCCTCGTGAGCCCAGCGCTGCTCCTCGGGCCAGGGGAATGCCAGGGATTGGGGGAAGGCTTGCTAAGTGGCCTGGTGGGATATTATCCATGTGCATGGATTTACGGAGGAGAGGAGGGTGGAGACACGGTCATGGCACGCTCATGGCGGGGGAGTTGGAATGATGAGCTTTAGATGAGCTTTAAGGTCCTTTCCAAACCATTCCGTGATTCCATGACTGCCCCCAGGCCAGCCACAAATCTGGAACAACCTTTTTGGGATGGGTGGAGGCTGCCAGGAAATGCCTGGCTCGGTGTGGCCGCTGGAGCACTTCCTCCTGCTCCAGCGTCAAAAGGTGGAGGATCCAGTGGATCATCAGCATCCCATCCTGGCCTCCATCACCAGGAGGCTCCCAAAACATCCCATTCCTCCTTGCTGGGCTGGAAGACAGCAAGACAGGGCTGGAAACCTCCATTCCAGAGGTCCCAAATGCAGCACAGGGAGAGAAACTCAACCAGGCCCCGGGCAAAGGGAGCTGAGGGAGCCTCTGCTCCCAGGGAATCCCTCCAATCCCTGGGAGCAGCCATCAGCACCTCCCGGCCCCTTGGGAATCATTAGAGGCTTTTTTTTCCTACAGCCAAGAGAAAAGGGCTCAGGAAAAGAGAATCTGGGGGAATTCAGGCAAAAAACTCCAGGTGAGGGAGGTGCTGGCAAAACCAAAGCTGATCTGGCTTTTGAATTTCAGTTTCATTTGGATGCCTAAAAAGAAGGAATTAAACCAAATTCCAAAGCAAACCACACCAGAACCACCAGGAAAAGTCTTTTTTCCTTTCCTGACCCTTCACCCCCTTCGGGTTTTGGCTGAAACCCTTTGGCAGCATCTCAGCTTTTGGTCACCTCAAGCAAAACAGACTTTTGGCAATTGAATTTCCCAGGCAATATTTTTTTCCCCTGCTGTTGGAGGCACAAAAGTCCAAAAGAGGCAGTGGAACATTGAGCTCCTGGCCCTCCTTTTCCCTGGTGCTCCAAAGGATGGAAAGCTGTTGTTTTGATCACCAGGATGCTTGGAAAGGGAATACATCCCTGTTTTGCTCCGTGGAGCTGGGAGGAGGATGATTCCCTGCCTGGAGGAGATGGTGCCGTGCAGGATGATCCCTGTGGGTCCCTGCAGCTCAGCTCATTCTGGGATTCCTGCTGCCTCCAGCCTCACCAGGATGGACCTGGTGGGGATTGGGAAGTTTTCCCTGCCCTGAGGGACATCCAGCCCCAAAGTGGTTGGACGCAGCCACGTGTGGGACACGGCAGCACCACCTCCACCCCCCACTACCCCATCCAGTCCCACATCTGCTCACCAGCAACCCCCAGGAACGGTGAGAAAACGCAAACAATGAGCGTTCTGTGGGATTTCTTGCCATTTCCCAAATGCCACAATTTTCTTGGGGCACAAATCACCCAATCCCCTCACCCTCTGCAGCCCCGATGACTGTAAGGGGGAGGATAAAAATAATAAACCCTCCCCGTTGCCACAGCAACGAGCATCTCCTGCCTGCCTCAAACTTCAGAGCCCACCCAGGACGAGCCTCTTCCCTCATCCCAGATCCCTGCATGGGTTTCTCCTCCATTTTTAGAGCCCCAAAGTCAGCCGCGCCCCCAAATATCCCATTTCCCATGAGGCCGTCCCTGGGCTGCCGGGTCCCTGCTCAGCCCCGCTGCACCCTCAGCCGGTGGGTGCTGCTCATCCCAAGCATCCTGCGGGATGCCCTGGCCGGGATGCTGCCCTGGGGACCCGCTGGGGGCCCTGCCTGGTCCCCAAACCCCGAGTGCCCCGAGGTCAGCAGGTCCGAGCTGCCTCCGAGGCACAGCCCGTGAAAATTTCCACTCAAGCAGCCAAGAGCACGACAGGGGAAGGGAGTGGGAGCCCGGCCCTGCCGGGAGAGGATCTGGGCTTTTAATTATTGCTGCTTCACCTCCGTGCTGCGGGGATGGGAGGCAGATCCCACAGGGAACAGCCGGGAATGGGGCGGGGCTCAGCCCCCATCGCCCTTTATCTCACTCGGGAGCTGGGAGGCTCCTGGCGCCTGCCCCACCCCTCTCCCCTTGGAAAAGTGCCTTGTCCCTGGGTGTCACCTCTGCCACCACTTCCCTGGAGGGTTCTGGGAAGATCTGCCACCTGATTTGGGACCTTCTGGTGTTGGCTGGGGACCAGCTGCCCTCCTGTCGGTGGGGTGGCTGTGGGACGGCCGCAGTGCCCAGCTTTGAGCCCACAAACCCATTTCTTTTCCATAAGGGAATATGATCCCGAGGAACTGTCCCGGTTGGAAGCGAGTAGCAGCCAAGGGAAGCTTCCCACCCTGGAAAAGGGGGGTTGGAGATGGAATGGAAAAGTGGGTCCCACGGGCTGCTGGGCTGAGCACCAGGCACGGCCACGTCCCTGCCACGGTGGGATTGTAGGGTGCTCAGCACCCTGGAGAATTGGGACTTTCTTAGTCACAACTCCGAAGGGATAATCGGTCGGATCCATGGGTTAAATCCCCCTGGGATTTTCAAGGGGGGAAATTTGCTTAGCAGGGTCTACGGTCAAATCCTTTAATTTCCTGGATTAGGAAGTGAGGACAGCTTGTCATTTGTCCTGTGGGGAGGAGGTGACAGAAACCTCATGGCTTGGGGCTTTTCAGACCAACTACAAGAGCACGGAGAGCCCAGGAACCCCCAGCCCATTCCCTGTGCTCCCCCCAGCATCCCAGCCTCTGGGGAAGGAAAACCAGCAAGGAAAATACTCCATATTTTGGCTCAGCTCTGCATTTTCCTCTTGGTTGTGCTCCTGATATTGCTTGTGCCTCTCCCCAGGGAGGGAGGGGATTGGGGAGGGACAAGGGTGGGGGTGTTGGGGCTGNGGGGGGCTGGGAGCAGGAACACAAGCCAGGAAACCACAAAAAGGGATTTGGGCGAGGAAAAAAGCACGGAGGCCTCCCTTGTGAGATGGGAAAGCAACAGAGAGACCCCAAACCTTCCCCTTGGCTCTCCTCTTGGATCAAAGCTTTGGGATGCAGCATCCCTGGGACACGGCAGGGAAGGGCTGGGATGCCACAGTCAGCATCCCCCCCCTCCCAGCCTTAGGGCCCGGCTGTGGGATTGCGTGCTCCCAGCAGCCTCCCCGCACCCCTGGGAGGGTGAGGATGAGGATGGAGAGGGGAGGGGGCTGCGAGGAGAGGGATCTCTCCTTCCCCGCCCGAAATCCCTGGAAAAAGCAACGCTGCAGTTTCCGCTGGTTGAGTAGGAAAAGCAGCAGAAAGGAAAAGCAGGGGCTGGGTTTGTGTTGTTTTGCTGTTGGCTTTTCCTTTTTTTCCCCATGTGATGAAGGGCTGCTCCACCCAAAAGCACGAGGAGGAGGCTTCATCATCTCCTCTGCGCAGGCAGGAGGTTCCTGGGTTCCTGGGGGATCGATCAGGGCTCCGGGGGCTGAACCCATCCCGCTCCACCTCCCGGGAAGGGCTGGCCCAGCGGGAGCGCAGCGCGGCCGGTAAGCCGGTAAAAGGCTTGGACTAAACTCCAGGCAGATGATCCGGGCTGCGATGGGCTGCGGTGCGATGCCAGGGAGGAGGAGGAGGAGGAGGAGAAAAAGAAGGAGGAGGAGGAGAAGGAGGAGAAGGAGGAGGAGGAGGAGGCAGCCTCCCCTTCCCCCCCGCGCTGCCCCTCGCCTCCTGCCCAGCTCTCCGGGGCAGCCCCTTCCCATGGAAGCGGTGCCTGCCAGGAGT
>VZRJ01013662.1:199492-220517 GCA_013397565.1 Ptilonorhynchus violaceus | reverse complement strand
GAAGCGGTGCCTGCCAGGAGTGAATCACCTCCCCTCCTCCCCGCCTCGCTGCCAGCCAGTGCCATCCATCCCTGCCCGCTTCCATCTGCTGTCCCTGCACCAGACACCGCGGAGCAGGCGCGGGCACAGCGCGCCCCGGCCCCGCTCTGCCATCCCGGCTCTGCCATTCCCGTCCTGCCATTCCCGTCCTGCCATCCCCGTTCTGCCATCCCCGCTCTGCCATCCCCGCTCTGCCATCCCCTCTCTGCCATCCCCTCTCTGCCATTCCCGCCCGGCCATCCCGGCTCTGCCATTCCCGCCCTGCCATCCTCGCTCTCCCATCCCGGCTCTGCCATCCTCTCTCTACCATCTCGGCTGTTCCGCTTCCTCCTGCATCCCAAATCCCATCTCCTGCTTCTCTTGTCCATCCCTTCCAGCTGCCCCGACGCAGCCTGCATGGATTTCCAAGATCTCTGGCGGGCACGGGGAGCAGGACAGATAACGCTGAATCCAGCGGGTTGGGAATCTCTGCCCTGCCTGGGTCATTTCAGCACGACCTAGCAAAGTTGGGAATGGTTGTAGGAATGTTTGTCACACACCTGGGCCGTGGATATGGGGTGTTTGGGGTCATATTTAACTCAATGGAGAGGGAAGGTGGTGGGAATTGCCGATCAATGGGATCCGTGGTGGTGGGTGAAGGATGGGAGGGCAATGAAAACCAAAACCCCGCCGAGCTGCTCTCCCAGGAGATACAAAGACCCTGCTGAGGTTTTCCCAGCTGGATTACCTTGTAAAGCGCCATTCCTACGAAAAGCACTCAATTTCCCGGGCTGTCCATGCCTGTGGATGGACACTGGGGTGGCAGCTGGGGACACCCCGAGCTGGCCCCGCGCGAGCACAGCGGCTGCTCCTGACTTTTGACACGGCCACAAAAGGGCTTAAGGCCGCAAATCCTGTCTGAGCAGGAAGTTATTAAACCGGCATTGCAGGAGCACGTAAACAGTCACGGTGCCGACATCACATCCCGACATCACGGCCAGGGGTGAGGATGCGGCACCCTGGGATGCCAGCCGGGAGCCGCTGATCCCCGGGTGGCCCGGGCTGGAGGTGGAATTGTGTCTGTCGTGAGTCAGAGGTGCCCTTGTCACCCCGGCTGACAGGGACACGGCGACAGGAGGGAGAACAGCCGATCCTGATCTGATCCCCTGACCCCCGGGAGCGTGCAGGAGCCCGGCACGGGCGGCAGCAGGGAGGGAGGCGGCAGGGAAGGAGCTGGAAGGAGGGAATGCTCAGGTCCGTCAGCGGCAGAGCCTGTTGGAGGTTGCCAGCCCCGGGCTTCGCTCCTCTCGGGTTGCACAGGGAATGTTTGGAGGAGAGAGGGCTGGGGGGAACAAGGAACCGGTGCTGTGAAGAGAATCACTTCCTGCCCCAGTCGGTCCCAGCCTTTGAGCCACCTCCAGCCATCCCCTCTGTATTTTCCTCCCCGTCTCTTTGCAGCCCTCAAGGAAAGGATGGAGAGACCGGGAAGAGATGGCGGGAAGTGCTCACCCTGCACCAGGTGGGTACGGGGTGGTGCCTTCAGTGACCCCATCCATGACCCCACCAGTCCCCAGCTCACGGGCTGAGGTGACTCCTGCGAATCCCAGCTGGCTGGCAGAGAACAGGCAGCGCTTCTCCAAGGGACCACAAGCAGAGGAACCCCCCTGGATGCAGAGCTGCCGGGAGAGGGGCTGCTGGGAGACCCCGACCCACCTGAGCATCAGCTCAGCCCCTGCCAATCCCTGCAGCCAGTTCAGCTCTGACCCATCCCGGTTGGGTCACCCCCGCTGTCCTGACCCGAGCAAGGGGACACACAACCCTTTAGGGGCCCTTAACCCCCGCTCTCCTCGTCCTCCTCCCTCTCCCTCCGCGGCAGGAGCCCCTGGGGCAGCGCGGGGCGGGATTAGGGTGCCACTAATGCGGGAGCCCCGCAGCCAGAGCCCCCGGGCAGGGGGGGAGCGGCAGGACCCCGCAATGAAAGGCAGCCCAGCACAATGGCGGAGCCGCGGGCCGGGGCCGGCAGAGCATTAAGCAGCATTACCGGGGCCGGGGAGCGCCGGTGGGGACATTACCGCGGCTCGGAGCGTGCGGGAGCGGGGCTGCAGCGGCTCCGCTTTTCTCTGGGTTTCGCCCGGGCTGCTTTTCCATTTGTCTCAAGAAAATACCTGTTTGGCTCGAAGAGCCTCCTGCACTTTGCTGCTCAGCTCCCGGGGGCTTTCCCTGCCTCCCCGCTCCCCTCGGACGTCACACGCGGCCGACGCTTCGCCCGCGCTGCTGCGTCCTGGAGGAGCATCCAAACATTCCCCTTCAGCCCTCCTGGCTGCCAGCTTGTCTTTATTTCCTTCCTTTCCCTATTTCCCCCCCGTTTCCCTCTCTGAAGTTGAGTGACACCGCGCTAATTTGCGGCCCAGCTCCTCCTGAGACCGTGGAGCTTTAATTATATTTTTCTCCTGGTTGGTGGAAGGCTGGGCTATAATTACACCGGGAGGAGCATTACTTAGGAATAACCTGGGAGCAGCATTCCCTCGGGGTGCCAGGGCCCTGGCTGCTCCCGGGAATTCTTATTTAAGGTGCTGGACAACAGACCCCCAGGAAGATCGTCCTGGAGAGGAGCAGAGTGTTTGCCACGTGCCGCCCATCCCTAGGACTCATCCCCAGCGCTCCTCTCATCACCAGTCCAGCCACTAATTACAAAGCCTTGAACTGTGGTAGCAGGAGGAAACCCTGGGGAGATTTAGGGTTTGTCTGCTTTGCATTATAACTTCCATCATCCGTCCTGGAGAGCTGGAATTTTTCCTGAGCTCCCGCCTGACATTCCATGTGCATCCATTCCCCCACAGCAGGTGGCTGTGCCAAAAAACAAGGGGTGGGAAGAGCTTTCTGACCACCTTTGTTGCCTGGATATTATATTTAATGGATTATGACGCACCAGTGCCTACAGATAATTTGCCTGAGGTGTCAATTAGCACTAATGAGGTGAGAGTCGGGATGTCCAGCGCATCCTTCACCCTTCCAGGGTGGCAGCAGAATGGATATGAAAGGGAATGAAGGACCCCAGAGCGCTTAGAGGACACCCTACACCTTCAGGGTGAAAAAGGGTTCCCTCCTTGGCTACCTCTGAAAACCGATCATGGAATCATGGAATGATTTGGGTGGGAAGGATCTTAAAGCTCATCCCGTTCCACTCCTGCCATGGGCAGGGACACCTTCCCTATCCCAGGTTGCTCCAGCCTTGCTCCTGGCCTTGGACCCTTCCAGGGATGGGCCAGCTGATATCAACAGGAATTTCCCAGCCCTCATTCCGATCCCTTCTCCCCCTTTCACCTCACCTGAACAATTTCACCGAATGAGAAGCATCGAGGGAATAAAGCATTCTCCCCTTTTAATTGCCTCAAAGAAAATTTAGGAAAATCACCTCTCGACCCTAAAAGCCATCCCTTAAACGAGCCAATATCACTGTGCCCTGCTCAGACCAAACCATCTTTAGGAAAGCCATTTACTTGTGCGCAGCACTCCGTGTTTTGAGCCTGCTTTGCTCGGGAGATGGGGCTCGCTCCCGAGATCGTGCTGTTTATATCTCTGTGTGCCATCACTCCCACACTAATAACTCCTGAACGTGTTGGCCAATTCCAACCACATCTGACAGAGCGGCAGAGTTTTCAAAAATACTGGATTCTTACAAATTTAATGAAATCCGTGGGTGGGCACATATTTTTTTTCCCCCACCGAGGGAAAGGCTGCAGAGTGAACTCAGGATTATTAGACAGAAAGGAATACACACACACACATGCAGGGGATACACCAGGGCTGGATAAAACCCCCCAGGTGTTGGGAAGTTGGAATTTTTGTTGGCATTAGAGGGGGGATATCGCACCCCTGAGCCCCAGGAATGTCCCCCAGTTCTGTTTCTGTGGCATTCGGACGATGCAGTTTGCTGTGGGCACTGCAGGGGTGGTTTCCGTCATTAGGAAGCTTTAAAATTAATCAGACTAATTATAAGAAAGCCCTTCCAGCTGGATCTAGGTATGGAAAACCTTGCTCTGCTCTGGTTCTGCAGGCTCGGGGAGTGGCTCTGCCAAAACCCTCACGAGGGGGGAGAGCTCGAGTGGGATTGGAGGTTTCAGACAAAGCGGAGGTGAAAGCGCAGAGATTTACATGGGATATTGGGAAGGAATCTTCCCTGGGAGGGTGGGGAGGCCCTGGCACAGGTTGCCCAGAGAAGCTGTGGCTGCCCCATCCCTGGAAGTGTCCAAGGCCAGGCTGGACGGGGCTTGGAGCAACCTGGGATAGTGGAAGGTGTCCCTGCCCATGGCAGGGGTGGAATTGGATGAGCTTTAAGGTCCCTTCTAACCTAAATCATAAAATCATAGTGGGTCTCTACCTCAGGGTACCCCCAGCCATTTATTTCTTTGCATCTACACTGGTGACTGAAGGGGTCTTCTGGGCAGATCCCAAATCCCACAGCTTCTCTCCTTCTCCATGCACACATGGAGCACAGGCTGCATCCTCCATCCTCCATCCTCCACCTTCCACCCTCCATCCTCCACCCTCCACCCTCCATCCTCCCTGCTGCTCTCCAGCAGAGCTCAGGACCTCCCAGTCAATGCAGGGGAGGGAGATATTCACACCTGGCATTCCTGACTTGATTTTTTTCCCTTTTCTCCCATAATTAAAGGTGGAATATTATGTGCCAAGAGCTCATTAAGCATTTCCAGCATGGGGAGGTGGTCATATCTCTTCCAATCCCACTGCTCCTGGATCATTACCCCTTGGGGATGGAGGATACTCAGGTTCTCAGCATCCCATGGCAGACTCGAGCTCCACATTTCCAGGATTCATCCCCCAGCACACCAAAGCTCCACATTTCCAGGATTCAAGTCTTTCGAGGCATTCCCCTTCCCGGATAACAGGGAAAGATCTGGTCTTTCCACTGCTCTGCAGTCTGTTTCCTACCTGGCATTCTAGTGGGATTTTTAATTTTTTTCCGACCAGCAGCTCGAAAACAACATCAAGCCCAAATGTGCTCCCAGAGCAGGCCCGGGAGGCTCATTCATATTGCAGATAAGCCCTTGGCAGACGTGCTGATAAAGATTTCGAGTGTGACTCCGCATACAAATATTCCAGACCCAACAACGAATCCAGCACAGGAGACTGAGGAGGTACCTGGGTTTTTCCCCTAACCCCAGCCCTTTTCCCCTGGCTGCTAAATATAGCTCTAGCTCAGGAAACAGAAAGGAATGACATGCTCTAATAAACCATCCCAAAATGTGATACAAAGAGCCCTGAATTCTCCAGGGGAGCTTTTCCTCCTCGGCTCACTGCTGGTCTGGGAGTTTCCTGCAAGCTCAGGAGCTCCAGGTGCTTTTTGAGAGGCAGCTACGGGGTGCTTGAGCTGGCCCTGCTGCGAGCTGGGACCTTATTTCAACCTAAATTAGACAGGACTCGTTTTTTCTTTCCTTCCTTCCGCTTTTCAGCCGGATCAGATCCCAGCTCTGGATCACTGAGCAGTTCCATGCTGGCTGCAGTCTGCACAGGGAGAAGGGGGATTATTGGGCACCCAGATCTGCTGTTTTCCAGCAGAGCCTCAAGCAGGGCAAACCCTCTGCAGGCATCAGCTGCAGTCACCTATCTGACTGGTTTTCCACTCAAAATCCCTTTTGGGAATGGAAATATCTGGGAGTCTTCCCAGCACAGGCCAGCCCTGGGACGGTTCCTCTTGGCTGTAAGACAGGCAGAGGATATGGGCAAACAGCATCCCAGGAGCTCTTCTGCTAAGGGTGCCATCCTGCTTATCCAAGAGGATAGGGAAAACCAGGATAAATAACCCAATATTCCCTAAGTGGCAGCTCTCAGCCTGTGAGAGCCACCACGGTGCCACCACCCCCTGCCCAGGCTGCACCACTCCGGTGACCCCGCGTGGCCTCACCGCCTTGTTTGGGAAGGCTGTGCATCCCCAGCCCACTGGGAATTACCAGATGGACAACTGGGCTTGGATCCACCTCGTTTTGAAGAGCACTCCGGGGCTCGGGCAAACCCAAGGACGCCGCTCCTGTTTGTGGGGTCTGGGTAGCACCGACCCCCAGATGCCCACCATGAGCTGCCCTCCTCCAGCAGCATCCCTACCACACCCAAAACACCCATCCCATTCACCCCGTGTAGGTCACCGGGATGGGATCCCAGCCGCCATTCCACGAGGGGACGGGCGGGACCGCCCTTACCTGGACGCCGCGATCTCCGCCTTCTGCTTGGCGATGGTGGCCGCCCTCTCGGCCGCCTCCACGGCCCGATCCACCTTCTCCCGGATCTTGCTGGCGCGCAGCGGGATCAGGTTCTTCCTCTTGCCGCTGACCAGGATGTTCTGCTTGTACTTGCCCTCCTCCTTGGTGCCGTCGGGGAAGGTCATGCAGCCGTAGCCGTGGCGCTTGTTGTTGGCCCACTCGCCCTCGTACTTGAGCCCGTCCGAGCGCTGGCTCACGCCCGAGCCCGAGCGCTTGTCGTTCTTCCACTCGCCCACGTAGATCTCGGTGGTGGTGGCGTCGATGTCGTCCTCGATGACCGACAGCTCGGCCTCGCCCTCGCCCAGGCTGATGGTGGAGTTGATGTCGCTGGCGGTGGAGCTGACCGTGCTCATGCCGGCCTCGCTGCGGAACGAGCTCTGCTTGCTGCGCTGGCTGGCCAGGGAGCTCTTGGACTCGGACTTGCGGAGCTTGAGCCCGCTGAGCAGCGAGCGGCGGAAGATGCCCTTCTTCTTGCTCTTGAGGATCTCGGCGTCACTGTGGGCCATGAGCACGAAGCCGCCGCGGGACACGGCCGGGCTGCCGGCCACGGCGGGCGAGGCGTCGGGNACCGCGGCCATGCCGTACGGGACGCTCTGCCGGACGCCGTAACCCTGGCGCATGCCCCCGACCCACTGGCCCTGGTACGTCCCTGCGGAGAGAAGAGCAGAGGGGGGTCGTGGCCCGCTGGTGGCTAAGGGCCCCGGGATCCCATTCCCATCTCCGTGACGAGGATTGCAACGTCTCGTCCTGCGGGAAAAATTGGGTGGGTTTCCGGCCGGCGCTCCAGCTGCAGCACGGGAATATTAGAAACCGGCCCAGGCATCGAGGAACTGCCCCTTGGATCAATCCCTAGGCTGGAAGGGAAGGGAGCAGGGACATGGGCTGGGGGAGTCGCTGGCACTGGTGGTATCTCACAGCGGATGGGTGGTGGATAACAATACATTTATTTATACACGCACTGCCTTCATCCGGTGTGCTGAGGAAGGAAGCGGCTCCATAGGAATAAAGGCCTCATGGGGAGAGATCCATTTGCTTATTCCCCTTGGAAACGTGCCCCTGTCGGAGCTCCTACATTTGCGTGGGCACTTCCTGGAGTTCCTTGACTGGCTGTTGGTGGGCATGAGACACACACAGGGCTCCACCACTGCACTGGGAATGGGGGGACAAGGAACCCGCCCGGCCCCGGAGGCACGGCTGGACCACAACACCCGCCCCGTGCCCCCAAATGCAGGATGGGTGCCAATCTGCTCGGGGTTCCTAATCCCAGCCCCTCCTGGAGCTCGGTGATTGGCACAATTCCAGGCCTTATCCCAGCCGGTTGAACCCCAGGGCTTGTTTTTATTCTTAGGTCGGCTTAATCTTCTCCGGCCCAGCTCGAGAGGCAGTGATTCACTGCTGGCCTAAGCCCTCCTGGGGCGGATGGATGAGCCCGAGGAAGGCTCCTCACCAGGCTCTGGAGCTGCTGGAATGCTGTGGCCGATCCCAGCCCCGGGATGGGAAGGGCCGGGATGGACACAGGCAGCACCTCGCAGCATTGGGACCTCCCTTTGTGCCAGCCCCGCTCCCACACGCCAAGGGAGTCTTAAAATAGACCTGCTGAAGTGATGAACCCTGTGTGATCCCAGCCAATCCTACCCCCAGGACTCCCTTAGGAATTTCCATGCCCAGTTCTGGGGTTCAGCAGTAGCTCTGGAGACAGGTCTGGGCTGGAGCAGCTCATGCTGAGCACAGGAACTGCTTCCTGAGAGTGTGAAACCAGCACCTGGCTGCATTTTGGGGGGAATTTTGGGGTGCAGCAGCTGTCTTTTAACTGCCAGTGCTTTGCACAAATCCTCCAGGACATGGGCATCCTTCCCCATGCTCCGATGGAAGCAACACCCCAAGGTGTTACATTACTGGGGTGGCAGCTTTGTGCGCCCCATAAAAAGCCAGCCCCAAGCTGGGCACCCCACAGAGACCGCCCCAGAGAAGGGACGTGGAGGGGCAGGGGCAGGCGGGCAGGATTTACTGAGGTTTATAGGATTAGCACCGGGATTAGGGCAGGCACTGGGATTAGGGCAGGCACCGGCAGGGCAGGGTGGGGAGGTGGTGAGGGGGACAAGGATGGGGGATGAGCTGCACGATGCAGCTCGGGGGACGCAGCAGACGTGTCCCATGTCCTGTGGGTGGGTTTGAGCAGCGAGCCTGCCTTGTCCCCTGTGCTGTCCCCAAGGACAGGGAACGCCCAGTGCCGTGCACCCCCGGCTCTCCCCATTCCCAGTGGCACTGGAATGGTGGCTGTGGCAGGGGAGAGCCTGCCGAGGTGTCCGTGCATTCCCATGGGATCTGGCAGCACCTCTCTTCCCTCTCTGTCTCCATCCCAGAGTATCTCAGCAGGACAATGGAGCAAATGGGGGGGAGATTCCCCCCAGCTCCCCAAGTTCCCCTGCTAAGGAGCCTCCAAGATGGCTTGGGATGCCTTCACTCCATGCTCAGCCTCCTGCTTCCACAGAGATGGATTCAACGGGTGTCAGGGAAAGATGCCAGTGTGGACAGGGGGACAGGGAGAACAGATCCTGCACGGGATCCCTCAGAGCCCACCCTGTCCAAGTCCCGTCTCCCTTTCCCTCGCTGAATCCTTGATCCCCGACCCCACGCAGGTCCCTCGACCTCCTCATCTCCTGGCAAATCTGCAGCTGAAAAAACTCCATGGATTAAACTTGCCAGCGGGTCCCAGCCGCAGCCTGTGTGTGTCCCCAGCCAGGCCGGGGTGCCCGGGAAGCTGCGATCCCTGCTCCTGGAATGGCATGGCTGCCGGGAGCAGGCTCTGCGTCTCCTCCAGCCAGCCCGTCCTGCTTGTCCCCTCCCATATGTTATAAACCCCTCGATATCCCGGGATTTGGCCATGGATACTGGGAGGCTTCCGAGCCATCGGATCCACTTCACAGGCCAGGACAGAGCAGCTACAGCTGCTCCGGAGCTTGAAAGCTGGAAAGGGAATGTGCAGTGGGAATCTGGTGGGGTGGGGACAGCAGGATGGGGCTGGGAGTGCTGGAATGAACACATCTGATGGAACAGCTCCCTGGAAGGATCTGCTGAGATCCTGAGGGAAGCAGGGAGCAATCCAAGGGAATCCTGGCCACAAGCTGGCTGTACTGCCCAAGCCAGAGAAGAGTCAAAGCCACCGTGATGGAGGAGAATCCCTGGGGAGGAAAATATCCCAGCCTGTTCCCTCAGCCACGCAGGGCACTCCTGTGGATGCCTCCGAGACGCCACAAATATCCATCCCACTGCTGTGGGCCCAAAAAAAGGACACAGAGGAAGAAGAAAGTCTTGGATGTGGAAAGAAAATCATCACAGAATGGGTTGGGCTGGAAGGGACCTAAAGCTCATCTCATTCCACCCCCTGCCATGGGCAGGGAAACCTTCCACTATCCCAGGTTGCTCCAAGCCCTGTCCAGCCTGGCCTTGGACACTTCCAGGGATGGGGCAGCCACAAAATCCTCCTGAGCTCGTTAATTCCTGATTTATTACAACACAACCGATGGAGCAGCCATTCCTGCGCTGGAGCTCTTTCCTCACCATCAATACTGGCAAAACTCTTCCCGAAGCATTAATTGTGGGAGATTAATGGAATGATTGCATCAGGAAGGTGCAGGATCCATGGGGTGGCCAGGGCAGCGTCCTGCAGGCAGTTCTGTGGGTGTAAGTCATGGGCAAGAGCAGAGAGGAGAGCACTGGACAGCCACCGCTGTGATCCTGCTGGAAAGAGGGTCAGATCCCACCCTAGGAATGGGAATTTCGCAGCAAAATCAGAGTTAGAAGGTTGTGCCTTCACTCGCTGTGGTTTTACCCCGTGGGAGGTTTCTCCACTCCCGGTGTCATCGCTCCAGTGGGATTTGGCCGAGATAAAGGTGGTGCCAAGAGGGGTGAGGAGGTGGCCACGTCCATGCCCAGCAGAGCTAAGGAGAGGGCACAACCCTCAGGCTAGGAAAAAACAACTGGAGTCATCCCAAAAGATGGATTGGAGAGGATATTCCTCTTTCAGGAACAACAGGTGAAGTGCAAGAAAGGGAATGGGCTCATGGGAAAGACAGGGATGGGATGGGAACACGGAGAGAAGAAAACGGGCAGTGCTGTTGGACACATTCACTGGTGTTCCTAAGCCCGAGTTTGGGGTTTTTTTGGCTCACTCCCCTTGGAGCAGGGCTGGCTTGTTCCCAAAACTCCTGCAGGAATTGCCATTGCCTTGGGGACCGTGCAGAGCCCCATCCTCGGCCAGAGGCAGCCGGGCTGAAAGCGGAGAGCGGGAAGTCCCTGGCCTTGGAAGAATCATTCCTGATTCTCCAGCAGATCCCATGTTTGAGCAGTGATGAGGAGCAGTGCTTCCTCAGCACTTGGATAAAATCCACGCTGCGAAGGGAGCTGGGAGTCTGCAGGGCAGCTCCTGGTGGCCCCACAATGCCCAAACCCCGAAATCAGGGTTGGTCCCCACCTTGCAGCAATGGGGGGGTGAGCAGGACCCTGCTCCAAGCTGGGCGCAACCCCTGCCCCTCCGTGCTCCCTGCTGGAAACAGGGATAAGGCAGCGGCATTCCAGCAGTTCGGCTGGCTTTGGGAACACTGATGAAGCTTTGTTTGCCAAGCTCTCCGTGAGGATGGGAGGCATTGCAGGAAGAGCGACACGTTTCCCTTCATTTCCTTGGCTTTGCCAAGTGGATTTTGGGGATTTTCCTGGGGAGGAGAGGAGCAACCTCCAGCTCCAGCTCATCCCCCTGGGATACAGGGAGAGTCCAGGACTACAAAGAGAGCTGCTCCCTCTTGCAGAAAAGGTCTTGACTTCCTACGGGAAGGGGCAGGCAAGCCATGGCTGAGGGGTTTCCTGGACCTGGAATTCTTTCCTGCTTATGGATAGATGGTGAAACTCCACAGTGATGCCCGGGAAAATCCTATTTGCACACAAATAAGCATCTCCAGGAGCTCCCTTAGGGCATGCCAGAGGAATAGCTGGATTTGGAACAACACAGGAGGAAGCCCAAAGGGAGGATGAGGGGCTGCTCATGTGTGTGGGGCTTCCTCTGGCTCCAGGTGGGATCATGCCCTTGGATATAAACCTGGCCCATGATGGTGGAAGGAGGAAAAAATCAGGATTTTGGTTTTTTTCTCTCTCCATAGCCAAGATTTGGCATTTTGTAGCCGCTGAGCCCTCTGGCCCCACTCCAGGAACACCATTAAGGAGAGGCCTTATGGCTTCTCCCAGGCTTTTCCCAAACTGAGACAGTCGGTTCCGGGTCCTGCAGGATGAATCCTTTGGCAAACCCACGGGATAAAGCCCACGGGGCGGTTTGCGCAGACCCGCCCTCTTCCAGTTCCTCATATGGAGACATCCAAGCAGGAATTTGGGATGTTGTGAAGCGTTTTGAGGCCGGTGGCCACACACGCGTTATTATCACAACATGACCTCGGAAAGAGTCAAAAGTGTGGAAAATATTCCTTCTCCATCCCTAACACTGAGCTAAACATCCAAACACACCCCCCATGGTGGGTGAATATTCCCAGGTTAGCTAAAATAATCCCCTACATGGGCACAGCTTCCCAGGTTTGCCTGGAAAACGGGGGCAGCAGGCTCAGCCAGATCCTCCTGGTCCGGCGCCCGTGCTGGGCACCAGCAGCATTCCAAACCTCCCAGCTCAGCAAAATCCCGGGAAGGAGGGTAGGGTGGTCCGAAGCCCCCCTCCACTTTTCCCAGCCAAAGTAATTAGGTTTTACAAATTGCTGATTTATCTTGCACAGGATCCTTCCCGGAGCGCTCAGCCCCCCTCTTATCTCCGACCTCTGCCGCATATTAATTAACGATGTCCGATGGCAATAATTAGGCCGGGCTCTTGGATTCCGACCCGAGGAGGGAGTGGTATGGATATCCCTTTCCAGCTGCTCGATATCACAGATCCCAGGAGGAATCACACACAAATCATCTCCGGCATCTCAGAGACACCCATTCCAAAGGGAAGAAGTCCGGGAGAGAAGAGAGGAATGGAGGGTGCTCCTTCCGCCTCAGTCCTGGTGGTGTGGCCATGTGGAGATCCCTGCTGGCCACCCCAGCTGATGGCACCAGTCAGGGGGGGATCACTGGGGAAAATGTGCCCCCCAAATGTTCTACCTGCCTGTATGGGGCCTCCTGAGCACTGGATCATGGAATGGTTTGGATTGGAAGCTTGGGATTTAAAGCTCATCCAGTGCCACCCCTGCCATGGGCAGGGACAACTTCCACTAGCTCAGGGTGCTCCAAGCCCTGTCCAGCCTGGCCTTGGACACTTCCAGGAATGGGGTGGCCACAGCTTCTGGGTGCCAGGGCCTCACCCCCCTCACAGGGAACAATTCCTTCCCAGTATCCCACCTAACCCTGCCCACTGGCAGTGGGAAGCCATTCCCCCTTGTCCTGTCCCTCCATGCCTTGTCCCAAGTCCCTCTCCAGCTCTCCTGGAGCCCCTTTAGGCACTGGAAGGGGCTCTGAGGTCTCCCTGGAGCCTTCTCTTCTCCAGGTGAACACCCTCAGCTCTCCCAACCTGGCTCCAGAGGGGCTCCAACCCTTGGAGCATCTCCGTGGCCTCCTCTGGACTCACTCCAACAGCTCCACATCCTTCTCACATTGGGAAGCCCCGGAGCTGGACACAGCACTGCAGGTGGGGTCTCAGAGGGGGAGAATCCCCTCCCTCAACCCCCTGGTCACTGCATGGATGTGGGGACACGTTTTCCACCAGGACACCCCAAGAGTGCCCTCCTGCCAGTGCTGAGTGACTCCCACCCCCTGCCCTGTCCCCAGCTGCTGCTCTCATCCCACAAACCCTCCCCTAAATCCCACACAGGCATGACATGGATGGCCGGCACTTGCCACCTGCGTTGCCCCCCTGAAAAGGTGGGAATCAGTGACGCTGCCCGTGTCCAACTCCACACGGATACGGCACCAGCAGCAAATTATCCCTCCCCTCCAGCCCTGCCAAGGTTTTCCAGCACCAAGCCACGCTGAAAACACAGTCAGATGCTTCTGCTGTGGCTGCTAATTTGCCAAAAATATGCTCTGGTAACTGCTTACACAGGGGAAGGAATAAAGTATGGATTTTTGAGTATGCAAATATAATCTGCAGGCACGGCCACGTGATGGGCGTTAGTCATAGTGCTAATGCTGGGTGCATCCAGACACGGTGGGCACAGCCAGGGCTGCCCAGCCAGGGAAGCTGCAGGGGCAGGAGAAGGGAGAGGAGGAGAGGATGAAGAGGATGGGAGCTGCCCTGGGCTGCTGTGCTCCCGGCTGGGTGCTGGGCACAATTAATTCTGGTTTGGGGCTCAATAAATAATAAAGGATTACAGCTCCTGGCAGCACGGTCAGCTTGGGCCGTCCATCTCAAGGAATCAAGCTGGGTTTGGGTGAGGAACCGAAGGAAAAGGCTTTGGAAGGGGCAGGGATGGGCACAGGGCGCAGCCAGAACCTCTGCAGGAGCAGCAGCCGGGGGCTGCAGGGAGGAGATGGATCCCTACAGCCTCAGCCAGGGAATCTGCCTCCTCCTCCTCCTCCTCCTCCTCCTCCTCCCCCTCCTCCTTCTCCNTCCTCCTCCTCCTCCTCCTGTGGATGCAAATAACAACAAAAGTATTTCTGGCTGAAACACCACGGAACAGGGACTGCTCAGCCATTCTCCATGGGGAAAATCACTGGGAAATCACAGGTGGTGAGAATGCTCCGCCAGGGACATGAGCCCCATCCCAAACGTGGGGAGTCCTTTAGATCCTCATCCCCTGTCCCAAGGATACCCTGCAAGCAGCAGAGTGAAGCCTCCTCCCCCATTAAAAACAAATCCCATATGGAAATTTATGTTTTCCAAGGCATTTCAGATATTTGTTTCAAGGGGATAAAACTGTTTGTTCTCCAGGAAAACACAAATCTGTCCTGAGCATCCCCTCCCTCTTCTCATTGCTTCTGCATCTCCTGCTTCCCCAATGCTGTTGGGAGGTGCCTTTTCCACCCAGAATTCAAGGAAAGGCTTCCAACCAGAACAAAGACAATCAAACCTCAGCATCCCCGATTCTGGTGGGGCTCACGACGCCTCTCGGGCCGGTTGTGACTCCTCTGAAAGCTCCAGGTCCTGGAGTCGGGGCAAACACAACTTTGAAAAGGAAACAACCAAAGCAAGACATTCCCAGCTGTCCTGGGAGTGGGTCTGCCAGACACAGGGAAAGTCAGGGCAGCATCATCCCCTGGTGAAATGGGGCCAGAGTTTTCCCAGGGCAGCTGGATCCCTGCGGATTCAGCCACCGGCTGGGGTCAAAAGCGGGATGAGGTTTCACCACCAGGGATGCAGAACACATTAAGATATTGCTCAGCACCTCTATTAATGTGCTCCTCTCACGAAGCAGAGTGAAATCAGGCTAATTCCCTTAATGCCCCTGGCCCCTAATCCTGCCACAGCATCCGGGATCTCACCCCATTCTTCAGCAGAGCTCCCGGCGGGAAGGGCTGATTCCCCAGCTCCCACTGGGGTTTGGGGGCTGCATCCCCCTCCGAGGCGTGGGAGGGGCTCAGATGGGTGGGATGGGGCTGAGCTCCCCATGGATCAGGGATAGGGGCTGCTCCAAGGATGGCACAGGATGGGGTGAGGCAGGAGCAGGGTTTATTTATTCCCTGCGAGATAAATCACAGAATCCTGGAATGGTTCGGGTTGGGAGGGACCTTAAAGCTCAGCTCGTTCCAACCCCCTGCCACGGGCAGGGACACCTTCCACTAGGCCAGGTTGCTCCAAGCCCCGTCCAACCTGGCCTTGGACACTTCCAAAGCCTTATTCATTCCAGGGAAACACCTTGCAGACCCCAAGTGATGCCCTGAGCAGGAAATAATGCCTTTACAGTGATCATCTTCTTGTGAAAATCAGCAAAATGAGGGACCTTGCTCTGGCTGCTCACTCATTCATGAAAATTCATGATGCTCTGCTGTGTGCTGAGAGTAAGTGGAACCTCTTCAGGGAATAATGCTGGGAAAGGAGTGGCTGCTCTAAGGGAATGTTCATGGATCCACTGCAATTTTTAAGGATTTTTGATTCAAAGGCGAGAATCTGTCTTTGAAAAGCCAATATCAACACCCAAACTGTAAACAGTTGCCTTTCAAGTTTTGTTTTCTCCAAGCTCACGATATTTTTTTGTTAAAAAATACTTTAATTTTGACTTAACCAGCTGATTGCAGGGCAAATGACCATCAATGCTCTCCTGCAACTACTGCAAACTCCTGCAAAAAAACCCCTTTCTCGCTCAGGATTTCAATCCGTGCCAAAACCAGACCCTAAAGAGACAAAAAATCTCACAAGGCAGATGTTAAACCCCAGTTTTGCCCCCTAAAAGACCATCCCCAGCTTCACCCTGCCCAGCTTCTCCATCCCCAAGCCATGCCTGCATTAACACAGCTCATTCATCGACGTCAGCGTTACCTGACTCAAAGCATTCAAAATTCATCAGGTTCATTTTAAAATCCAGGCATTTTTAAACAGAAGGCATTTTTAGCTCTCGTCTGCTGCTTCCCAAGCCTGGGAGAATGACTTTCCTGCACTAGCCTGGGTGGAAAACCTTGCTTCGAAACCGAAGCTGAAAATCTTGCAAAAATCACATGATTCCACAAGGTGGAGCTTCCAAAGGAAAAAAAAAAAAAAAAAAAAAAAAAGACAACAAACGTTCAGCTCCAGGAGCAGATGTCACCCAACCACGAGGAGCCCCATGGGATATCGAATCACATGCAAATATCCTGAGATTTGCATGGAAAGCCATGAGAAACCCACCCCAGCGAAGCGACATTGAAATTGTGCTCCAGGGCTGAAGTCACCCTCTGCTGTGGGTCAGGGACAGGCGGCTCAGGGGGTCCCCAAGGTTGGAGTCCTGCACCATTCCCTGGAGAATCCCACCCTGGATGAAATACTTGGAGAGAAGGAGTGAGGCTCTGAAGCCTGTCTGGTAATTTCTCCCTCATGTACTTTTCTCGGGGTCAGAATACTTCTTGCTCTGTCCTGAGCTGTACCTGGAACTAAGCAGCATGTTCCAGCGAGAGAAGTAATTACCATGAGTTCATAGCATCCATTTTTAATGAGGCTGGTCAGAATCTTCATTTAGTATTTTGATTCATTTTTCTGGGCTCGGCAGCTCCTGATGCCTCCGGTTTTGCTCTCCTGGAACAACTGGAAGCAGCTTCTAGACCCAATTTAGACAGGGAGAGGCTTCATCAACAAAATCCTTCGATTTTTTTGTTAATTATCAGGTTCTGAAGGGGTGGTTAGGACCGGCCATGGCTGTGCCTGGGTGCTGCAGGAACGGGAGGATCGAGGATCAGGGCGCTCTTGTATTTGCTTGTTCCACCCACTGTTTAAAGTGCATCAACAATTCCTTCCCGGCAGCAAAACAAGGGAAGAGCTGGTACTTTTAAGGTAATTCTGACATCCGTGCTATGAATAGATCCTCATGGAAATCTGCCCCGTGCAGGGACCCAGGGAAACGTTGGGATGGAGAGAGGCACTAGGCCGCTGCCAGAGCGGCACCGAAACAATCTGGGAATGCTTTGGGCTGGAAGGGACCTTAAGGATATCTCATTCCAACCCTCCTGGTTGGTGGTGGTTCATCCCAAACCACGGCTCAGCTCAGGTGAGGGGATGCAGCCCCTTCCCAGCCAGGCAGGTCCCACTCAGCATTCCCAATCCGTCACCCCGGAGCAGCCCTTTATGCTGACGAGGGATCTGCTTTCGGGAAATATTCCATGTTTTTCCCCTCCTCAGCCATTCCCGAGCCACTTGGTGGGTAGCTCCCGGTGCACCTGCTCGGAGAGGTGTCACCAGTGCCGCTGCAGGGGTGGGAAAGTGGGACACGGAGCAGGACAGGCTGGGAGGGCCCCACCCCGGCAGCTCCCACCGCTCCGCTTCCCTCTCCCCGCGGCAGGAATATCTCCCAGCCCGGGCCAAGAGAACCCACTTGCCTACTCAGGCAGCGCTAACAATGCAAACACTAATTATGTTTCCCTCACCTATCAAAGGATGATTCACTGGAGGTGAGTGGGCACGGAGATTACACAAGATGAGCGCCACGACGCGACCGCCCGGCCCTTTCGGGGTAGCCCTCTCGAGAAACAAGGATTTAGGGAGCATGTGGGAATCCGGGATGGGGAGAGGACCGGCAGCGGGATGAACTTGGTTCGCGGCAGATGCCTCCAGCCTGTCCCATTCCCTCAGGGATGCTGAGCAGTGGGCACCCGGGATGGGGCCGGTCCCACCCCAGAGCCCCTGTCTGGGTTTGGATCCCAGATGTTCCCAGCTGGGAAGAGGTGGAGGGAGGAGAAAAACAGCGTTGCCAGGGATGGAAAGTGCAAAACCAGATTTGGGGCCTGCTTCATCCAGCCCATCTCATCCACCCCCACAGCCATGGCTTCAGCAGCTAAACCCAAACCCAATGCAGAGCCCGAGGATTCCCATGGGAATCCTGCAGGTACAACTCCAACTGTCCCCAGGGTGAAACCACTGAGCATCCCCAAAGTACCCGAGGCAGGATCCAGCTGTGATGTCTCCTGATCTCCAGAGCTGCTCGGAAGAGTCTCCAACCCTCCGCTCCGGGCTCCACCAGCCCCACTGCCAGCGGCTCCAGCCTCGCATCGGTGCTGATCCAGGTGGATACAGCCCCTTTCACCTGAAGCAGGGGAGCAATTCCTGCTCCCAGTCCAGAGCTGGGATGAATCAGACGAGCGCTTCAACTCCGGCATCCTTGGAAGCCGGGTTTATGTAATATCAGGGTGCTCTGGAGGGGGCAGGGGGGTTTTTGGCAGGGAGATAAGGATATCCCAGCCGTGCTGGGGAGGTCCGAGGGAGCGAGGCCACGGGAAGGGCAGCACAGGGCACAGGCCACGTGGCGGCCGCGCCAGGGCCGCTCGGCGACGCGCGGGCTCCCGGGAGAACCAGGACGCGAATCCCCCGGGCTCGGGGGGCAGGATCGNGGGCGGGGGACGGCCGCCACGTGCGCCGTGCCCTACGCCCGACGCACCCAAGGATCCCTCCCCAGCACGGCGCCGGGGCGGGGGGAGGTGTGCCCTCACCCACCGTCGGGAGAACCGGAGTGAATCCACGGATTCTGGGGCACCTCGCTGCGCATTTAGGGCCCCAGCCCCGAGCAGGGGCCGAGGAGCTAAAAAAAATGATGTGCCAGGGATGAATATTTATCTGTGGGTGGCAAGTGACAGATGCTGGGGCGAGGATTCTTGGATACTTCAGTTTGATGGAGGCAATAACTGGAATGGATTAACGAGAAACATCCTTCCCAACAGTTGCCACCCCTGTGCCACCGCTCCCACTCACAGCGGCCTCTGGGACCCAAACACGCAAAGTTCAGACGGGCTCGGCGTCCACAAGGCTGGAGATGCCCGACTTTGGTGTTTTCCACCCAGAATGGAGCCAGGCAGCCGGGAAAGGGACGTGGCCTCTGGGTGCTGGGAGCTGAGTTGGGGGAAGGGGCCTTTGAGGCGGTCCTGGCCCAGCTGAGATGGGCGAAGCTGCTGTGGAGGAGCATCCACAGTTACCAGCACCCTGCATTTCCCCAGCACGGCATTCCTGCCTCCTTGGAGGGTCTGCAGACTCCCACGGGGCCCATTTTGGCCCAGCCCCTGCCCTTTGCCAGCACCGATCCCCTCCCCTCCTCCCGCAGCCACAAACGCGCGACATCGCTGTCGGGTCCCCGCGCGCCGGGAAGCCGGGCCGGCCTGACAAGATGGAAGGAAAAGCTCTTTCCTTCTGGTAGGTTCTCAGAAAACGCTGAAACCGCCGCTCAGCCACCCCAACGCGGGGCTGCTGCCCAGGTTTCCCTAAAAAAAGCCGCGCTGCGGAGGACGGGAGCGTGCCGGGGCGGGGGCACGTGCGTGGCCGGGGCCGGGGCCAGCCCTGCAACACCCAGCCCTCAGAGACCTGTAGTTAGCCCAGACTTGTGCCTGTCCTCCTGCAAACCTCCCAGGCAGGGGCTGCCTGCCAGGAGGAGACGGCACCCACGTTAGGAGCGGGCAGAAACCCCCCCCCAGCCCCTCCTGATGGCCTCGGACGTGGGAGACCGCGATTATTCCCTGCCCGAGCTTCGTTCCCCACCGAAGGACTGCTGGGATTTATCCATGGCTTCCCAAACACGCACCCGGCAGATCCCAGCTCAGCCCCCAGCATCCTTCCAGGCAGCTGAAACAAAAGGTTGCAGCTCTCTTTTCCTTCAGGAGAAAAACCACCGGCACGAAATGATCCTTAAAAATCCAGAGACGGTTCCGCCTCTCCCCTGGAGAGCACAAAAAAGCAGCTGCAGGTGAGGTCCGACCTCCCCTCCCCGTGCAGCCACAAAGCAGCAAACTGGCTTTTCCAGAGAAAGGTCTTGCAGCACCTTTCGGGAAGGCTGCGATGGAGCTCCCCGGCACTGCAATTCCCTCAGCGTAGCAGTACGGAAAACCATAACGTCCTAAAAATAACCAGGGAGCCTGCTTCAGGAGGCCACAATTCCCAGGAAAACAAGGGGGCAGCGGAGCCGAACGCCCCTGGCTGCCGGCAGGTAGGCCTGCCTGGGATTATGGTGGCAATTCCGACTGTGGAAGTGGCCACGAACCGGGAGAGAGGATGATACAGCCACTTACAGCACAGCACCAGCTGTTTCTCCCTGTTCAGCCCTAAAGCTTGTTAGTCCAGCAATTTTTTCGGGTTTGATCGCTCCAATTGGGTTTTCTTGTTTTCCCTCTAATCCCAGTTTCCCCTCAGCATCTCGTTAAGCCGTGTTGACGGCAGAGAATAGCTCTGGTGATCCCTCTGAGCCCCTACGCTAAGCATTAAGCCGTAAACTAGGAATGTAAGACTCTTGTCTGAATTAAAGTCTTTTCCCTGGCATTATTAAGCGTGGGGGCTGCCTTTGGAGGGGCTGGAGGACGTGCAGAGCCCCCCGGCCCTCGCTGGGAGTGCTGGGAGCACTGGAGCTGCCCCATCCGCCCCGGATCCCCCCACACGCGCTCTCCTCCATCCTGCCCCGCGTTGTTTCCATGCAAATCCTACAGGTTCCAGTGGTGCAGTCAGAACTGCCAATCCCATGTGCAACTTGGGTTGTCTCCCAAAGGCTTGGCCCACCCCATCCTCTGACACCTCTGGGCCGGAGCTGGGCGTCCCCACGCCAGCACAGCCGGTTCCCCACCCCAAAAACCTGCTTGAGGAGAGGAAGGAGGGAGGACCTAGGGCCCAGAGACCCCATGGAACATATGGGGCTACCTGTGGCAAGGAGCTGGGCTGGTGCCATGCTGGGCTGGCTCCTTGTCTCCTGCGGGGTGGGAGCAGCCCTTGATCCAAGCGAGCAGGTCGCAAACTCCCAGACTCCAACCCAAACCCCTTTTGGAGGTCTGCACCCACCCACCCCCGCCCCCTCTGCCCCAGCCAGGCAGGTATCAATGCATCACCTACCTCCATCCGAGTAGGTCTCTGTCCCGTAGCCATCCTGTAATCCATTGCTCCAGGTGCCTTCGTACTTGGCCCCGTTTCCAGTGCATTCCCGGACCCCGTACCGTCCCTTAAATCCGTGGGTCCACTCTCCTTTGTACACCCACTTCCCTTTGCTCTCCATGCCAATGCCATGGCGCTTGCCCTGCGCCCAGGTGCCCTGGTAAGTGTTGCCACTGGGCCAAGTGTAGACCCCCAGCACCTCAAAGCCGTGGCTCCAGGAGCCCGAATATTCACCTTG